>JAOANR010000015.1:40660698-41230808 GCA_030278955.1 Hygrophila difformis
CACAACGAAGCCGAAACTCGCTTTTTCTCCAAGGGTTACCAAAGCTGCTTTCATCAGTGTGGAGAATAGTCCCTTTGGCATCCCTATCTTTCCATTTCACCAGTCTCCCACTCCCATTGCACCTGTCCTAACAGTGAATTGGCTCTCAATTTGAGCCGTGCATCGGAAGATCTCCTTCACAAGGGCTCGACATGAGGTTTGAGTCCTCCGAAAGATCCTAGCATTCCTCTCCAACCAAACATTCCATATGGCCATTAAGAAGGTGATACCAAGATTTCGGTACAGGCCTTTCATGAGATCTTTAATATACGGTCGCGGAACCAACTCACAGTCAAAGGGAAGAGTGATGTTGAGAGCGATCCATACCTGTTTAGCCCAATCACAATAGAAAAGACAGTGCGCCCAAGATTCGGTGCTAACCCCACAGAGGGAGCACAGGGGGTTAGATGCTAACATGCGTTGGAATCTAAGCAGATTGACAGAGAGTGCATCATGGCAAATCTGCCATAGCATGAAGCAGAATTTGGCCGGAATTTGAGAGTTCCACAACCAGTTCCACCCTGAACCCATGACCTCGGAATGTGTAAGAAATTTGTGAGCCGATTTAACAGAATAATGCCCCGAAAGCTTCAGCTTCCCCAAATCCATGTGTCCCTGAGCCTCGGATGAATATCGGGGGGGAGGAGGCTAGTGATCTCCTGGAGGATGAGTGGTGGGATATCCGAGTACACACCACTCCAGTTCCATTGGCCATTAGTCACCACATCTTTCCACTTGAGATCCAAGTCGTGGGAGTTGATAAACGGGAGGAGTGGGCCGAGTTGAGCACCTTTCCACCATTCGGAGAACCACAAAGATGACTCCCCATCACCTAACCGGAGCTTGAAGCCATTCCTCAGAAGAGGGATGATTTTCTGCAAGATTTTAAACACATGGGACCTGCCCGTCTTAGGGAGGCAAAAAGGGTGATCAATCCTCATCCCCCAACTTTGGACAATCTTGACCCATATTTTTTTCGGAGAGTGGAGGAAGTGCCAGAGCAATTTACCAAGCAGCGCAACATTCATATTCCGTGATTTTCTTAATCCCAGCCCCCCTGAGTAGACAGGAGAGGCCACCGTCGCCCATTTAACAAGGTGGATCCCAACTCCATGGCGGTCCCTTCCATAAGAATCTGTTAATCTTCCTGTCAATGGCTTCACAAACCGCTTTGGGGAACCAATGTAGCTGCATAAAGTAGGTAGGAATTGCAGCCAAGACTGCTTTACAAAGGGTGAGCTTTTCGGCTTTGTTGAGGAGTTGGTTGGCCCATCCTTCCAACTTGTTCCCAATTTTATCTATAATGAAGTCAAAGTGTTTGCATTTACTCCTGCCAGGAATGATGGGAAAACCAAGGTAACTATCAAAGGACACCACAGCTTGCATGTTGAGGGCAGAAGCGATCCAATTCCTTTCATCCCCCGTGACGGATTGAGAGGCCATAAACGAAGATTTATCCGGGTTCATACGTAATCCGGAGATCCTGGCAAAAACTTCCAGAGTCTGAGATATCCCCAAGATACTGTTTTATCCGCCTGAGAGCACAAAATGAGGTCATCCGCGAAGGTCAAATAGGAGATCCCTTCTCCTCCCTCCAGCAGGCTGACAGGTTTCCAAATATTATTAAGGACCGCCTGGTGTATCATAAGGGAGAGTTTTTCCATTATTATGATGAACAGGTATGGGGAAATCGGGTCTCCCTGCCTTAGTCCCTTGCCGGGGGCGAAGTCCTCGGTGGCTCATCCGTTCCACAAAATGGAGTACGAAAGGGAGGTCACACAATGCATGGTAAGCTTAATAAAGGCTTCCGGCAGCTTCAACTCAAGCAGACAAAGTTCAAGGAATTCCCACAATACGTTCTCATAGGCTTTCGCAATATCTATCTTCAAGATAATCTGTTTGTGGCCGGACTTCTTTCCTCCCATATTGGAAATCAGTTCTTGAAAGATTAAAGCATTATCCACCGGACCTCTTCCGGGAAGGAAGGCTGCTTGGTTGAGTGATATCGTCTCCTGCAGAATCGGTCTCAGACGATTCACTAATATTTTAGTGAGGATCTTATAGAGGAAGTTGCACAGAGTAATAGGCTGAAACTGGTGAATATGGGACGGGTTGGGCACCTTCGGGATGAGGCAAACCAGAGCCTTAGAGAACACATGGGGAAGTGACGTTCTCTGAAGGCGTTGCGAACAAAATTGACAACTGACTCCCCCAAAATCGGCCAAAATTTTTGGTAGAAGATGCCGGGGAATCCATCCGGTCCCGGGGCAGAGTCCCCATTCATTTGGGCAACAGTGGACCAAACTTCTGCTGGCCGAGGTTCCTCATCCAAGTGGCAAATATTCTCCCTATCAATCCCTTTGAGTGGGGGATATCAGAAGTGAGGGGGTGGTCAGTAGAAACCAGGGCCCTGGAGTCCTCTTTGGAATATAGATTCTGAAAATAGTTCCTGGCATGCAGACTAAGAATAGAGTCCTCCTCACACCTGTAACACCCCATTTGAAAGACGGCGGAAGTAGGGATGTTACCGCCACATTTTCTATCCAAGCTCACTTCCAAGCAAGCTTAAATAGAAAATGCTAAGGCTTTAAAATTTAAACTACTTTTAACACCACAATTAACAACCATAACATAAATTTTTTTTTTTAAAACCATTTTGTACGTACAATATTAAAATTTATAAGTTTAGGATAAAGATGCAAATAAATATTTAAAGTACCAATTTGACCTCGCAGGGTCGGAGTAAAATAGTGCGACATAAAAAAAAAACTTATTTTCAAATATCCCAATCCCAGATGCACATGACATGCCGCGATCAATCACCTAACCTGAAAAGAAGTGAAGGCAACAAAGTCAGCATTTCTGAGTAAGTCAATCCCCTATCCTACACATGCTGGAGACTTAGTGTTGACTCAACGATACGAAGGACTAATTATATAGCAATAATGATAATTTACCGAATTTAAACCCCAAAATTTATAATATAGGTAACACATATGTCAAATGAAACCAATCCAATGCACCGTAATCCATGATCCATAATCCATAATCCATAATCACATATATCATCTCTCGCCATGCAGAGGACTCTATAACTACTAACACCGGTGTCCTAGACTAGTACTCCGACTGTCTAGGGTTATAGACACATACAGGCTCTTCCCGTAGGAGGGAAAATTACCCTCATCCAATATCCGATATCCAATCCAATATCCGAATAGCCATAGAGTTCATGCATTGGTTTCATAAAACATATATTTCACCAAAACCGATTTACATAATTATTGTACCAACACAACCGAAAAACAACCGAATAGTTTACATTTATTCCATTTACTATAAATCTCATACTTAGAGAACCGACTCCCTGAGAACCAAGTTAAAAATAATTGCCAAGGAATTTAAAACATAATCGGTAAATGGAAAGCAAGCAAATAAATAATTAATTAGTAACTAATGATCAAGGTATTGGACAGAGCAAGTCTTGCTTTTCAAATACATCTTACTTTGACTCCCGGAAGAGACAAGGGAGTACAGAGAAATTAAATGAAGCCTTTGGGTCCCACACAACTAGTATACACACCAATGAAACTCAATGAAATAGACTGCAAGTTCTGTATATATACGAAAATATATACATACAAACATACAAGTCTAACCGTGCTTGATTTTATATATACTCAAATCCGAATCAAGCAAATCGGAGTTCGACAAAAATTAAATGATGGAGACCGCAGATATACACCTATATAGTATATTCTTATCCAAAGCAGCAATTGGAGTTTTTAAAAAAAGACAACGGACAGACCCGATTTTATATACAGATTCGAAGCAAAAATTGGCTGGGCAAAAAAAATCTGTACACAGGGAGTATAACAAAGGAAATAGGGTGAAACCAAGAGTAGACAGAAAACGAAGACGACGACGGAGACCGTGGTTCTCTTTCACATAAACGGTTAGAGCAAAAATCAGGGTTTGGGCAAACTGAATAAATAATAGTGAACAAAAGAAACGACATACATTTACTGAAGCAATTGTAGGATTGACAAGATAGCCAAGAAAAGAGACAGAGATCAAAATCAAACCGATGAGTGGAATAGAGAATTAACTTACCAATTTGAGAATGATGAAAAGGGGAACAAGTGGATTGTTGGAACTAAAAATTACCAAAGCCTCCGTCTGGAATGAGAGCACGAGGGGGATATATTTTTTTTTTTTTTTTGATGAGATGTGATGGTATGAAATGCAGATGGGATATTTATTAGGGTGGGAGAGAAATGAAGATGATCGATTTAATAGAGTGGTAGAGAGTTGGGAGTTGGGGGTTGGGAAGGGAAATAATGGGAGGCTTTGTCCGAATGCATTCAAGATAGTAGCCATTATTATTATTATTATTATTATTATTATTATTATTATTATTATTATTATTACTTCCTCCGTTCCTAAATAAATGCAACATACCCACATTCACGCAATCCAATGCATATTTTTAATCCGTAATAACTCAAATTCCATACAAGTAAAAGTTATGAAAATTTGAAATTCTAAATCTATGCGATTAGACGAATCCAACAAGATCTCACTTGACTATATTTTATCTTTTATAATTGTATTAAAAAGTCGAGTCAAAGCTACTCAATTAACAGTGACAAAAGTCAAAACGTGCAAATAAAAAAGAACGGAGGTAGTATTTTATTCATTTATTTATTTATATTTATATATAAATATTTTTTTTTGGCATCACAATCTATCCACCTTAAAGAAAACTTCGTCCTCGAAGTTTGTTACAAATATGTCGTTACCGAAAGTTAGTCATAAAATATTACCCTTATATTGTCAGGTCGTCTCGTCCTCCACACCTTTGATAAATAGTTATGTTCACATAACTTGTTCGCTAGCGTCGATGAATAATTATGGGTATTTTGCTTTTACATCTTCCTCTATCTCCCATGTAGCTTCTTCATAGACATGGTTTGACCATAGGACTTTAACCATGCGAATTGTTCGGTTCCTTGTTGCTCTCTCCTTCGTGTTTAGGATGCGCATCGGACGTACCTCGTATGTTAAGTCTTCATCCAACTCAATGACTTCCGGTTGAAGAATATGAGAGGGGTCATGATGATATTTCTTCAATTGAGATACATGAAAAACATTATGTACTCATGCAAGCTCCACCGGTAAGGCAAGTCGGTAGGCAAGATTTCCTACTCGCTCGACAATCTCGTAAGGGCCAATATATCGTGGGCTTAACTTCCCACGCTTTCCAAAGCGCATCACTCCTCGCATCGGCGATATTTTTAAGAGGACCTCATCACCAACCGCGAATTCACCCATTTGGCGTCGTTGATCGGCATAGCTCTTTTGTCGATCTTGAGCTGCTTTCATCTTCTGCTGGACTATTTTAATTGCTTCGACTGAGTCATCAATAAGTTGTGGTCCCACGACCACTTTTTCTGTATTATCTCTCCAACATAGTGGGCTTCGACACCTCTGTCCATATAATGCTTCAAACGGTGCCATTCCAATACTTGAGTGGTAGCTATTATTATAGGAAAACTCGATTAGAGGCAATCGATCTTCCCAGCTACCCTTGAACTCTAAGACGCATGCGCGTAACATGTCCTCCAGTGTTTGTATTGTCCTCTCAGTTTGACCGTCTGTCATGGGATGGAATGCAGTGCTCATCTTTAGCTTGGTCCCAAAAGCTTCTTGCAACTTTGTCCAGAAATTTGAGACAAATCGACTGTCTCGATCAGACACGATGTCTTGAGGTATTCCATGCCTTCTCACCACATTATCAACATATGCCTTCACTAGTTGATCCATGGTCCATGTGTCCTTCATGGGTATAAAAATAGCAGTTTTAGTGAGTCGGTCGAAAATTACCCATATTTTGTTCATACCCCTTAATGTCTTCGGTAGTCCAGATATGAAATCCATAAAGATGCTCTCCCATTTCCATGATGGAATCTCCAATGGTTGCATAAAGCCCAACGGCTTCTTACGCTCAGCTTTTACTTTCTGACATGTCAAGCACTTTGATACGAACTCGCTTACTTCTTGCTTCATTCTTGGCCACCAGAACACTTCTTTCAGATCTTTGTATAATTTGCCTTCTCCTGGGTGCACTGAATATAGTGTGTTGTGCCCTTCCTCCATGATCCTTTGTTTCAACTCCACACACTTTTTCGGTACGCACCATCGTCCTTGGTAACGAATACTGCCATCTTCGTGAAATTTGAACTCATCAGCCTTGCCTTGTGCTATCTTCTTCTTGATTCTTTCAAGTTTCACATCACCAGGTTGAGCTTCACGAATTTCATCGAATAGTGTTGGTTTGATGGTTAAGTTGTTCAACATAGCCAACACTGTTCCTTGATGAACAAGCTCAATATCCAATCGAACCATATCCATATAGATCTCTGAAGGCAATATTCTTGTACTTGCCAAGTGTTTCGTCTTACGACTTAGTGCATCAGCCACCACATTTGCCTTCCCTTCGTGGTAAGCAATATCTAGATCATAGTCTTTAATGAGCTCAAGCCACCGCCTTTGCCTCATATTCAGCTCTTTTTGTGTGAAGATGTATTTCAAGCTCTTATGATCAGTAAATATCCTACATGTTCGCCCATATAGGTAGTGCCGCCAGATCTTTAAAGCGAACACCACAGCAGCTAGTTCCAAGTCGTGTGTAGGATAATTTTCCTCATGTGGCCTCAATTGTCGCGAGGCATAAGCTATGACCTTCCGTTGTTGCATCAGAACACAACCAAGTCCAAATTTTGATGCATCGCTGTATATCTCAAAGTCTTCTTTGTCGTTTGGCAAAGTGAGAACAGGTGCTGAAGTGAGCAACTTCTTTAGCTCTTGAAAGGCTTGTTCACACTGCTCCGTCCATTGATACCTCAACCCCTTTTTTAGCATTTGAGTCAAAGGTCGAGCAATTTTAGAGAAGTCCTTAATAAACCTCCGATAATATCCTGCCAAACCCAGAAAACTTCGAATCTCCGTTTGGCTCTTCGGTACAGGCCATTCAGCGACTGCTGCTACCTTTGTCGGATCCACTGATACTCCTTCAGCTGAAACAATGTGACCTAGGAATGCCACTTTATCTAGCCAAAACTCGCATTTCGACAGTTTAGCATAGAGTTGGTGCTTCCTCAACAATTCCAACACTTTGTGTAAGTGTTGCGCATGCTCCTCTGCATTCCTTGAGTATATCAAGATATCATCAATGAAGACGACTACGCATTGGTCCAGCATTTCCCGAAAGACATTATTCATCAGTCCCATAAAGGCTGCTGGTGCGTTCGTCAAGCCGAAGGACATCACCGTAAATTCATAGTGGCCGTACCTTGTACGAAAAGCTGTCTTAGGTATATCTCTCTCTGCCACTCGCAGTTGGTGATACCCTGATCGTAGATCAATTTTTGAAAAGACCTTCGCACCCTTTAGCTGGTCGAACAAGTCGTCAATCCGCGGTAGAGGATACTTATTTTTAACTGTGACTTGGTTTAATCCCCGATAATCAATGCATAGCCTCATCCCTCCATCTTTCTTTCTGACAAAGAGCACTGGAGCTCCCCACGGTGAAGTGCTTGGCCGAATGTATCCCTTATTCAGCAACTCTTCTAATTGATCCTTCAATTCTTTCATCTCAGCCGGAGCTAATCGATATGGAGCTTTTGAGATTGGCTCAGTTCCAGGCACCAAATCAATTGTGAAGTCTACATCTCGGACAGGTGGCATCCCTGGTATCTCTTCAGGAAAGATGTCCGGGTACTCCTTGATCACTGGTATCGACTCCACTCCTTCTTCCTTAGCTTGCATGTTGTGCACATGACACATAAACAGCGGGTATCCTTTGCGTAGCATTGTCCCCAGTTGTGGAGCTGTCACCCACTTGGCAGTCGGCTTATGCGGGTTCACATAGTACGCCACCTTCTTTCCCTTTGGTCCTCGCAGGACCACCTTTTGCTTTTGACAGTCAATCCTTGCCTTGAATTGTGTTAGCCAATCCATTCCAAGGATAATGTCGAAATCCTTTAGATCAAATTCTGCCAATGACGACGAAAAGACTACTCCTTCTATGGTGATTGGAACATCATTGTATCGTTTCTTACAGGGAATTACGTCCCCTGATGTTAGAGAAACCCCTAGTGTGATAGACTCAGCTAGTGGAAGTTGTAGATTTTTAACTACCCGTGATGCTATAAACGAACAACTTGCACCAGAATCAAACAATATATGGACAGGTACACCAAGTATTAAAAATGTACCTTGCAGGACATCGGCTTGTTGCTCTGGCAAGTCCGCCTGGTTAATCACATTGAGGCGCCCTTGTTGCTCGATTTGGTTTCCTCCACGGTTCTGATCATTAGTACCCCGATTCCCATTTCCTTGTTGTTGTTGATATGGACGCTGGTGATTTCCATTGCGGTTTCCATTCCCATTCCCATTGCCATTTCCATTTCCATCCCTCCGATACTGATTATTTTATCTTAGATGGTATTGTTGTTGTTGATGCCTCGGAGGTCTGTTTAGATCCTCTCGTATAGGGATCCTTTCAATGCGTGTGAGGCAGTCTCTGGCAAAGTGTCCCTCTCTGCCGCAACGGTTGCATGCTGTTGGACTAGGGCATTCTTTGACCTAGTGTCGCCGATTGCACTTAGAACATGGGGTCAGGATTCTTCCCCTTTGCTCCATTATTTGTCCTCCATCCCTTTGGTCATGTTCTTGCTTTGGAGGGTTGTTATCATTCCTTCCGAGCTCGATCCTTCCTCTCTTTTCTTGGGTCTGCCTCTCATTCAGTTTCCTCTTGTGCTCTTGAACTCGCGCAACTGCACATGCCCGATCATAGATCTTTTGGAGGCTCGAGAATTGTTTCCCTCCTAATCCTTCTCGAATTGCCAAGTTGAGGCCCAACTCAAACTTTTGCGCCTTGTCATGATCAGTTGGCACCAAGGCTGGAGCAAAATTCAGTAGCTCGGTAAATTGGACGTAGTATTCATGCACGGTCATCTTTCCTTGCCGCAATGTTATGAACTCCTCGTACTTTGCATTCTTGACGCTCATAGGATAAAATCTCTTCCTTAAGGCCTCCTTGAATTCATTCCATCCATACCCCGCAGTTTGATCTTGGATTTGCAATCGCCACCACTTATCGGCAGTTTTTCTCAGAAAATATGTTGCTATCTCCACCCTTTGATCCTCTGGACACTTTATTGCTGTAAGCAGCTTGTCCAGTGTATCGATCCATTCCTCCAACTTTTCAGGGTCTTCCTGCCCTTCATATATTGGGGGCCTATGTTTGAGAACCACATCGAGATAGTCAATTGGTGCTTGTGGTGGTGGTACGACATGAGCAGCTTCTGCCTCACCCCTTTGTCTATGAAGGTCGGCACTCAGCATAACTACCATTTGTTCAAGGACCCTTAATCGTTCTCTGTCGTTGTTTGGAAGAGGTGCGTTGAATGGGTTAGGTTGACCTCCAGCTGGGCCAACTTCGAAGTCATCTCCTTGGTTGTTGGCCATTCTACTTCACACATACACAATATATCAGGTTAATAATATGTTAGTTTAGTATTTGTGATACATGTTACGGATATCAAAAGGCACAGATAAATAAGATTAAAAAAAAAAACAAAACAAAACCAAGTAGTCCACCCAATATAGCCAAAAAAAAATAATACCAATTAACAACCAGCAATCAGTGTCAACATAAATAATTGAAATGCAACATGGATGCAAATGCCCGCCCCAAATTTTAAAATATATTTAATGTAACAAATATTTATAATTTAATACATATTTCAAAATTTACTCACTATATGTTAAGAATATATTGACGTTACCATACTAATATAAAATCGACAAAAACAGGAGTATCCACTGTAAAAATATATTTTGTATTACTAGCCATTGTTTGGAGTAAAATGATGATAATAATTTAAAAAATTATTTAAATTTTTTTTTTTTTTTTTTTTACATGTACTAAAGCACACTATATTAATAAAAATACACAAAGTTTTAAAATACTAAAAATATGAAGTACTATAAATAATTGAAAAAAAATAGCAAATACTTTCTAAGACATACTAAAATACTAATTAGAATATATACTTATATATATTTATAAAATAATGCTCTGATACCACTTTGTAACACCCCATTTGAAAGACGGCGGAAGTAGGGATGTTACCGCCACATTTTCTATCCAAGCTCACTTCCAAGCAAGCTTAAATAGAAAATGCTAAGGCTTTAAAATTTAAACTACTATTAACACCACAATTAACAACCATAACATAAATTTTTTTTTTTTTAAAACCATTTTGTACGTACAATATTAAAATTTATAAGTTTAGGATAAAGATGCAAATAAATATTTAAAGTACCAATTTGACCTCGCAGGGTCGGAGTAAAATAGTGCGACATAAAAAAAAACTTATTTTCAAATATCCCAATCCCAGATGCACATGACATGCCGCGATCAATCACCTAACCTGAAAAGAAGTGAAGGCAACAAAGTCAGCATTTCTGAGTAAGTCAATCCCCTATCCTACACATGCTGGAGACTTAGTGTTGACTCAACGATACGAATGACTAATTATATAGCAATAATGATAATTTACCGAATTTAAACCCCAAAATTTATAATATAGGTAACACATATGTCAAATGAAACCAATCCAATGCACCGTAATCCATGATCCATAATCCATAATCCATAATCACATATATCATCTCTCGCCATGCAGAGGACTCTATAACTACTAACACCGGTGTCCTAAACTAGTACTCCGACTGTCTAGGGTTATAGACACATACAGGCTCTTCCCGTAGGAGGGAAAATTACCCTCATCCAATATCCGATATCCAATCCAATATCCGAATAGCCATAGAGTTCACGCATTGGTTTCATAAAACATATATTTCACCAAAACCGATTTACATAATTATTGTACCAACACAACCGAAAAACAACCGAATAGTTTACATTTATTCCATTTACTATAAATCTCATACTTAGAGAACCGACTCCCTGAGAACCAAGTTAAAAATAATTGCCAAGGAATTTAAAACATAATCGGTAAATGGAAAGCAAGCAAATAAATAATTAATTAGTAACTAATGATCAAGGTATTGGACAGAGCAAGTCTTGCTTTTCAAATACATCTTACTTTGACTCCCGGAAGAGACAAGGGAGTACAGAGAAATTAAATGAAGCCTTTGGGTCCCACACAACTAGTATACACACCAATGAAACTCAATGAAATAGACTGCAAGTTCTGTATATATACGAAAATATATACATACAAACATACAAGTCTAACCGTGCTTGATTTTATATATACTCAAATCCGAATCAAGCAAATCGGAGTTCGACAAAAATTAAATGATGGAGACCGCAGATATACACCTATATAGTATATTCTTATCCAAAGCAGCAATTGGAGTTTTTAAAAAAAGACGACGGACAGACCCGATTTTATATACAGATTCGAAGCAAAAATTGGCTGGGCAAAAAAAATCTGTACACAGGGAGTATAACAAAGGAAATAGGGTGAAACCAAGAGTAGACAGAAAACGAAGACGACGACGGAGACCGTGGTTCTCTTTCACATAAACGGTTAGAGCAAAAATCAGGGTTTGGGCAAACTGAATAAATAATAGTGAACAAAAGAAACGACATACATTTACTGAAGTAATTGTAGGATTGACAAGATAGCCAAGAAAAGAGACAGAGATCAAAATCAAACCGATGAGTGGAATAGAGAATTAACTTACCAATTTGAGAATGATGAAAAGGGGAACAAGTAGATTGTTGGAACTAAAAATTACCAAAGCCTCCGTCTGGAATGAGAGCACGAGGGGGATATATTTTTTTTTTTTTGATGAGATGTGATGGTATGAAATGCAGATGGGATATTTATTAGGGTGGGAGAGAAATGAAGATGATCGATTTAATAGAGTGGTAGAGAGTTGGGAGTTGGGGGTTGGGAAGGGAAATAATGGGAGGCTTTGTCCGAATGTATTCAAGATAGTAGCCATTATTATTATTATTATTATTATTATTATTTTATTCATTTATTTATTTATATTTATATATAAATATTTTTTTTTTGGCATCACAACACCACTCTCCGTCTTGTAAGAAAAAGGCCATGGATTTTGTTTCGGTTCCGGTTGGTCTTAACTCGGGCGTGGAAATATGCCGTGTTTCGGTCACCGGCTCTAATCCACTTATCACAGGCTCTTTGCTGCCAAAAGATCTCTTCTTGGAGGAGAATAGTATTGAGTTCACTTCTCAATTGGGATTCCAGCAGAAGTAATCTGACTGAATCAACGCGCTCCAGGGTTTTGGTGATACCTTCAAACCGCTTGAGGACCTTGAGCTTCCTCCATTTGAGATTCCCCCCATGAGATTTATTAAAAGCCATGGAGGCTTTTCTGACCATGTCAAGCTGGCGATCAAAAGATGCAGCCGGAATATGCCAGGCTCCCCTGACCACCGAGTCGTAGTCCTTGGAGGCCGCCCACGGCGCTTCCCATCTAAAAGGTCTGCTCCCCACCGGCCGTGACGGCTTGCCACACCGAAGCAACATAGGACAATGATCTGAGTCGTTCCTATCAAGCACCCTCACAAAACCGTTAGGGAACTCCAATAGCCAGTCAAGATTGCTGGCGCAGCGATCCAAGGTTTTGTTGATTGTGTGATATTGTCCCATGGGTCTCGACCAAGTGATAAGGCCACCCTGTGAATTGAGAGTAGAGAGGCCACATGATGATAATACCTCTCCAAGCTCGTCCGCACGAGACGCATTGTACAATCCTCCCTTAACCTCCCTAGAGTGAAGAATCTGATTCCAAATCTCCAATTATAACCCAAGGCCCCCTGATGGTAGCAGCAGTCGAGATAAGTTCGGCCCAATTGTTATTGTGTTCCGTATACCTTGGAGACGCGTAAAGCGCCGTCACACTCCAACTAGTGATACCATTGTCCAGCTTCATCGTGATCATGCGATCTTTCTTATCGACAACCTGCATAGTGAGCCTTGTGCCTAGGGTTGCAAACGAATCGAATCGAAGCGAATATCAATGTTTCGTATTCGTATTCGATTCGAATTGAATATTCGAATTATTCGCTTCGATTCGAATATTCAATTCGAATATTTTGATACAATATTATTTTGTTTGATTTGAATATATTCGGTTCGATTTGTAATTATTCGATTCGAACTATTCGATTCGAAATTCAAAAAAAATAAAAATGCTAAAAATAAAAATACAAATAAGAAATCACAAAAACATAAAAGTAGTTTGCAATTCAAATAAAATTCCAAGTTCTTGCTCTAGGCTGCCATTTCAAATAAATTCCAAGTTCCTACACCAATTCAAATAAAATGAAGACAACCAATATTACATTCATCTTCTCAAAACCTCAATTTATTCACAAATTGAGCTCCCGTTTCACGTGTTAGTGGGTTTCTTGTCAATCACACCCTTCTGTTTCTCTAGCTCTTGGAGTTCCTGCATTCTTGGATCTTGGGGAGAGATGGGTGTCTGGATTAGTCCTTGGATTGCTTTCACTACCTGTAAGAAAATAGCAAGTGTGCACAAACGTTTGGGTTAAAGATGGCTCAACATAAAAATGTGTAAAAGAAGGCAAGGACAACACTCAAAAAAACTGATTTGTTTTGGATCAAATTATTCAGACTCAACATATGTATATTGACAAAGGAAAAAAAGGGCTCCAAGACACACTTGTATAATAACCCAAATAAATCCCTATTCAAAAACCACTCAAATGTGTAAAAATCATCACTCAACATATGATTTATAAAGATCTGAACTAGAAAGTACATCAAATTCATCATCTAAACTTTCACCCTCCAATAAAAACAATACATGCACGCAACGATTCCTATCACCAAGAGAATAATCAAGGAATGAAATCCTATCTAGAGTTTCTGAGAAACACATTAAACTATCATATGTGCATAACCAAAAAATAAAAGAATATAATCTCCAAATAACCAACAAGAAGAACAACAATCACCAGAAATTCAACAGTGCTTCAACCTATATCAAAGAAAAGGGAAAAGAACAAAAATAACAAAAATAGTAGCGAAGAGACTGAGATACCAAGCCCCTTCAGCCCCCATCCTCGCCGCAGCCTCTAGCTCGCTGTTGCCTCCGCCAGAACAGCCCTCAAGCGCCGTCCCCATCTGTCAAGCTTCCTTCTCACCCATTGCTGCTGCTCGCTGCTCTGCTTCAGCCCAGCGCCTCCTCATGGTCATCGCTCACGCCTCCATTGCTGCGTGGTTGTTCTCGCACTCCACAGCTCCTCTCACCCACCGAAGCAATTGTCTCTCTATCATAGTGGGAAAAAAAATGAAGAATGGAGAGGGAAAGGAGTAGCGGCGCTCTTGCCCTATTGAAGAAATGGGTGTCTCAAAATATATATATAGTGGACTTGTGTATTTTAGGGTTATGGGTAAGAATTGATATTGGGCTGGGAAATAAAATATGGATCAGCTTTATTGGGTTGGGCTTGAATTAATTATTAATTATTTAGTTAATTATAATTAGCCTCAATATATCCTAATTAATTAAAACTATTCAATTCGAATAATAAATAAATATATATTATTTTATTAAATATAATAAATATTTAATCGAATACGAACGAATATCGAATCGAATATTGAGATTTTGTATTCATATTTGTTTACTTAGCGAATCGAATCGAATATGTTTTATTCGAATTCGAATCATACAATTCCGAATACGAATAGCAAAATTTCGAATCGAATCACGAATCGAATCAAAATTATTCTATTCGTTTGCAACCCTACTTGTGCCTGCCTTAATAAGGATCCACAGGCCACCTGCTCTGCCGCCCGCTTCTTGAATATCAATAGGAGTAAAACCCAACTTAAATAAAAAAAATGCTAGATTTAGAGAAAACTGACTGGGCCTCTAACAGGATAAGGACATCCGGCTCAGTTCTCCCAATACGATCCCTAAGGTTTCTCCTAGTCTTTCTCCCAATGACTCCTCTTATGTTCCATGACATCAATTTGAAGTTTGTATAATCCATAAACCAAAAATTGTAAGGGAGATACAAAAGAGGGTAGGTGACCGCACCTTACTCCTTCATGGCTTCCGCCTCATCCGGCGGGTCGCCCTCAGGGCCTTGAGCCTCAAGATTCTCCTGGGGGTTGATGTTCTCCTTCATCAATACCTTCTGCATGTTGGTGGCGAATTCCATCTTACCCTCCTCGTCCACGTTCCGATCTTTGTGGGATGGCTCACCGGTAGCCGCCCTGTGTCTCTTCGTGCGGAGGGGGTGATATGCAAGCTGTGAGGTAAATGCCTTGTGAAAGGCCTTCCCCATAGGGCCTACTTCTTTCCCAGTTACCTTGGGCTTCCCTGCAGGCTCCTTGGTGTGTTTGGGCCCAATTCTTGCCAGCTTAGGAGTGGGCTTGGGGGCTAGAGCAATGGACTCTTTAACTTTCTTGGGTTTTTTTTTTCATAACTTTAATCCATTCCCCCGAAGTGGGCTGGATTGGAACAAGCTGTTGGTCATCCTCTCCGTAACCAACCTCCAAGGCAGTCTCAGTCTCACTACCCAAGGCCTGCCCGTGACTTCCTTTATCCGGGCTTGTCTCATCTTCATTAATGCTGGCAGGGGTGCCCTTGACCTCTGCAATTAGCCAAAAAGGGAGCCTGGTCCGTATCCATGGCAGAGCTTTTCTGTTTGTCTCCCTTAGCCGAATTGGGAATGTCAACGACTACCTTCCCCCTTGCAGAGTTGTCTGTAGTAGCCACCCTCTTGGGGTTTGGTGACCCTGAACCAACCACATCCGGATGAGGCAAATGGGCGTCTGCAGGCTTCTGCTGACAGACGTGGCTTGCATGGCCATAACAATGGCAGCTTGGGCACAACAGGTGAAGGCCCTCGTACGCCACCTTATGCCATCTACCGCCGGAGAACACGCTGGAAACCACGGGCAAGCTCAGGTCGATCTCGACGCAAACCCTGGCATACTTGCCTCTATCCACACCTTTAGACATAGCATCGACCCGGACGGGTCTTCCGATGGCCGCTGCCATCCTAGTGAGGATCAGCTCATCAAAATATTCCAGGGAGAGGTCTGGAAACTTTGCCCACACACAAGTTTTCTTCGGGGTCTCCTCCGCTGCAATGAAATTAGGTTTCCACGGACAAACAATTAGATAACTGTCGAAAGCCATCCAAGGTCCCTCACTAAGCACCTTCATCCTGTCCGCCGGTCTGTCAAATTTCACCAGAAAGTATCCCGCATCCATGTCGACCATTTCGAAACGGTTGTGGAGCTTCCATATCCGGGAGAGACTGTCTTTCAAGGCCACATAACCCACTTTCTTGCCCAAGAATGAAATAATAAGTCCATCCACAAAGGGCTTGCATATGTGTGCATGCAGCCGGGGATCCACCGTAACTCTAGGTTTCAGGCGATCGCCGTCGATGAAGTCTACAATCACCAGTTCTTCATTGGCCGGGTCGTCCATGAGCGAGCCCGGGACAACACTCTTACCTTCCATGACTTTATCGCGGAAGGACACTTTCACACCACCAGAGAAACTGAAGCCATTATGGGGGCTGGGGGGAGGGCTGGTCGCCAGAGAGCTACCAGAAGGTGAGATGGTCGGTGGAGGAGAAACGGGGCTCTTAGCCTGCCCCATTTCTGGAGAAAACAAAACCCTAACTAGAGAGGAAACAAACTAGAGAGAGAAACTAGAGAGAGTGATCGATTTGTGCCTTCTTGTTCACAAAGTTTAATTGGATAATTAAGTATAAAAAGTTAAATTCAAATATTATAATATGATAGTACTTCATTCGATTCTAAAAATTGCAACGGACCCAGAGTGCACGTAGTCCGATGTATATTTTAAACCATTAATAACTCAAGTTCGATACAAATACAAATTCTAAAAGTTAGATATTTAAAAACAACTCGACGAGAGGAATCTAACAAGATCCCACTTGGCTATATTTTAACCTGTATAACTATAATAAAACTTTAAGTTAAAATGAATCGTGAATAGTACAAACTTTACCAATGTTACAATTATACAAAACGGAGGGAGTATTTGATAAGTATTTAGTACTCGTCCAGTAATATTACTTTTTTTTTAGCAGCCGAGGCCAGGATCCAGTAATATTACTTGAACAAGATAAAACTCAGTGAAAAACAGAAGAAACATACTCCACTGGTGCTCTACTAGAATTCATCCATACCCGAACAGGGATTAATGCTTATTTCTCAAGAAATATGGGGCACTGAAGTAATATTGAGAAAAAGACGAGGCACAAATGAAATATAAAATATTGTGATTCTCCGACAGGGAATGCTTCAAATGCATATGCAATTCTGCTTCCGCAAGTCTGCAACCAAAATTTCCACAGCCATCTCGATGTTTAGTTGTTGAAATATTTCATGGATTCATCAAATGAAACCCCTCAACCTCGCATCACCACTCAGCCTGAAAATCCTCTGCAGTTTACAATTCATCTGGCTCAACCCCAGAATACCAACGGGAATGGTGCTCAAAGCCCTAATTTGGTTCCCGATTCTGGCGAAAACCCTAGTACGAGTGCCAATTTTGTCCAAGATCACTTCCTAAACGCGCCTATACCTAAACGAAGGAGATGTGGAAGACCACGGAACCCGGCATCGTATTCAAACCAGGCAAGAAACCTGTCCTCTTTGTCTCTTAATAATCGTTTAAACAATGCTTGGGCTTCGCCGGTGGCTTCTAGTTCTGGACAGGCCAACAAGGCGCAGATGGAAAATTCAAGTAATTTAATCCCTAAAATTCCAGTGTCTACTGCGACTTCTGGCAATGTGGCGAAGAAAGTCGTTGATGACATGTCGGAGGAGATAATTGTGATCAATAAGGAGGCCACATCTGAGGCATTGATTGCTTTGACTGCAGGGTTTCCAGCGGATTCTCTGACTGAGGAGGAAATCGAATATGGGGTAGTTTCTGTGGTAGGTGGAATTGAACAGGTTAATTACATATTGATTAGGAATCATATTATCAGACGGTGGCGTGAGAATGTGTCAAGTTGGCTGACAAAGGAGATGTTCCTGGACATTGTTCCCAAGCATTGTGGGAGACTGTTGGATGCTGCTTATGGTTACTTGGTTTCACATGGGTATATTAACTTCGGGGTAGCGCCACCAATAAAAGAGAAGATCTTAGTAGAGCCCAAGCAGTCTCATGTGATAGTGATTGGAGCTGGACTTGCGGGTCTAGGTGCTGCAAGGCAGTTGATGGCTTTTGGGTTTAAGGTCACAGTGTTGGAGGGAAGGAAGCGGCCTGGAGGGAGAGTTTATACAAAGAAATTGGAAGGTAGCAATATAATTGCAGCTGCAGATTTGGGGGGCAGTGTATTAACAGGTACATTGGGGAATCCGCTTGGAATTTTGGCTCGGCAGTTGTCATTTACACTTCATAAGGTAAGGGATAAGTGTCCCCTGTACAGAGTGGATGGGACACCTGTAGATCCTGATCTGGATAGAAGAGTGGAAAATTCTTTTAACCAACTTTTGGATAAATCAAGTAAACTGAGGCTGTCAATGGGAGAAGTTTCCCAGGATGTTTCTCTTGGTGCTGCATTGGAAACATTTAGGGAGGACTTTAATGACGAGGAGATGAGCTTGTTCTGTTGGCACCTTGCAAACTTGGAATATGCAAATGCTAGTTTGATTTCAAATCTTTCCCTTGCATTTTGGGATCAAGATGACCCATATGACATGGGAGGAGACCACTGCTTTCTGCCTGGTGGAAATGGAAGACTTGTGCAGGCTTTGGCAGAGGGAGTCCCTATTCACTATGACAAAACGGTTCAAGCCATTCGCTATGGTAGTAATGGGGTTAAGGTTGCTATTAGTGGGGGGCAGATCTACGAGGGTGATATGGCTCTCTGCACTGTTCCTCTTGGGGTTTTGAAAAACGGTTCTATAAAGTTTATACCTGAGTTACCTCAGAGGAAGCTTGATGCAATAAAGCGGTTGGGTTTTGGCTTGTTGAATAAAGTAGCACTGCTCTTTCCATATGCCTTTTGGGGAACCCATCTTGATACATTTGGCCATCTCTCTGATCATCCTAGCCGCTGTGGGGAGTTCTTTCTATTTTATAGCTATGCAACTGTAGCTGGTGGTCCAATATTGATTGGTCTAGTGGCAGGAGAAGCTGCTTACAAATTTGAGGTTATGGAACCAACTGAAGCTGTGGAAAGGGTGCTCCGGATTCTTAGAGGTAAGACATTTTTGGTTTTCTGAATGTTCATGGTCATGGATGACTGCTTGACCTTTTGGAAACTTATTATGTAATTTGAATTTTCGTGTTGAAGGGGTACTGTTATATGCTTTCTGGATTGGATGTCTTCATACAGTAAATCATTAATGTTATGCTCACATTACACTGTATTCTGTACTCTGTAGTGAATATTGAATGTTTATGTTGAAAGGATACTATTGTATACTTCTTGAATTGGAGTTTTCACACTGTAATTTCCCACCATTTTGCTCAATGTTGCTTAAAGATTTCATTTCATCTTTTAATTTAATCTGATCCTATTGTTAGTTTCGCCAAGCACTTGACTTGGAACGGATCAGGTTTGAATTATATTTTGATTGCTTGCAATGCTCCTGAATCCTGATGTTAGCGTGCAGTGAGATTGGTTGTTTCTGGGCATACTAGTAAAGAGTAATTTAAAATGATAAGAGACTTAGTAAATTATGATATACTATGTTAAGGTTTGCCCAAGAGACAACATATAGACTAGTGCAAAGTGACTGATTAATTAGGTTGAGTACTGATTTCTGGAATTGTTTTATTATTGTTCACATCTTATCCTTATGTTTTATGGGTCACATCTTCTCTCATGAAGTAAATATTAGTATGATAATTCTCTTTATCAATAGCTAGTCTAAGATGTGTAACTTTGTAATGCAGATATTTATGAACCACAAGGCATCCAGGTTCCAGATCCTGTCCAAACTGTCTGTACAAGATGGGGCACTGATCCCTTAAGCTGCGGTTCTTACTCTAATGTTGCAGTTGGTGCATCAGGAGATGACTATGATATCTTAGCTGAAAGTGTGGGAGATGGGAGACTTTTCTTTGCTGGTGAGGCTACCAATAGGCGCTATCCAGCAACCATGCATGGTGCTTTTCTCAGTGGGTTTAGAGAAGCTGCAAACATAACTCAGCAGGCGAAAGTTAGATCTTTGAGGTTAAAAGTAGAGAAAAGCTTATCACAAAATGCACACAATTGTGCTACTATTCTTGCAGATTTATTCAGACAGCCTGATTTGGAATTTGGGAACTTTGCTGTACTCTTTGGACGAAAGAATGCTGATTCAGTGGCAATTCTTCGGGTAACATTTGGTGGACACAGAAAGAAACCAGATCAGCAATATACTAATAAGTTACTTTTTGAGCAGCTTCAGTCTCATTTAAATCAGCAGCTGGAGTTTCATATTTACACACTATTATCCAAACAACAAGCACTTGAGCTGAGAGAGGTGAGAGGGGGTGATGAGGGTAGGTTGAATTACCTTGAGAGGGTTGGGGTGAAGCTGGTGGGAAGAAAGGGTTTGGGGCCATCTGCAGATACTGTGATTGCATCAATTAAAGCTGAACGGAGTGGCCACAGGCACAGCCGCATTAACAAATCTTCATCACCTGGTGGGTGTTCTAGACTGAATATGCAAATATTATTAAATGTGCTGTAAAGATAACCCATGCATGCTGGTGGGTGGCCATGTTACTAGTTCCCCGACTATTTGTCTAGTTTTTCCGAAAGTCCGAAAGCGCAGTTGCGATTGTTGTGCTATAGTAGGGCACACCATGTTTGATAGGCAAATGCTGAAGCTTATTGGGATTTCTTTTTCCATTACATGTGCTGGGCTTCCCAATAGCACACCTAGTGATTTGTTTTATTTTAAAAAGAATCAAGTCTAGAGGTGAACCCCCTCCTCCATGGGTTCGTAATCATTTTTCGTTCCATATTTCCTCATTCTTCTCTCCTCAAGGGTCACATTTCATTCTGTCCTTTTGTCTTTATTCCGTTTGTCTATTCCATTGAACAATTTATTTTCATCCATAATATTCCCTTACATCATTTCGTTTTTTTCAGCCTGTGGTTACCTTTTCATTTTTCCTATATACTGAGTTATTTTCTTAATATTATACGGTAAATCACGTTCTTAACATTTTATTTATGTAATTTGCATAGTATGTCACAGTTACAGAACTACTTTAGATATTATCCGTTTAAAGCTAAGAAATTATAAATTTCTAAATTAAGCTATGAAGTTAAATGTTAGCAAACTTCGAGTTTTAAGCCTATGCCAAGTGTTGAATTTTCAGATTGAAACATCTCTTGTGCAATGTGCAATGGCTTCTAGTCTCCTTTTGCATCAAGATTTATAAAATGTTGACCCTCTTAAGTAAGAAAAGGATGAAGTTGCTGGTTCACATTTTCTCATTCTTGACTTGTTTATGGACACTTCAAGAATTTTTCGAAAATGTCTGGTGAAACAGAGTAAGATTGTGTACCATGTATTTTGGTCAAATGAAGCTAGCTACATAAGTGCAAACAACATGCTGAATCTTTTAGGAGTGATTAGAAGTTGGTAGATGATGTGAGATTTTCAGCAGTACAAAAGATCGTAGATGTTTTGTTAACTTTTGGATTGATAAAATATATGCTATCCTTTCTATTGCAAGATAAACAAAATAGGAACTAACATTTTCTTTCTTTTCAAGGTTTGGCAAACTTGAAAGCTTCCTCTACCAATCAAAGGCTAATTAGGTATGAACAAAGTTTTCAATTTTCAACTTATGATTTGTGCGCTCTGTTTTTCTTATGCTATCATTTCTTCCATTTTATACAGGAAGGCCAAAATTTTGGGCAAACGCAATATATCTTTTGTTCCAAGCACAACTACTCAAATTAAAGTCAGTAATGTTGGTGTAGACATGAATTCAAAGATGCTCACCACAACTAATGGCTTGACTTATCCAAGTTCTAATGTTGGGGCTACAACATTTAGCCGCAATAAGGAATTACCTCCAAATTCTTGCTCTGGTACTGAATCTGTTGGTGACTTTAGATTTTCCGCCTCCAATAATTTGGGCCAAAACAATTGTTTGACCACCCCTTTTGCTTCAAGTAATGAGTCAACTGCATCAGACAACAGCAATATTCTGGCTCCTCCAAATCCTGTTGTTGGTATGATGTTACCTGGGGATTCACATGGTTCTAACACTCATAATTTTCTTGCTGGCCAATTGAATCCTGGAAGTTCAAACAGTTCAGTTAGAGCTTCAAACATTATACCATTAGATGTTCAGGCTAATTCACTGGGCAGTACTAGCAGTTCTAACAGTCAGAACTATATTAGCAGTAATGGTTTGGTTGTGCTTCCAGATTCCGAAATTGGGAATACATTAGGGGGAAGTAACAGTGGCCCAGCACACTCAAACTTTGTTATCAGTGGTGGCGTTGTTGCCCCTCCCACTTCTGAAACAGGGACCGAATTAGGAGGCAATAATAGTGGGTCGGAATCCCCGAACTTGATTCTTGGTAGCTTTAACAATCAAAATTATAATGGGGATATTTCTGATAGCATTAACTTCATATCTAGTCAAGATAATATATTTGAAGATATCATGAACGACTTGCTTCCACCTACCAGCACAAGCTCTGCAACTTGGCATTCCACAGGAAAATTGTAGCAGCTCAATTTGGTATGAAGACCATTATCTGGTAAAGTTTTACCTTGCCTTTTTTTTAATGATTAATCTTTTTACATTGGCTTGCAGTCTTATGAGCAATAAGTTTTCATATTTTGCCTGTGAGAAGATTGCTGATATCAGCTTCCTTTTGCCTGATATTCATGTTTTTGATTCTTCACTGTCAGACTAGCATAATTAGAGTTTATACAATCTAACATGCATGTTCCATATTTCTCTTTTGCTCCTTAGATTTTCATCGCTATGGCAATTGTCATGCTAGTGATAAAATAGCATAAAGTAACAAATTTGAAATCTATGCAGTAAGGTTATACATTTCTGGGACAGAAAATTTTTAGCAGCTGGCAAATCAAACAAAATTGCAAAAATAAATGCTTCTGGGTTCTGGTTTGACTATGAATTTTCTTATTGTTAAAATGTTTTGATGTGTACTGTTGGGATCCATGGCTTTTTGATGCTCTATCCTTTTGCTGATATTAAGTGTAATTTTACCGACGCGGTTTAATTGAGTAAAGAGGACTAGAGGTGAGTAAAGACATGCCTTTGTTTCTCCAATTACATGTTTGAGTGCTGGAGGAAAACTTTTCATTCACTTCCTATTCTTATTTTGGGAGGTGTGTTGAAGAAATTTTATTTATTTAATTAATTTTTTGTTGTTTGCTTTTACGACCTGATCCTTGATTTGGACCTAGGCCACACAATGGGTTTCTTTTCTTTCCTTCATATAGTGCTTTTATTCTACATGGCTTCTGGATGGGTTTATCCTCTGGGCATTTTATGTGAAGCAAACTCCGCTAACTTTCAAGCATTAGTTTATCATTCATTTAATTGATTGTTTAGCTTTTGGTATAATATGTCTAGTGCTGGTTATAACTCTTCATATCTTTGCCAAATCTCAATGCATCTTTACTTATTGAACTTTATTTCACTTTGGGTTTTGAGTGTAGTGGGAATTATATATCAGGTGTCATAGTGTTTTTATTTATTTATTATTTATTTATATTTTTTATTTAAATTATTACTATTATTATAATAATTATAATAATAATAATAATTATTATTACTACTACTATTATTATTATTATTATTATTATTATTATTATTATTATTTAAATACTGCCCTTATGACAAAGGATTGTAGGATATTGCTTGAAACATTATATTTTTGTTGCTTTGGTGTTTCTTAGATGTTCTAAAATGATGTGTGATCCTTGTGCAATAGTCATTGCTTATTTTGTGTGAGAAATAGTGATTTTCCAGAGTTCAATAAAATGCTGTTTTTGTTACCTTTTCTTGCATTTTATGTATTGGATTGTTTGTGGAATGAATCACGTGACAAGATTTAATGGTTAGTATAATCAAGTTTGCAAATAATTGATGCATATAGAAGCCATTTGTTTACTTTGTAATTTGTTCTATGGTCTGGATGCAGTAAGTTAAAAGGATATCTTGCATTTCCATAATTCTTTCCCTAGAACACATTTTGTATACATTCTAGCCGTTTTATGACTATTTATTAGTTTAACAAAATTGTATGCAGAAAATGAGTCCAAAGCTCATTGAAATGAGATGCATATTGATAGGGAATGACTGACTTTATTCATTAGAGAAAGCTATGTTCGGAAGCCTGTCTTTCTAACTTGTGAGAAGCTCGTGCTTTACTGATTTTGGACCTCCATTCGGCTAACACATCCAGAAAGATTTTTATCATTCAATTTTACACGAGGGCTAATCTCAATCTGTCCAACATTTATTCTTATGGAAAGTCATGCGGCTAGGTGAGACTTAAGGATGTGATGGAGCTAGCAGATGTGATCGGGAGATGCTGATATGTATGTTTGAGATGCTATCAGAATCAAATTTTGTTGTTTCTTTTCTGCACCATTTATAGGAATTTCTATTGTGTTTTGGGCCTTTGTACATGCTACTCACTATTTTCGTACGAAGATGTAAGGAAATGTATGGATTTGACTTACAGGAGTTTTAGTCATATACATAATGTAAAAGAAACACTATGCCTTTGGATCAGGTAAACTCTTGACTTGAAGAAACACTAGGCCTTTGGATCAGGTAAAACTGGAGTACAAGTGGTGTGTGTATTAATTCAGGACTTCAAAATTCATTCATTATTCTCTGTGTTTTAAAATACATACATTCTAAATGTTTATGCTCTAGTCCTTATAAAGGTCTTCAACTCTGCATAAATACCAAAAATATATTCCTACCTAACATAACAAATGTGAGTAACCTACACTTTCAAATTTCAATTACTACTAAAATTTACTTAACAAATAATGATGCCCATAATTCATGTCTTCTCCACTTTGTAGGGATATGAATGTTTCGAGTCATATCTTAATTCTCTTTTCTGTCATTTCACACATGCAAGTGTTCCTCCTTTTTTTTACAACAATTATGCACACTTTGAACTCACAGACATTTTTTCTACTCTGCCTTCAATGTTCTTTCCATGACTTGATGTCATTTCATTTTCTTTTGAATCTGCAACAGTTCTACATCCTTTTCACAAAAGAAGAATATTGATATCTCAATATGTTTGTTGTCGAAACCCTTCAACTCGAGCTTGTCCACATCGAGATTTGAACTTGATGTTGTGATTCTGTGTCCCAGTATACGACACTCTGTGGGATCTTTAACTTGTGTGTTTGTTATAAGATAAAGCTATACAGACATGTATGTGTGTGTGTTAACTTTTGATTTGTTTGTGAGTGTTTCCCCCTTTGTTTGGGGCCCCCTTTCTTCCTATCTTGTCCATTGCACATTCACATAACGATAAGATTTGTTCAATGACATGTCTGTGGTATGCCTAAACCATCAAATGTGGGAACGTTTGTGTTACTACAGACATTATCCCCACCCCAATTCACTTTGAAGTCATCACATTCTCTTCATCTCAACCTGTGGTAGAATAAATGTGGCAGCAGAAATTAAAGGTGTATATTCTGATTATTTCTTATTAGAAAATAAAGTTTTTATTACAAATATTCTTATCCAATTTAAATCCAATTTTAAGACTAACAAGTTAAACCTTAGTTACAAACCCATTAACTAAGTACTGTGCGTGGATTCAACTTCAATCCATTACAGGTTTGAGATAAAGTTTCATACTTTATAATGTCCAAAGATCGTCGGTTCAAACCCAACTCGACATGGCTCAATTAATACCACCAATTGCCATTCAACAATTTTCACCATCTCTTTCGATTTCTATTAACGAAAAAGGGATGAACATAGGACAGGACAACACAACTGTGTTGGAATGCAGAGTATATGCACCAGCCGGCTCTTTACATTCTTTGCATTTGGCAATTGACAAGTACTAGTATAGTGTTGCATTATTAATCTTTTGTTTGTTTGTTTGTTTGTTTTGCTGAGATGAATGAATGTAAAGAGTTGCTTTTGAGCAATTTAATTACTAGTCCAAAGCCGGGATGGATAATAGTACTTAATATAATAGTATCCCAGTGCATTGATTGTGGGTTTACTTAACCTTCTCCATTGATCTCTGTAGTGTACTAATCCGACAGGCTTTAATGGCCTGTCTTAACTCCATATAGGATGTGTCTGGTTGAGGAGTGAAAGTGTTGAGTTTGGTAATAGCCAACATCTTCACGTGTTCCCATAAAATCTTGTTCATTTATTTAATTTTTTCAAGACAAACACCCCTTTTGCTTTTTAACAACTCTCCATCAGTTTTTATTATCTTAAACTAACTATTTATAAACTATTTAAGTAGTAATTCATTACAAGAATTTTTTTGTTTTACCAATTGAAAAAAATTAGTAAAATTCGGCCACTAAAGAAGCCAGTGATCAAAATTCATTATCAATCACAATTTTAGCGAACAAATTCATTTGCTACCTCAATTTTAGCGATCGAATCCGGAACTTTTCTAGTAATGATATGTGCAAATTGAACTCTAGCTTGGGGGCAATATTGAGATCTTTAGAGATTGCATTTGTTTCCCATTTCATCAGTTTTCCAGTTGAATTAAATTAGAACATTATTCATAGTATATATGCGCATACAATTGTCCCACCAAAGTAAATAAAATTATATATAATGCCAATCTATTGATAAGACAATAGGATTGAAAGTGAGGATTGTGTTTGTCTTTATACATAATGTATGTGCGGTTTCATGTGTACAAGTAGGAAGTACTATTGTGCATTTGTTGTAATATCCTACTATTTGTGTAATGATTGACAAGCCGCATTGCATGTGTATTGATAAAGATAAATAAATAAAATACGGTATGTGAATAGAATAAAAATAGTGGAACACATATTGAAGGGGTTCTGAGCTTGTAGTTTAGCAAGTGTTTTGGTGTAATTTTTTACAATTATATTTCTGAGTTATAGAGTAATTAACTGTAAGTTATTTTATATTTTAGCAGCTACCTAGATATTTTTAGTATTGCTAGAAAAATTATTTAAAAATGTGTCTTTGAATTATTTATTTATTTATTGAAATTGTATGATTATTTCTGTTATATGTATAGAACTGTAGATTACATTAAAATTCATGATTGGAATTTCTAAATTTAACTTTACTAATTTTATATATGTTTGGATGAATTTTTAAAATAGTATTTTTTTTATATTTATGATAAGATAAATATACTAAAATTCCAGTACTCTAAATAATTTAGTTCAACCTTAAACCTTAAGATGTGACACATGCATGATTAACAATCCTCTGGACGAACCAATTAAACTAACATTTTCTTATGTTTTATGGTACAATAAATTTATTGTAATTATTATTAGTTTTTTAAATAAAAAACTATGCATTGTAATTATTTGATGAGAATGTTTTTTTTTTTTGAAGGAGCCATTGAAGGCCTGAGAAAGAGGTGGTGGGAGTCCATGTCACAAAATTACAAAGGAGAATAAAAGGGAGGGATAGGGGGCTAGTGGGGAATCAAACCTCCAACATTCTGTTGGAAGTCAAGTGACTTAACCACTTTGGCTAAATCCTCATCACCTGATGAGAATGTTTATCGATTTCCAGGTCAGCTATATAATATATAGGTATTTAATTATTAATTTATATGGTGTGTATGGAAGGGAGATAATTAGTGGCATTCCTCAACCTCCACCATGTTAGTTGCCTTCTCATCCAATGGACCTCCACTTTCCTATCAATTATTATTTATTTATTATTTATTTTTGTTTTCAACTCTTTAATTTTCATCAGACATCTTATCAGTCATTATGCACAAGCTATAATTATGGTATCTATCCTTTCAACATGAATTATACTCCCTTCGTTCCCTTCGATTTGTTATAACTGAAACATGTGTATAGTGATTACTATTTATTGAGTAAGTTTGATTTAATTTTTTAACACAGTTATATAAGATAAAACATAGTCAAGTGAGATCTTGTTAGATTTGTCAAATCGGGTAGTTTTAGAATATCAAATTTTTATAATTTTTTTATTTTTATGCAATTTAAGATATTATACTTTAAATATGTGCATTGGATTGCGTGAAATACAGGAGTGTTATATTTTTTTGAAAACGGAGGATTATTTATGTATACGTCTAATGCCATGTTCTCTAGGCCTGAATTTGTCTGGCCTGATCTGAATCCTTTAAGATCTGATCTGAATTTGTCTGGTTTGGTCTGAATGTTTCTGGTTTGATCTGGTCTGATCTTATCTTTTCTTATCTACTCCTATATTATTATAATGATTTGATTTATTGTCATCTGATCTGGTCTGAATGGGTCTGGTATGATATCTGGTCCGATCTTAATGTTTCTTGTCTGATTTTGTCTGATCTGATTTTAATAAAAATAAGTAATAAGTTCTGAAAATAAGTCTTAGAGAACGGGACCTAAGTAATACTTCATCCGTTCCTTTTTAATTGCCACGGATCCACATTTCACGCAATCCAATATATATTTTCAATCTTCAATAACTCAAATTGCGTACAAGTAAAAACTATGAAACTTTGATATTCTAAATCTATACGATTAGACGAATCTAACAAGATCTCACTTGACTATTTTTTGTCCTATATAACTGTATTAAAAAATCAAATCAAAGTTACTCAATGAACAGTAACAAAACTCCAACCGTGTCAAATAAAAAGGAACGGAGGAAGTACGTAGTATTATATATTCTGTGTCCTATATATTTTGTTGTAGCTAGTCACAAAACATTGTATGACATTGTATTTGCATTGTAAATCCTAAATAGTACTATGTAGAGTATATGGTAATATTATACTCACTCTGTTTTTTAATAATTTCTCAATTTCTGCACTACACGCAATCCAATACATATTTTTAATCATTAATATCTCATATTATATAAGAAAAAATTATAAAAATTTGATATTCTAAAATTATGCGATTAGACGAATCCAACAACATCTCACTTGACTATGTTTTATTTTATATAACTGTGCTAAAAAGTTGAATCAAAGTTACTTAATGAATATTAGTATTTACTGTTCAAAGGGTAATGATGAAAAAGAACGGAGGGAGTATACATCACGAGATTATTGTGGTCTATTGTTTTAATTAGCTGCCTACGTATGTATATTAGAACAAAATTAACACTCGATCTATTAGTCATTGCCTACGTGCATTACAATAATATAAATACGTTATTTATTTATTTATTTATATATTATAAATGTAAACTAAAGCTATAAGGAGGAAGCATTGAATTCCTAACACCTTTTGAGATATATATGGTTTGTGATAATATTAATTAATGGTATATTGCTGTGCTACCCTACCATTTCATCTACTAGATTATATTGAGCACATGAATAAGAGCAACTTGCATTGCATGCACGAATTTTTAAAATACTATAAAGTACTAGTGTATATAGCAACTTAATTGCATGGAATAATACATTAAATTAGTGCCACGTTTTTTATATTACTGTAACTGCATATATATACTGATAGTACATTTATAATGTATTGAAACAAGATCCAATTACAACTCAACTGCCGCCAATCCGATTAGGGTTACGTTGCAGCATATACAAAATGCTATGATGAGAGTGGGATGATTATATATGTAATGAGTACTGTGGTGGAGGAGCAAAACCCTAATCTTCCTTCAGACACATTGATGACCTGTAAAAATTACAACTTTCAATTAAATTTTATGACGAGAGCCTGAAGAGTGAAAATTTTAAGGTGGCGGGAACTATATATTGAGATAAGGCGAGCAAGCAAAAATTAAAGTTTAATTATGAGCTAGCTAGCTCGGAAAATGGTTTTTATTTTCCAACTATATACTATATGCTGTATACTATAGCAGGTATCTATCAAATCTATCTGTATGGCACTGCATGCTTTGAATTGTGACTCAATAATAATAATAATAATGAATAATATTCAATCCAATCCATATATAGACCATATTGCTTGCAATTTGCAAACGATATATATATCCACTTTTCTTTCCTTGCCCACTTCCGAAGGTGACAATTAATCGCCTTTAATTTCTTATATATAACCTATGTGCTATGGAGTATGGAGTAGGAGTATAATATATTATATTAATTCATAATTCCATCTAGCCAGGGCCGTTCTTGAGAATTTATGGGCCCTGAGCAAAATATCGAAATATAAAACACAAACTTCTTCAAGAGAATTTTGGAATTCGGTTGTTAAAACATTAAGGAATTTTAGTTGTAAATTCGTGAACAAAATTTAAGATCTACTAAACTTTTTAAGTCACTAAAACAAAAATTTTTTGTAGTGCTTGATCTAGAAACAAATTTTCCAATAGCTCTTTATGATTTTCTAAACTCTTAACCATGTTTTCTCCTTTTTCTCACATCCACAAAAATAGGCAATATAAATTTTTAACTTAAAAAATAAATAAAGTGAAAAAAAAACATAGAGTAAGTAACAACACTTGAGAGAATAATTTAAGTCATATATTTGCCAAGAGTCCTAAAAAATTGTCGGGTAGATGAACTTACCCAGATGAGGAACTTTCTCATCGACAAGAACTAGGTTTAAGAGTATTTTTTCATTTTCACGAAGTTGAAAATTTTGCTTAATTAAATTAAAAAATGGTGGACTTAAAAAGAAATTTTGAAAAAAGAATAAAAGTATTGCTAAATAAAAATAAATGATGTAAATTTTTAAAAAATAGAGTTTTAGAGATCAAAATTACGTAACTCAATCTCTTATAATAAAAATAAAATAAAACAAAATTTATTATTTTATATGGTATTTTTTTAAAAAAGATTGGGCCCCTCTTTGTACATGTGCCCTGGGCAAAGGCACCTTTGGCCCATGCCCAGGGCCGGCCCTGCATCTAGCTACCTATTTATTAATTTATTATAATTATGCGCTTCAATAAAATTTCTTGTTTATTATCCGACGCCTCGTTGTGTCCTAATTCACCCAAAAAAAAAAAAAACATGTATATGTTGTTATGAAATCTTGCGCATCATATCTAAAAAAAATTTAAAACTGTCAACATTTCTTTTCAATTTTCATCTTACTCATTTTATATATAAAGGCAAATGACCATTTTATTAAAAAAGTATCTTACTTTTCCTTCTTTTTTTTAATTTTTTTTATTGTCGTTATTTTCTTAAAAAAAAAAAACTCAGAACAGATCATAATGGAATGGTTTGCTTTCTTTACCGGGACAAAAAGTAGAAATCCCTATCACTTTTGATAATTTGCTTACCGATACGCCTATTCTATACTTGTAGTTTTTAAATATCGAAACTTTTAGAATTTTTACTTGTACCGAATTTGAGTTATTAATGGTTTAAAATATATATTGGACTTCGTGCTAGGTGAGTCCGTAGCAATTAAAAGAAAACAAAGAAAGTATATCTTTTTCCTTTGTTAAAATATACCCCAAAAGAAAACATATTCTTTAAGATTTCGGCTCTATATAATTTTTGTACTTTATCCTGTAAACTTAAAAAAGGAAAAAAAATACTGACTCATAGAAGTATATATCTTCTTCGTTTTTTTTTTGTTTTTTTGTTTTTTTTTGCAGTTTATTCATTTTCTTGTAAATAAGAAACACATTTATTTTAGTCTAGGTAAAATTATATACTTCCTCCGTTGCTAAAAGATTGCTAAATTTACAAATGTGGCACTATACACCATATATAATTTTTCTTCAACGTATAATTAAGACACTAATAATTGAACAAACATTTTATTTTATACTTTTTTTTGATAAATCAGGAATCGGAAATATAGTAAAAAGGGAAAATGGACAAAATTACAATTTTGGTTAAGGTGATGTTCCAAAAATGAATTCTATATGATGTTTAAAGGTGATGTATAAAAATGAATTATCCGAGGTTTAAAATTAAAGGTGTTACGTATATCTTTCTCTCTTTCTTTCTTTTTTTATTTTTCCCCCTTTTTTTAAAGCTAAACAACCAATATAGATTAGGAAAAAAAAAATAATAAAGCAGAGTATACTAGGACCGAGGAAACCAGACTCCCATCATCAGGAGGGGCCTGACAGAGTCGGGAGAAGGCCCATGTCGTAAGAAATGGAGAAATTCCGAATCCGCACCAAGCTAACAGTCTTCAATAGCATTATCCTCTCATATTAAACCTTTATAGTATTATCCAAAAAAACAAAAAAAGAAAGGTGGAAATAATAAGAAAAATAAAATTGTAAAAGTTGAGGTGACTGCTGCTGGTTCTTGTCGCGTTTGTAGACTGTAGTGCCAAATGATTCTAGCCCATGAAGATATATAGCAGTGGATACTACTGTTCATCCAATAATTTTCATGCGGTCATGCCTATCTCTCTCTCTATATATATATACTTTCTCCGTTCCTAAATAAATGCTACGGACCCATATTTCACGCAATTCAATACACGTTTTTAATCCGTAATAACTCAAATTCCATACAAGTAAAAATTATGAAAATTTGATATTCTAAATCTATGCGATTAGACGAATCCAACAAGATTCCACTTGACTATATTTTATCTTATATAATTGTATTAAAAAGTCGAGTCAAAGCTACTTAATGAACAATGACAAAAATCAAAACGTGCCATTTAAAAAGGAACGGAGGTAGTATATATAAGATACATGTCCTAGGCTTTTCCATCACAAACAACATCCTCTCATATTTTCACCAACAAAAAAACACATCCTCTCATATTTTCTTTCCCTACAATTTTCTCAAACTTTTGTTTGGCAAATACTATATGTCTCATATTTGAACACATTCTTCTTACAAATTAAAGCCCTATTACTTACAAGGAATTTGTCTTTAATTTTATCTTACTACTCTCATCAAGCCTTTCCTCACGATGACCATTATCCCTTGCTTGATCAAAAACCAAACTCCCAATCCTCATGAGAACCACCCTACCAAACAAGACGACAAGCACCATATCTTCAACCCACAATTGTTCCCACAACAACCACACATACCCCCACAGTTCATTTGGCCCGATGACGAGAAGCCCTCGCTCAACGCCCGCGAGATCCAGCCTACGCTGGTCGACCTAGGGGGTTTCCTTGGAGGGGACCCCCTGGCGACCGTTATGGCTGCAGACCTCATTGGCCAAGCTTGCAAGAATCATGGGTTCTTCCTAGTCGTCAACCATGGCGTTGATACCGGTCTCATCAATGATGCTCGTCGCTACATGGATGATATCTTCGAGCTACCACTCGAAGAGAAGCAAAGGGCTCAGAGGAAATTCGGCGAGCATTGGGGCTATTCTAGTAGCTTCATTGGAAGATTCTCTTCCAAGTTGCCATGGAAAGAAACCCTTTCCTTTGTATACTCTGCCGAAAAGGGACATCCCCACATTGTTGAGGACTACTTTTGCAAGTATTTGGGCCAAGATTTTCCACACTTGGGGTACATATTGTTAAGTTATTTATTTTTTTATTTTTACATGTTTTGGCTTGGTAATAATTGGCTAAATTCAATCAAATCTATATATATATTTTTACTTGCAGGAAGGCATACCAAGAGTACTGCAACGCGATGAGCTCGCTTTCGATGAACATCATGGAACTCCTAGCCATGAGTTTGGGTGTCGAACGCAGCTTTTTCAAGGAGTTCTTCCACGAAAACAGGTCGATCATGAGACTAAACTATTACCCGACGTGTCAGGAACCGGACCAAACCCTAGGCACGGGGCCTCATTGCGATCCGACATCGCTGACCATCCTTCATCAGGACAACATCGGAGGACTCCAAGTGTACGTCGACAACGAATGGCGATCCGTTCCCCCGAACCACAATAATGCCTTTGTTGTCAACATTGGTGACACATTCATGGTATATAGTAGTATAAATAATATGCATAATAACCATTTCAAAGTTTGTTCTTTAAATTAAATTAAATTTTGATGTGTAAATGTGTGTTTAATTGATTGTAGGCACTTTCAAATGGGAGGTACAAAAGTTGCTTGCATAGGGCAGTGGTGAACAACAAGTGTGCAAGGAAATCACTTGCATTTTTCCTCTGTCCAAAGAAGGATAGGGTGGTGAGGCCACCACAGGAATTGGTGGATTCCAATAACCCTAGATTGTATGCTGATTTCACATGGCCAACCCTACTTGAGTTCACTCAGAAACATTACAGGGCTGACATGAATACCCTCCAAAATTTCTCCAACTGGCTCAAACAACAACCCTTATTCCACCATCAGCACCAACAACAAGACAAATGAATATATAATTATATATATATATATATAATCCTACTGTTCAATTCCATGCATCTTGTCCTATATAAGTACTTCATATATATAGACAAATTATATATGCAATAGTAAATATATAGATTGTGGTGATTAATGATGTTCGTAATTATATTCAGTTTGTAGCTAGTTTTTGTATGAGTTGAATTTATGATATTTATGAATGAATGATGTTTACAGATGTGTTAATTAATTATCCCGGCCTTTCTTATTTTACTGAACTTTTGTAATAAAAATTTAATAACATATATAAGGATTATTGATTCAAACCATTTTCTTTATATGTATAGATCGAGTATTATATGTATATATTTATAATCTTACATACACTGCACAGCTAGCCGCCAACAACAACAACAATAATAATAATTTTTTTTTTTTTAAAAAAATATAATGATTTTAATTCTTCTTATTAATTACTGTATTAGATTTTCTGGGCTCTCTCTGAGAGAGAGAGAGTCTGAGTGAGAGAGAGAGAGAGAATGCATACTGCATGTATGAATGAATACACATCTATCTCTATCTGACGACATCGTGGCCCTCTTGAAGCTAAACAAACCTGTCCATTTAAATCCTTGTTTTTAATGCCTGGAATCATCGGACAGAACAAGATTGTCTCTTTTCAATTAATTTCCCACCTTAAATAATACTTCTACGATAAATTGATTATACATATCTTAAAGCTTTCGGGGTACTACGTACAAATTAAAAAGAATTATTAGGTCATACATACATGATACTATTAACACATAGTATCAGTTCTTGCAACTTGCATGCATACATACATACACACGCATATATATCTCCTTGTGGCCCTCCTAATGTTGGTAGTATTTCTCGAAATTAGTTGTCCAAAAAGATAAAAGAAGAAGAAAATATGGTCCATTGAAACTAATGATGGAGATTTAATGATTACTAGCTTTTTTTAAAGATTTATTTTATTTACGCACAGTATCGATCGGGGTAGATAAAGACAGGTAATCCCCAAAGCAGAAAATGGTGGAAATTTATATTTTTTTTTCCCAAACTGTCCCAGGCCCAGTGGGCCGGACACCAAGGTTAATAGTTGTAAAGAATTGATATGTGATCACCTTTAATTGGTGATTAGTAATATTCTACTATAAGTAGAGATGTACAAAGAGAAATATAAGGAATGTTACAACAAATCAAAACAACAACATATCTACAAGATATATACAATTGAATAAATCAAGATTTATTCTGTTATTCTATTACCCCCTTCAAGCGATGCTGTGGGTGAAGCTGAACGCATAGCTTGGAACGTAGCAACTCAAAACTTGAACGAGGAAGACTCTTAGTGAAGATGTCAATTGTCAACTATTTGGAGATGGGAAGGAACAAACTTGGTGTCTAACTGACCAAAAGTGACCAACTCACGAATGAAATGGCAATCGAGAGCAATGTGTTTGGCACGCTTGTGAGCAACGAGATTCTGACTAAGAAATAAGGCACTTTTATTGTCACAAAGAAGCAAGGGACGCCGAGTTGTAGTGAGACCTAACTCGTGTAATAACTGGGAGAGCCAAACAATTTCTTGAGCAGTGTAGGCAATCGCCCTATACTCAGATTCACAACTGGAACGTGCCACAATGGGTTGCTTCTTGGCACTCCAAGAAACAAGATTACCACCTAAGAAGATAGAATAACCATAAGTGAACCGTTGTGTCTCAACACATCGGTCCCAATCCGCATCAGAGTAGCCGGTGATAGAGAAATCCGAACCATGTGTAAATAATAAGCCGAAGTTGAGAGATCCCTTGACATAGCGTAGAATATGCTCGACAGCCGAGAAATGATCAACAATAGGCGAATGTAGGAACTGACTAACATAATTCACAGCAAAAGATAAGTCAGGTCGAGTGATGGTGAGGTACTGTAATGCAGCAACAAGAGAATGATACGAGGTGCAAGTTTATGAGGAGCATAATTACGGAGATATGGGAAAACTCGACCTCCGAATGCCTTGAAGTTCGCATAATTTGGAGTGGTGTGAAACAATAACTCAAATGGCGATTTATTATCAAGCAACGGTGTAGGTAGACGATTGATAATGTAAACCCCAGTAGAGAAAGCATCAACCCAAAATTGGGAGGGAACATTAGCATGAAACATCAAGGAAAGACCAGTTTCAGTAATGTTTTCGCTCAGCACGCCCATTCTGTTGAGGAGTATAAGGGCATGAATGTAACACCCCGATTTTTCCGACTCACGGGTGTTACCGCCACACCTCCCAAATAAGACTCGATCTGACACATCGGGCTTATTCAGAAGATGCTAAGGCTAAAGCGAGTATATTAATTATCCATTTTCAGCAACAATACTTAAAGATAATAAATATAATATCTTATTAAAATGAACATCGTTTCTCAAAACAATATACAGTGTACGGAGAGCAAACATTTTTGAGTTTATGCAAAAGATACCAAAATCACAATGCAGTGTTGTCAAAAGTCCGACATCTTCCAAAATTAATGAAAAGTTTTATGTGCAGAAAATATGCAGGTGTAGTGCTCCCTTCCCCTGTCAGTCCTTAATCTTAACCTGGAAGGAAAAAGAATGAAGAAAGAAGGATTATCAGCGACGGATTCGCTGGTAAGTTCCCTATACTCGGAATCAACGAACAACCAACCAATTATAGACAGAACAAGGGTACTTCCAGATCAATAACCAGGAACTCAACAATGGGGACAACACAATAAGGAAAATCTCAAGCAGTAGTAACTAGAAACTCAACTATATGAACAACGCAACAAGGGCTCTCTCATATCAATATCCAGCAATTCGACAATATATATATTAATTTAGGAGCAACCTGAAATCTCATCAGGGGCAACTGCCCAGATATAATTAACCATCTCAATGGTTGCATGCATGTTAGAGGGATTCAGAATTAACCTTACAATACGTATCCTGTACTAAATCCCAGTCCCACCCGATCTCAGTTAGTTCAGGGTCACTTTCTATGGCATTTTCCAGCACCTAGTGAACACGGGTCGTCACACGGCAGGTCAACCTCAATCATGCTCGTTATCTATTAATCAATAGATAATTACCCTTCAAGGGCGCCCGCAGGCCATGGATTCAACAACAAGTTGGCTTACCTTACCATGTTCAACAAAGATTATCAATAAATTGGTCTCACTCATATATGCCATGAAACCCCTCTACGGGATGGCTATAACCTATGTTGTCTTACTTAGGGCATATAGTCACAGGATTATTTATACAACGAGTTTCTACATAAATCAAAGGCACTTGGAACGAAGTCAAAAGGAAATACACGACGGAAGCCAATGCGGCAGGAACAATAGGGCTAACAAACAAAACAATGATCAAGGAACGAACAAGCGATAACGGATATTGTAGTCCAATGAGAAACAATAAAAGCCTACTACTAGTAGGGCAAGAACGGAAAATAAATGCCAACTACTAAAGCAGGAACAAAAATAAAAGTCTACGACTAAGGCAAAACCAAATAAATAAGGAAAGCGAATAAATGAAAGCCATAAAGGAAGCGAGTAAAAATAATAAGGGCTGAAAAGCATAGGGAACTTAAAAGAAGAGTATAGGAAACTTACTCTACCGCAAAATTTTAACTAAAACCAATTCGCCTAGCAGAGCCTCAGCGCTTTCACAGCTATTACTCTGCTACAAAACTTTGAACTAAGGTCCTCCTTTAAAAGAAAGACCGAGGTTGGGGCGACACAAATGCATAACCCCAATAATAATAATAATAATAATAATAATAATAATAATAATAATAATAATAATAATAATAATAATAATAATAATAATAATAATAATAATAATAATAACCCTAGCTTACCACTCGGTTGTAAGCTTAGTTATTATGCAGTATAAGAATTTCAGTTGTATGCCCTTTATATAGACACTTGATCAAGACACAAATTGGTGTATAGTCGATGTGGGACGAAACCTTCATGCTATTTCTACTATTATTTAATTTAATTACTTAATATATATCAACATACTACGTGTACACTACTATTTATTATATATAAAATCAATACACTACGTTCCCATTGCCTACACGTATAAATATATAATTATATTTTAGTAGTTATATATTCAAAATAAAGGGCTACGTATCCCTTTGTCCTCATTAAAAAAAAAAAAAAAAAAAATTAACTAAAAAATTGTAATAATAGCTTGAAATTAAAAGTGATAAATTTTTAATAAACATGTACCCTTAAAATTTAAAATGCAATCATACTCTTAGTAAAACTTTATTAACTTCAAAATAAAATAAAGTCCCAAATTAATAAAATTTTAGTCCCATAAAAATAATACTAATAATAATTGTGGGTGGAATAAAATTCGGGTTGTTACAATCTACCCCCCTTAAGAAATGACTTCGTCCCCGAAGTCAGTATTTCGCTCTTTAAACGTGAGGTAAGTATTCACTAAAGCCAAAATAAAATCGTGCCATGCTGAGAGTACGTGGTAATGTTGGGTGTGGTGTTACATCATCCCCCACTTAGGATTCTAGTTATGTCCTCATAGCTATATCATTTTCGATGAAGAGTTCCGAATACCTTTATCATGTCTCAGCTTCCATTTCCCAATTTTGCTCGTCTATATCATGATTCGACCACATAAATCTAACTAGTCGTGTCGCCTTCTTCCTTATTTTTCGCTCCTTAGTGTCGATGATCCGAAGGGGTTTATGTTCATAAATGAGATCTTCAACCAACATTATTGTTCGTGTCGAGGGCGTACGTTCGATCGTGATCGTACTTTCACAGTTGTGAGATGTGTAAAACATCATGAACTGCACTCAATTCTAGAGGTATATCAAGCTTATAGACGAGATTACCGAAACACTGCAAAACTTATATGGCCCACTGACTCATATACTGAATAAGTTAATACACAACACTGAATCATTGAAATTTTAGAAAGAGGGATTTTATGAAAAGTTTGGTTTTAAAAAGGAGAGATGGATTTAAAAACGCAAGATTATTTTAGTTTCAAAATACTTGTTTCCACACTTGTTCCATGAATACATTCTTTTACCATTGGCATATTATGATCGAGGACTCCTCATTCTGCTTGGGCCCTTATGTCCACAAGCCACAATATGACTGCAGCGGCCTCTATACAGCCACACTCCGTAGCCCTAGATAACCCATACGGATACATCCAGGAGTATAGACACGTACATCATTCACTAATGATTGCAGCGGCCTCTATACAGACACACTCCGGAGCCCCAGATAACCCATACGGATACATCTAGAAGTATAGACACATACATCAATATGACTGCCTCTGTAACACCCCGATTTTTCCGACTCACGGGTGTTACCGCCACACCTCCCAAATAAGACTCGATCTGACACATCGGGCTTATTCAGAAGATGCTAAGGCTAAAGCGAGTATATTAATTATCCATTTTCAGCAACAATACTTAAAGATAATAAATATAATATCTTATTAAAATGAACATCGTTTCTCAAAACAATATACAGTGTACGGAGAGCAAACATTTTTGAGTTTATGCAAAAGATACCAAAATCACAATGCAGTGTTGTCAAAAGTCCGACATCTTCCAAAATTAATGAAAAGTTTTATGTGCAGAAAATATGCAGGTGTAGTGCTCCCTTCCCCTGTCAGTCCTTAATCTTAACCTGGAAGGAAAAAGAATGAAGAAAGAAGGATTATCAGCGACGGATTCGCTGGTAAGTTCCCTATACTCGGAATCAACGAACAACCAACCAATTATAGACAGAACAAGGGTACTTCCAGATCAATAACCAGGAACTCAACAATGGGGACAACACAATAAGGAAAATCTCAAGCAGTAGTAACTAGAAACTCAACTATATGAACAACGCAACAAGGGCTCTCTCATATCAATATCCAGCAATTCGACAATATATATATTAATTTAGGAGCAACCTGAAATCTCATCAGGGGCAACTGCCCAGATATAATTAACCATCTCAATGGTTGCATGCATGTTAGAGGGATTCAGAATTAACCTTACAATACGTATCCTGTACTAAATCCCAGTCCCACCCGATCTCAGTTAGTTCAGGGTCACTTTCTATGGCATTTTCCAGCACCTAGTGAACACGGGTCGTCACACGGCAGGTCAACCTCAATCATGCTCGTTATCTATTAATCAATAGATAATTACCCTTCAAGGGCGCCCGCAGGCCATGGATTCAACAACAAGTTGGCTTACCTTACCATGTTCAACAAAGATTATCAATAAATTGGTCTCACTCATATATGCCATGAAACCCCTCTACGGGATGGCTATAACCTATGTTGTCTTACTTAGGGCATATAGTCACAGGATTATTTATACAACGAGTTTCTACATAAATCAAAGGCACTTGGAACGAAGTCAAAAGGAAATACACGACGGAAGCCAATGCGGCAGGAACAATAGGGCTAACAAACAAAACAATGATCAAGGAACGAACAAGCGATAACGGATATTGTAGTCCAATGAGAAACAATAAAAGCCTACTACTAGTAGGGCAAGAACGGAAAATAAATGCCAATTACTAAAGCAGGAACAAAAATAAAAGTCTACGACTAAGGCAAAACCAAATAAATAAGGAAAGCGAATAAATGAAAGCCATAAAGGAAGCGAGTAAAAATAATAAGGGCTGAAAAGCATAGGGAACTTAAAAGAAGAGTATAGGAAACTTACTCTACCGCAAAATTTTAACTAAAACCAATTCGCCTAGCAGAGCCTCAGCGCTTTCACAGCTATTACTCTGCTACAAAACTTTGAACTAAGGTCCTCCTTTAAAAGAAAGACCGAGGTTGGGGCGACACAAATGCATAACCCCAATAATAATAATAATAATAATAATAATAATAATAATAATAATAATAATAATAATAATAATAATAATAATAATAATAACCCTAGCTTACCACTCGGTTGTAAGCTTAGTTATTATGCAGTATAAGAATTTCAGTTGTATGCCCTTTATATAGACACTTGATCAAGACACAAATTGGTGTATAGTCGATGTGGGACGAAACCTTCATGCTATTTCTACTATTATTTAATTTAATTACTTAATATATATCAACATACTACGTGTACACTACTATTTATTATATATAAAATCAATACACTACGTTCCCATTGCCTACACGTATAAATATATAATTATATTTTAGTAGTTATATATTCAAAATAAAGGGCTACGTATCCCTTTGTCCTCATTAAAAAAAAAAAAAAAAAAAAATTAACTAAAAAATTGTAATAATAGCTTGAAATTAAAAGTGATAAATTTTTAATAAACATGTACCCTTAAAATTTAAAATGCAATCATACTCTTAGTAAAACTTTATTAACTTCAAAATAAAATAAAGTCCCAAATTAATAAAATTTTAGTCCCATAAAAATAATACTAATAATAATTGTGGGTGGAATAAAATTCGGGTTGTTACAATGAAACGCGATGATGAACTCCATGCAAGACAAAGAAATCCCGAACTCGAGTATTGAGAAATTTAATACCACCGTCACTCTGAAATACTTTAACAGAGCGAGAAAATTGATTACAAACAAATGTATGGAAACGAACCAACACCTCAAAAAATTCAGACTTGGCATGTAACGGATATAACCACGTAAACCGAGAGAAGTCATCAATGAAAACAACGTAATATTGAAATTTATCATTCGAGCAAACAGGGGCCGGACCCCACAAGTCACAGTGAATTAAATCCAAAACATGTGAAGCACGTTTATCATTCAAAGTAAATGACAAATGTTTACTTTTAGCCATCTGACAAGGAGTGCAAATAGCTGGTTTAGGCCATAACGAAGTAACATATAAATGGCCTAATTTGTTTAACATAGAAATAATGGAAATGAGTACGTGGCCTGATGTATGATGCCAAAGCTCAAATGATGCCTTCAAAGAAGCAGTATGTAAAGCTGCAATTAAAGCTAGTTGGCCCTTCTCCAAAACAGAAAAACCCTGACTAAGTCGGCCCTGTGCCAAAGGCTCCTTTGTCAACCGATTCTGAATCACAAACGAATTATCAGAAAATAGAACCTCAACGGGATAATCTGCAGTAAGTTTGCTGATAGACAACAAATTTTTATTATGCACTTGACATTAGTATGTAGTTGACAAGAACCAACGTGAGAAATTGGAATATGCATACCATTAGCAACCAAAATAGTGTCCTTACCTGGGTGTAAAGAAGTCATAGCCAAGGCATTGGGCGTCATGTGAGCCGACGCACCAGTGTCGAGATACCAATCAGAAATTTGAGAAGGATTAATAGAGCACCGAGTATCAAACACCTGGGCAAGATTAGCGGCAGACTGAGGTTGAGCATATTGCTCTGAGCATCGATCAACATAATGCCCGGGCTTACGACAAATTTGACAATGAGGCGTATAAGGCTTTTTCGGCTTACCAGACGACTGCCCAGAATTACCCCGACCACCAATCCGAGTGTAACCAGATCCGCCGCGATCTGAATGTTTTGGCCGGGAAGGATTTGGATCATGTGTCTGAGCAGCAAAGGCTGGTATTGCGGAAACAGGGGCCTCCAAAGATCGAGTGAATTGTTTTTAAGTTAAGGCATGATGAACGAGTTCACGGAATGGTGGCATCGAGTTCATAGCCATTTGAGTGTCAAAAAAATTAGCAAAATGAGAGCCCAGACCACTTAAGAACTAGTGACATTTGTCGGTCTCATCAACTGCGTGACCGATGGAAGAAAGTTCATCACAGAGAGAGTGAAATTGCCGAGAGAATTCAACAACGGTCTGATTTCCACGATGAAGAGAAATTAAATCATTGCGGAGGTGGTGGACACGGGAAATAGACGGGTGAGCGAAAGCAGACTCAAGCGCAATCTAGGCGGATCAGGCGGTAAGACAACGTATAGCCTCTGCCATTGTCTCCTCCAAAAGAGACGCGAGGATAAGACTCATGATCTTTTGATCCTTGTCGAACTAGGCCACATATGCCGGATTCGGGACTGAAACATCATCAATGGTGATTGTTCCTGCTGGAGTGGCGACAACACCATTAATGTGGGATATGAGGTCATTGATAATGGCCAGAAATGACCATTATTTTCAATCCATTTCCGTGTCTTAAACGGGCATTTGATCGCATTCCGGTCTTACATTAAGTAAGAAAGCAGTCGAATTGGACTAATTTATGCATAATTGTAAAAATAATAAGCTGGTGTGAAAAAGACATAAATATGTAATTTTATTACATATTTATGTTAGAAAAATCCAAAAACATGAGAAAAAGAAAAGGAAACAAAAAGATGGGAAAAAGATAGAAAAGCCCACAAAAAGAATATTTTCGGCCCATCCGGCCCAATCCAGCAGGCCCAGGAAGACCTTGGTCGCGGAAGCCCCTTGGCGCGATGCAGTGTTCCGCGACAAAGGCATGTTCCGCGACCAAGTGGCCCAAATGAAGAGGAGACCAGCCAAGCCCCTTGGCGCGATGACCTTTGTCGCGATGGCATGCTCCGCGACAAAGGCATGTTCCGCGACCAAGATGCACAAATAGAGACACAAGACCCAGTCGAGAAGCCTTGCCGCATGCAGTGTGTTCCGCGACCAAACTTGGTGCTCCGAGACAAAGCTGTGATGTGTGTGATGTCTTGAGACACAATGGGCTCAAATCAAGGCCCATGAGCTTAGGGTTTCCCCTCTATAAATATGAGGTGTTTCCTTTGAGCTGGTGTTGGAAGAATTTTAGAGAAAATAATCACTCTTGAAGACAAGTGGGGAGCTCAGTAGTTTAGTTTAGTTTAGGGTAGTTTAGTTAGGTTTTTCTTGTATTATTTAATTCATGCACTAGCTAGATGTAGTTTATTGCACTTTGATTAGGTAGCCAGTTTCATACCTTATTTCTTGTTCTAAACTTTTGTTTAAGGGTTTGTGGTACTCAAACCATGGGTATGAACAACACCGTTTAATAATATGGGAAAACATTCTCCATTTGTGTCCCAAAACCATGAAATGGGTCTCACACCCCATGGATCTTACTGCTTCCATTTTCCTTGGGTCATTTGACCCTTGTTTTGCATTTTAATGTCACTGCTTGGTGACTTCTTCTTGGGATAATGTTGCATGCTTATGGATGATCAAGCTTAGATTAGGGTTTCTTAAGTTTTAAGTTTGCTTTATTTCTATTATGATTCAAGCATGTTCTAGCTAGATTCAAATTCTGTTTTGTTATTTTGAGCTTAGTTTAGCTTTTGAATCTGAAATGGGTGAGATCACACATAATGCATGCCACTGTTCCACTTTACTTTTCTGACATGTGTACTGGACACACCTTTGTCGCGGAACAACTCTTGTCGCGGAACCACGTTCCGCGACAAAATGGTGCTTTGGCGACAAAGGTGCCAAAGAACATTTGTTGACCATTATTTTAAAACCATTGGTCGCGAAACACCCCTTGGCGCGGAACCACGTTCCGCGACAAAATCTTGATTAGCGACCAAGGACCCAAACACTTGTGATTTTATTCTGGAAGGGCTTTGTCGCGAAGCAACCTTGTCGCGGAACCACGTTCCGCGCCAAAACCTCTTGTTCTGCGACAAGAATTATGCCTTGTCCAATTTTCAACCTTTTTGTCGCTATGCCCTTGTCGCGGAACCACGTTCCGCGACAAAATTTTCTTTACTTAGCGACAAAGCAAACCCTAAGTATTCAAAATCCCATTTCTTTTATTTCCCACCCCTTTGTCGCGAAACCTTTGTCGCGGAGCCACGCTCCGCGACACGAACCCTGCATCGCGACAAGGTGGCACCTTATGGCCAAGTTTTCATTCTTCATCTCATTCCACTAATTAATTGAACCTTTATATTAATATTTTGAGGTTGAAATCCAATGATCTCAACCCATGATTAATTTGATATAAAGAACTTTGTTCAATTTCCCATTAAAAGATTCTTCTACAAATGATTAAACTCTAATGATCTAAGTATATAATCTGGACTGTAATTAATTAATTAATTATGGAATGAGTGATTATTTAGACATGAAGAGTGATTATGGATTCATCTCCATACCCTTGCATGAGAAACCAATGTCTCTCATGCAAGATGACCCAAAAATATTTTCTTTTATTTTATTTTGTCTTTTCCGTGATGTGTGAAACAGTTAATAAGGAATATATCAGACTACTGTTGGCGGGTATTCCCCCACGGATAACTAGCTCGTGGTCTGTATATTAATTATTAATTGTTATTTTGCATGGTCCAGATAGTGGTCGGTGGAAGCCTTGGCGGTTCATCCCTCCGGGATTATAATAGCTGCTCAGCTGACTCCCATCCGGATACAGTTTTCTTTTCTGACTTTAATTTCAAACCTGAATCTGGAGCTGTAGTAATGTTAGATGATATATGCCAATGTCATCTAATGATTATTGTAGTAATAGAACATGTGGGTTTTTATCCAAATTCACAGACAGTGGAGTCTGAGATGACGGCGGCAACTGTCATTTGAGGCATTCCACTGTCTAAAAATCATCCCACCTGAAATGATCAGGACCTGGATAGCAGATGTTTGCAGTCCGGATCATCCTGATTATTTTTGTCATCTTTTTAGCCAAATGAATTCTTCTCATCTCCGGCTATTCCATCTTTGTGTTTCGCATTCTGTCTAAACCCATCTTATATTTTGGGTTATTTTATTTTACACTTCTCTACAAATTTATGCATGATATTACTATGTAGACAGTGTGGTCATATTATTTTGGGATCCTTCCCTTGGACATAGACGTCTTGATTTAAATCAGATGTTTCATATTAAATTTCCAACAAAAATTCCTTTATAAAATCCGGATCTGAGTAAGGGATAAATTCAACAGTTACGACTAATTCATATCCGACTGGGGGTTGATTTTGGGAAATTAGAAGCAGAGTCAACGATTAGGTCTCACCTAGACTGAAAGGATCTGTGCTTTAATTGAGAGTCTAGTACCTGATAGGGAATGATTTTCAGAATTATTATTTTCCAAAATTGCTGTTTGTTGGAAATCTTGTATTAGATATTACACTGAGTCAGATTCCACTTGGATTCCGATAAGGTGTGACAGATAATACTAGAGGACCAACATTCAGGCATTGGTTATTTTCTAAGGTAGGGTTGAGTATTCTTTCAACTGCTATTTTTCTCCTGCCAAAGCCTATTTTTGAGTCATGAGTGAGTGCATCCGAAACGAACTCATTAGTTTGCATCTCATAACCACCCGACGAGAAGTGAACACTGCGAGCGGTTCACCGAGAATAGGGAATTCTTGATCCGCATCTGGTCATTCTGACTGGGGGCTTTCTTTTACTACAAGGGTCAGACTTTCAAAAACCTCCGAGTGATAGGATTTTAAATGCTTTCTTTACCGCTTTCTTTTAAATGCTTTCGTTAGAGGTCACTCGGTTGTATTGAGAGTTGTGTAACTGCTACCAGGATTGAGAGTTAAGGGATAGTTCAGGGCTTAATTAGAATCTTTGGGCGTGACATGGGGGAATGATAACGGTACTTGACACTTCAATAAATGACTTGTCAGGTGTTGCTTGTCCACCACAGATAAATAATATAACTTTGCAAGGCCTGTGAAGGGAGTTATGAGTCTGTGGTATCTTAGATTATATTTTCTTAAAGAGCATGTAAACTCTTACTGTAAGTACCTGTCTGTTAAAGGGAACATGGTATAGAGAGCATGAGAGTTAGCTAACTGAAGGATTATCCCAAGCTAAGATCTGTTATTAAAATGGAAGTTTAACAATGTTTCATCTGAATCTTGTCCAACTTTTATTATTTTCATCCTGTCCCTTCTGTCTCATTTTAAATCTGCTTTCTTAGAATAATCTTAATCGCTTTCTTAGATCACTTTTATTGCTTTCTTAGATTAAATTTAATTCGCTTTCTAGAATAAATCTGCCTGCTTTGCTTTAGGTGCTTTTATAGCTTAGTTTAAATTCTGTCAAGTAGTTGTTAGTCATTTCACAAACTTGATTCGAGTAACCGAGTGGAAAATCTTAGTAAATGACGTGGGACCTGCTTCTATCGCACATCCTCCAGTGAACGATCCGGTCTTACTATAAATTACTGCAATTTTTGACTCCGTGCGCTTTCGGGAGCACAGTTTCTTAACTACGAGCAATAAAAACATGACTACGTATAAATATATCCCTAATCACAACACCGCCATCATAAATTGGTTTCATTAAATAAAACCTAAACCAGGATCTCGAATTTTCGGAAAATACTCATGTAATGGGAATTAGTCAAAAGTTTCATGGCAGGAAATCTTATGGCAAGAATTGATGAGAAGTATCATGGCATATTTGCCGGGGATCCTCAGTGTGACAGGCTAAAGGTCAACCTATCCCGGCTATGCCATGAGATTTGTCAACACTTCATGACAGAGAGGACCACAGCGCCATTTGAAACCAAAGCACCATACCTGAGTAATAAAAAGACTAATAATCTTGATATATCCCTAAACCCTTTCCCGTGAATCATAACGCTTTTCATTTAATAAATCTAACCTGGTATAATTTTAGCAAAAGCTCGTGTTAACGAAACTTGTCAAAAGTTTCATGGCGCCGTCGCCGGGGAGGATGCAGCGTCGTTTATTAAGAGGATTACACTCCTGATTACTCCTAGATTACCTTAGATCAGTCTAGTTTAGTGTAATATATCTAATCCAGAACAGAAAAAGTACCCTCAAGATTAATTGAACATTTAGAGTACCAAGACTCTAAATGTGAGGATGTTGAACTGAGGAGAAAACCTAACCTAATGGGTATTTATCTGTCTTGCAGGAAATTCGGAACCAACCAAAAAGAAGGAGCAGAAAAAGCAAGGAAAACCAGGTTCTTGGTTGGGAAAATTCCACAAATCTGAGAAATTATTTTCGGAATTTAAAGAAATTTAAGATCCGGAATAAATCTTGCAGATAAATGGAACTGACCCAACCTAATTTTATGCAAGTAGATTATTTTAAATAATGGCCCAATGATTTGAATTTACTTGGACTGAATTCATTCAGGTCCAACTCAAATAAAATGGACGCAGGCCCAATATCACACTCGGGCCCAATCCGTTGAAAATTTGAAAATCCAAAAAGTTTGTCGCGGAATGACGATTTTGTCGCGGAACAACGTTCCGCGACCAAGTACAACTCCGCGACAAAACTCTCCTTATCAGCAAACCTTGTTTGTCTTTGTCGCGGAGTGACCATTTTGTCGCGATGCCCAGCATCGCGACCAAGTGCAATTCCGCGACAAAATCTCACTCACCTCTGAACTCTGTTTGTCCTTGTCGCGGAAGCCTTTGTCGCGGAGCACTGCACCGCGACAAAGCTCCTATTCCGCGACACGGGCACACCACTCCATTCTTCCTCGCCATTTTGTCGCGGTACACTTTGTCGCGGTGCATGACTCCGCGACAAAGTCCCACACTCCGCGACACCTCTAATGTCGCCAAGCCTGGTCGCGTAATCCTGTTCCGCGACCATGGGCTAGGGTTCCGCGACCGGCCCATTAGTATTTAAACCTCTCCGCCTCCCTCTTCTTCCCCACGCTCCCACACTTAGAAATTTTCGGAAAACCTCACGTACTCGAAACTGCCATTCTCGAACGAACACCACCGTGTTCCTTCGCAAACCCGACCATTCTCAAGGGAAACTCTGCCCAATTTCTGCAATGGAACCTTCGTCTTCGTCATCCCCGAAGAAAGCCGAGCCATGGTAAGCACTTCTCCATCCAATTTTCGCACCCCTGTTCTCGCGATTTTTAGGATTCTCGAGTTTCTGGTCGTGCGAATGTTTGAATAGGGTCGCAATGTGTTTATCGCCTTGTCTTTGGTTTGGTTCTGGGGATTGTTCACTGTGGGCAGTGGTCTCTAGAGGTATTGATTTGGGTAGTGGCCGATTATGATCAGGAAGAAGGGGTTGTTGTTTTTGCAATCTGGAGTGTGGGAAAGTTCGTAATCTGTTGGGCGTATGGATTTGTGAACTTAGGGGTGTTAGAGAACGTAGCGGTAGCTAGGGTCATTTCCACCATTGCTAAGTTTTCAAGCTTTCTAGGGTTCTTAGAATTGATTGTTTGATTCTTATGAATGATTCAATCTCAAGTTCTGGGTCCTTGGGATTCATGGAGATTTTCAAACTGTTCCTGTCTCCTTCCAGTAATTTTGATGTTGTGGAACTATGAACTTCCTCCCTGTTTCACCGTCTGTGTTGTTTTTGCCTTATTTTAAAAATCTGATAAACCTATGAGCATGTGGGTTTGTGTAAATATCTTGTTGTTGTTGGTTATTTGTAGTGAGTGTGTGATGTGGAGAAGTAGAGCATGCATGTTTGTTTAATCTCCTGTTTAGCTTTGGGATAGTATGATCTTGTGTTGGTATTGTTTGGTTGTCCCTTGCATGCCAATGCACACATTTAATGTCTTTTCCTATTTTGTAGTACCTGTGTATGTATGCTGTGAATCTGTAAAAGTGTATGTTGTTTGGTTTTGGGCAGCTTGTGCCACCACCCATCCACTTTTCAGCAAAATCACTTTTTCACTAAAAGACAAAAATAGTACTAGGAATTTTGGGTTGACAAATGTGTTTTTGTTCCCAATGGAACTAAAGAGTGTGAGTTAAGTAGCAGTATTTTGCCACCTCAACTGCTACCTTTTTACAAAAATCCAAAAATGGGACCACACACATCCCACTTTTCATTAAATAAAAACAAGTCAACCTTTTCAAAAAATTAAAAATAGTGTTTGCATTTTCTTGAACGTTTTAACTGTCCAATGACAGTCCAAACAATCCGGAAATAGCAAATCCATCCCGCCATACCTCCATTGCACACTCCATTTTCGAGCCATCCATTCCATCATCATCATCTCATTCCATTTTCAACAAGTGCCTCGAGCTTGTTTAATAAGATTGGAAAAGCAACCTTTTTGGGCCCAACAGCCTACTAAAAAAATTCTCTAAGTCCAATAACTTAGACCTTTTTAAATTAATTAGTGGCATCCGCCTTATAATAATGTTTTGAGTATTAATCAAATAAATCACATTTCGAGCAAAGCTCAAAATGTGAGGATGTTGATTTTTGGCTCGAAACTCAAAAAAAAAAAATCACATAAAAACTTGATTGGAATTAATACTTTCTATATTTTTCAGGAACGAATTAGTAATTAAGTCAGCTATTGGATTGCCCGATTGCACTCTGCATCAGGCAGCAGTGGAAGCATCTGCAAACAGGACTCAGATTAAGAAGCTCAGGGAAGCTTTGATAAGCGTGTACAGTGTTCCACTGGACCAGGGTACTGAAGCTGAGCTGTCATTGAGGCCCGGGTGGGACGTACAAATCCCTCCTGAAGATAGATCAACCGCTCTGACAAACATAGAAAGGGATTTCTCCCATCACATGCTGAAGTTTTGGGAACTAATGACAGACCATGCTCCGCATGATTCCATAATGACACCCGAAGTGCATTTGGAAAGAATCACGCTGAAGTTCCAAATACATACAGCTGTCTGGCAACGTCATCTAGAAGATGGAACAGTGGGAATTGATATCTCAAACTATGATATACTCATTCCCGACCAGCCCGTAGACCCACAAGTGCGACTGCAGTTCGTGGAAAGACCTTTACCGGTAAGCCTGATACTATCAAAGGGAGCCATTTCAATGCATGAAGCTTTCCCTTGCATTTGGAACCCGAGGTTATTTGATAACATGGGAAGAGAAGAGCAGCGATGGGTGGCCAGGCAGGCTAAGCTAAGGCATCGGGAGATGAGTTACAACCTGCGCTACAAACTGAGGAGAATTGAGGAGTTCAACACAGAAAGGAACTCCACCATGATAAACAAGTTTAGAGAAGCAATCAACGCAGCTCGAAAAGAATGGCACGAAATGACACGTCTGTGGGGGCAGGGCAAGGGTTTCATAACACAAGAAAGATTGGATGAAGGATTGACCTTGCCAGATGAGGATAATTTTGAGACAATTTTCATAAACAAGCGGTTTGGCCAGACAAGACCAGCGGAAAAGGGAACTCAAGTGGACCCTGGATTTCCCGAGCACATCAGAGAACTAAGGGAAAAAGCCCTTTATGAGGTACAGCACCACAATTGGTCAGTACTGACCAAAAAGAAGGTGCAGCTCAGATTAATGACCGAGGCTGAAGCAAAGGAATATCTGACGTTCGACAAAGCACAGATGATGACCTATGTGACAGAAGAGCTAGAAAGAGACATGATCAACACCATGATGGAGCAATATAGGACCTCATATCTTGAACTCCTCATGGAGATGGATAGAGAAGCCTTGAGGTATGGGAAGGAAGGAAACAAGACAAAGGTCATGCACTATGACCACAAAGTCAGGCGCCTGTTTTGCACACGGATTAAGGAGGCTTGGGAACTTAAACTGGTTCGGGTAACAAGTCAGACATTCGTGCATGATTATCTGAGATTCGCACACAAACTGTTTGGAACTCAAGAAGCCCAGGAAGATCCAGAGGACCCAGATGCTGAGATTGATGCTTATTTTTCCACCCCTCCTGAGGCCAACCCACAGCCTGCCCAGCCAGCAGTACAAGCTTCAGCTTTGCCGCCTAGAGGGCAGACTGACGTGCAAGAAGTTGCTACGTCCGAGCCAGTGGTGCAGCAAGAAGCAGTCCGGACTCCAGTACAGATAGCTCAGACTGAAATGACAACATCTGCTGTAGCACCTGCCACCACTAAGGCACCCATACATCCCGAGAAAACCTCCACCGCTGTTGTTACATCTGAAGGTCAGCCAGCACTTCAACCGGGAACAAGGAGAAGGTTGGTGAAATCTGCTGACAAAGATAAACCAGCAAGAGCTCCGGAAAAGAAAGTGGAGATCAAGGAACCGGAACCAACTGTTAGGAAAGTGGCAGAGCCCACGGATCCTAAGGACAAGGGTAAAAAGCCGATGCCGCCACCACCCCCGAAAAAGAAGCACCAGGTGATATCCGATGCTGAGCTAGCCAGAAAAATGCACCATGAAGAACTTGCATTAGCTGGTTTGCTGGATCAAGTAACAGGTGGTTCGGGAGTAGAGAAGGTGACTGAGGAAGAACGCCTGGAAATGGAAAAGAAAGCTGCAGAGGAAGAGCAGATCAGAAAGAATATCCAGCAGACTAGGGATGAAGAAACTGCCAGAAAGATACAGGCTGAACTGGAAAGCAGGAAATCTGGAGAGGTTGAGCGGGGTGATGAGGAAGATTTCGAACTGAAGATCACTGGAGAAGTGCAGGGGCGTGGTTTGAAAATCAAAGAAGAACAACCTCCTGCATGGACTGGCTCCACTGCACATGATGCTGAGACCATCCGAGGGGATATAAGGAAAAGGCTTAACGAACAGATCGAGACAAGAATCGATGCTGGAGAAAAGCCACATCAAATCAAATATCAGACAAAAGTGGGTCAAGTGATTGATCCTCTCGTGGGCACGGCCAGAATTGAAGAATTCATCACTCAAGGAGGCCCGTCGCACCAACCTGAACAATCAGAAGGGCCATTGGACTCCATTGATCCAGTAGCACTGGCCAAAACCTTGGAAAATCAGCCAGACGACCATCTCATGACCTCTGCGCTTAAAGAAAAGGTTCAAGGAATTTTGACTGAAGCTGCAGATGGGAATGATTCGGAAGAAGAAGCTCGGCAGGAGGAGCAAGAATTCATGGACCAAATGGCGCCTATTTTCCAACGTCCAGTTGGACGAGCTGCAAGAATTAGGGAGGAGGAGGAGGTATCAACTGATGTTGATGACCGTAATTTTCATGTAACTACATCTTCTTTGCCTGTAAATTGTGAACTCAATACGATGAAACATGTAATTAAACAGGTTGAGGAGGAATTCGGAGATGAAGCAGCTCATGGAGAGCAAGAGCCAAGTCAGAGGGGAGATGAGGCTGAACCAAGGGATGACCAGCCACAGGAGGGAGACGATCAAACAGACTGGCACACGAGCGACGACGAGTCTGTCGGATCCATTCGACCAGTCGAGTTTTGGTCTGAAAATACTGTAAGGCAAAGAATGGGCGTTTCAAAGGAATATGGGAAGAAAAAGCTGAGTGAAGAGCAGGTTCAGATCAAGTTCAATGGCAACAAAGAGAATGCAGAGAAGTATAAGAAGTTGCAGAAGATGATAGTGCCGGATAAAGGGTTCAGACCCGATGCATTGTTGCACCCCACTATTGAGACTTTCTACAGAAATCAAGAGTGGGGTAACTTCATGCTGCATCACGACGAAGATGGCTTCGTGGAACTAACAAAGGAATTCTTCTGCAACATTGATAAAGATGCCAGAACAACATGGATTCGTGGACAATCGGTTAACATTGCACCTGACTGGCTGAATCAGTTCTTCGGGACTCCAGATATCCAAAGTGAATTCCCCCCTGATGAGATCATGACGAAGAGAGCCAAAACAAGTGAATATGCGAAGTATGCAACATTGGCTAACAGCATGACAAGCGTGACCGCCCCTGGACACACATTCAATGCAAAATGGCTGCGGATACAGTTCATGCCAACTTATGAGTTCTACATGTCCAAGATCCGGCCCAACTCACATCCGCACACCACATCTGGAAATGTGCTAATGGGATTTGCAAGAATGTGGAGCGGAGCAAAACTAAATGTAGGGAGGCATGTATTCGAGGTGATGATAACCCGGATAAAGGATAGACAGGTGCTGTGCTATCCGAATCTGATTAGGAGAATCTGCATAGCTCAGGGAGTTGATCTGAGCGCTTTCGAGGGTGACACAGTGGTGAAAGTGAACCCACCCATCAGTGTGCCGAGACTCCCCCTGTGTGAGAGTATCAGATACTCTCTCCCCCAACTGTCCGTCAGAGGAGATTTAGACGCTCAATCCTCTTTCATATCGGGTGAGCAGGCATCAAGAAAACGAAAGAGGCAGCCCAAGACAAAGAAGGGAACACAGAACACCTGTGCTGATGCAGGACCTTCGAATGTTCAAGAGGAGCCTCCTGCGGACCAAGAACGGACTGAGATTCCAATTCCACCTCCGACTCAACCTCAACCTCAGATGCCTCCTCAAAGCCAGAACGTATCTCAGTTCCCTGCTGATTCCCAAACGATTGAGATGGTGAGCAGAATGAGTCAGTCTATGCTCGAGGGAATGAAATCCATGACTGATGTAATTTTGGCAAGCCAAGAGGGACAGCAGAAAAGGGCAGAAGAGGAGCGTGAAGAGCGAAGGAGGGAGAGAGAGGAAGAACGCCAAGAGCGTAGGAGAGAAAAGGAAGAGAAACGGAAAGAGAAGTTGGAGAAGGAAAGGAGAGACGAGGAATTCAGAATGATGATGCTAGAAAAAGAAGAGAAGAATCGAAAAATGGTGGAATCACTGATCCTTAGTCAAAATCAGATCCTGCAAACCTTACTCAAGAAGATCCCTGATGAAGCTGGCTCCTCCAAGAAATCAGACGAGAAGAAAGATGGCGATCCCTGACTCCATCATTTCTGAGCTTAATTGTAAATATCATATAAGAGAATTTCAATTCATCCATGCAAGACAGATTTGATTGCAAATGAAATTTCTTGTAATTGATATAACTACTGCTTTCAGATTGGGATTTTGCAGCCCCAATAACAATCTTTGTTTTTATTTGGTTCTTTTATTTCTGAAAAGATGTCTGACAGTCCAAGATGAATAAGTGACTGTCAGGCCAAAAATTTGCTGTTGACATGCTCCGTATGTCAGCAGTGTCTCTTTACTGCTTTCAATTAAATAACCAGCAAAAGTATGCATAAAATTGCTCTAAATTCACATGTTGAATTTAGGCTTGTGATTAAATTTTCAAACTTTTAGATTGGGATAATATAATTGAGAACATGCATGAAATGAATTCCTAAGGTTTTGAGCTATAAAAATTTAATGATGCGATCAGCTTATTGGGTAATAAATCTGCATGTTAGAGATTTTGATTGAATAAATTGTTAGAATTAAGCTTCGATTAAATTTGAGAATATTGTATGACATGAATCAACCCAACCTTGTGAGATTTGAGCCATGAGTCATTTTCACTCATTCATTTTCTTTGATGTGTGAATCATTTTGATTAAAGGAAACTAGAACTTGCGATTGGGACCGATTCAAGACCATGCCATATTCCCGAAATCGAGCATATGATCAAGGCACTTAGAAAAACCCAAATTTTTGGCCTTCGTTTGAAATCCAAACCCAAAAATATTTCCCTTGAGGATTAACCAATTTGAGCCTATAAGCCTAATTTTTCTTTGAAGCCCTTCATATTATTCCTAGCCTTACAAAAAGACCAAGAAATTCAAACCCAAGTGTGCAAGGATGAATTCTATCAAGGCATTACAATTTTTGATCATCAATGAAAACTTTAAATCGGTATTCTATAAACCGAATTAAAAAAAAAAAAAGTTGAATGTCACTCAACACAAATAAATTGCAGATGACAAGCAATTAGACTTAGTCTAATGTCATGCAAAGGAAAAAGAAAAACAAAAGAAAGAAATATTGATGATCATAAATTTTCAGATAAAAATGCCAAGTTATGATAGAATAAATCTTTGCCACTTCTAGCCAATAATTTCCCTTTCCTACCTAATGTTACAACCGTACGCCCCGTTATAACCCTCAAATAAGACCTCGTGATCTCGATTTGAAGAAATGAGCCGGTGGCGAGTTGGTCTGATTGCAAGCATATGGGATAATTTAATTAAAACTGATTATGAGCGTTCACTGACCGAACCCCAATTGAGAGTGAGTGATCTTTCCGATTCTCTTATAAGTGAGGCTCTGTTTCATTAAGAATGTTCATATCATGCCCTAATTCTAATTTTTAATCTTTGCATCTTTCAAATATGATATTCATGAAAGGTTGATAATAATGTTTGATTTGTAGGCCCGATGCAGTGAGCAAGTATCATTTCATTAAACACTGCAATCAAGGGAATTCAATACTTGTAATTTTTGATTGTCTTATCCCAATCCAAAAAAGGATGTGATTTATGAAGCCACGAAAATGAATTGAATATGTAGAGTCCGTGTTCTTACGAACATTGACTCTGACTGCTCGGGGACGACCAGTATTAAATGTGAGGATGTTGATAATGGCCAGAAATGACCATTATTTTCAATCCATTTCCGTGTCTTAAACGGGCATTTGATCGCATTCCGGTCTTACATTAAGTAAGAAAGCAGTCGAATTGGACTAATTTATGCATAATTGTAAAAATAATAAGCTGGTGTGAAAAAGACATAAATATGTAATTTTATTACATATTTATATTAGAAAAATCCAAAAACATGAGAAAAAGAAAAGGAAACAAAAAGATGGGAAAAAGATAGAAAAGCCCACAAAAAGAATATTTTCGGCCCATCCGGCCCAATCCAGCAGGCCCAGGAAGACCTTGGTCGCGGAAGCCCCTTGGCGCGATGCAGTGTTCCGCGACAAAGGCATGTTCCGCGACCAAGTGGCCCAAATGAAGAGGAGACCAGCCAAGCCCCTTGGCGCGATGACCTTTGTCGCGATGGCATGCTCCGCGACAAAGGCATGTTCCGCGACCAAGATGCACAAATAGAGACACAAGACCCAGTCGAGAAGCCTTGCCACATGCAGTGTGTTCCGCGACCAAACTTGGTGCTCCGAGACAAAGCTGTGATGTGTGTGATGTCTTGAGACACAATGGGCTCAAATCAAGGCCCATGAGCTTAGGGTTTCCCCTCTATAAATATGAGGTGTTTCCTTTGAGCTGGTGTTGGAAGAATTTTAGAGAAAATAATCACTCTTGAAGACAAGTGGGGAGCTCAGTAGTTTAGTTTAGTTTAGGGTAGTTTAGTTAGGTTTTTCTTGTATTATTTAATTCATGCACTAGCTAGATGTAGTTTATTGCACTTTGATTAGGTAGCCAGTTTCATACCTTATTTCTTGTTCTAAACTTTTGTTTAAGGGTTTGTGGTACTCAAACCATGGGTATGAACAACACCGTTTAATAATATGGGAAAACATTCTCCATTTGTGTCCCAAAACCATGAAATGGGTCTCACACCCCATGGATCTTACTGCTTCCATTTTCCTTGGGTCATTTGACCCTTGTTTTGCATTTTAATGTCACTGCTTGGTGACTTCTTCTTGGGATAATGTTGCATGCTTATGGATGATCAAGCTTAGATTAGGGTTTCTTAAGTTTTAAGTTTGCTTTATTTCTATTATGATTCAAGCATGTTCTAGCTAGATTCAAATTCTGTTTTGTTATTTTGAGCTTAGTTTAGCTTTTGAATCTGAAATGGGTGAGATCACACATAATGCATGCCACTGTTCCACTTTACTTTTCTGACATGTGTACTGGACACACCTTTGTCGCGGAACAACTCTTGTCGCGGAACCACGTTCCGCGACAAAATGGTGCTTTGGCGACAAAGGTGCCAAAGAACATTTGTTGACCATTATTTTAAAACCCTTGGTCGCGAAACACCCCTTGGCGCGGAACCACGTTCCGCGACAAAATCTTGATTAGCGACCAAGGACCCAAACACTTGTGATTTTATTCTGGAAGGGCTTTGTCGCGAAGCAACCTTTGTCGCGGAACCACGTTCCGCGCCAAAACCTCTTGTTCTGCGACAAGAATTATGCCTTGTCCAATTTTCAACCTTTTTGTCGCTATGCCCTTGTCGCGGAACCACGTTCCGCGACAAAATTTTCTTTACTTAGCGACAAAGCAAACCCTAAGTATTCAAAATCCCATTTCTTTTATTTCCCACCCCTTTGTCGCGAAACCTTTGTGGCGGAGCCACGCTCCGCGACACGAACCCTGCATCGCGACAAGGTGGCACCTTATGACCAAGTTTTCATTCTTCATCTCATTCCACTAATTAATTGAACCTTTATATTAATATTTTGAGGTTGAAATCCAATGATCTCAACCCATGATTAATTTGATATAAAGAACTTTGTTCAATTTCCCATTAAAAGATTCTTCTACAAATGATTAAACTCTAATGATCTAAGTATATAATCTGGACTGTAATTAATTAATTAATTATGGAATGAGTGATTATTTAGACATGAAGAGTGATTATGGATTCATCTCCATACCCTTGCATGAGAAACCAATGTCTCTCATGCAAGATGACCCAAAAATATTTTCTTTTATTTTATTTTGTCTTTTCCGTGATGTGTGAAACAGTTAATAAGGAATATATCAGACTACTGTTGGCGGGTATTCCCCCACGGATAACTAGCTCGTGGTCTGTATATTAATTATTAATTGTTATTTTGCATGGTCCAGATAGTGGTCGGTGGAAGCCTTGGCGGTTCATCCCTCCGGGATTATAATAGCTGCTCAGCTGACTCCCATCCGGATACAGTTTTCTTTTCTGACTTTAATTTCAAACCTGAATCTGGAGCTGTAGTAATGTTAGATGATATATGCCAATGTCATCTAATGATTATTGCAGTAATAGAACATGTGGGTTTTTATCCAAATTCACAGACAGTGGAGTCTGAGATGACGGCGGCAACTGTCATTTGAGGCATTCCACTGTCTAAAAATCATCCCACCTGAAATGATCAGGACCTGGATAGCAGATGTTTGCAGTCCGGATCATCCTGATTATTTTTGTCATCTTTTTAGCCAAATGAATTCTTCTCATCTCCGGCTATTCCATCTTTGTGTTTCGCATTCTGTCTAAACCCATCTTATATTTTGGGTTATTTTATTTTACACTTCTCTACAAATTTATGCATGATATTACTATGTAGACAGTGTGGTCATATTATTTTGGGATCCTTCCCTTGGACATAGACGTCTTGATTTAAATCAGATGTTTCATATTAAATTTCCAACAAAAATTCCTTTATAAAATCCGGATCTGAGTAAGGGATAAATTCAACAGTTACGACTAATTCATATCCGACTGGGGGTTGATTTTGGGAAATTAGAAGCAGAGTCAACGATTAGGTCTCACCTAGACTGAAAGGATCTGTGCTTTAATTGAGAGTCTAGTACCTGATAGGGAATGATTTTCAGAATTATTATTTTCCAAAATTGCTGTTTGTTGGAAATCTTGTATTAGATATTACACTGAGTCAGATTCCACTTGGATTCCGATAAGGTGTGACAGATAATACTAGAGGACCAACATTCAGGCCTTGGTTATTTTCTAAGGTAGGGTTGAGTATTCTTTCAACTGCTATTTTTCTCCTGCCAAAGCCTATTTTTGAGTCCTGAGTGAGTGCATCCGAAACGAACTAATTTCATTAGTTTGCATCTCATAACCACCCGACGAGAAGTGAACACTGCGAGCGGTTCACCGAGAATAGGGAATTCTTGATCCGCATCTGGTCATTCTGACTGGGGGCTTTCTTTTACTACCAGGGTCAGACTTTCAAAAACCTCCGAGTGATAGGATTTTAAATGCTTTCTTTACCGCTTTCTTTTAAATGCTTTCGTTAGAGGTCACTCGGTTGTATTGAGAGTTGTGTAACTGCTACCAGGATTGAGAGTTAAGGGATAGTTCAGGGCTTAATTAGAATCTTTGGGCGTGACATGGGGGAATGATAACGGTACTTGACACTTCAATAAATGACTTGTCAGGTGTTGCTTGTCCACCACAGATAAATAATATAACTTTGCAAGGCCTGTGAAGGGAGTTATGAGTCTGTGGTATCTTAGATTATATTTTCTTAAAGAGCATGTAAACTCTTACTGTAAGTACCTGTCTGTTAAAGGGAACATGGTATAGAGAGCATGAGAGTTAGCTAACTGAAGGATTATCCCAAGCTAAGATCTGTTATTAAAATGGAAGTTTAACTATGTTTCATCTGAATCTTGTCCAACTTTTATTATTTTCATCCTGTCCCTTCTGTCTCATTTTAAATCTGCTTTCTTAGAATAATCTTAATCGCTTTCTTAGATCACTTTTATTGCTTTCTTAGATTAAATTTAATTCGCTTTCTAGAATAAATCTGCCTGCTTTGCTTTAGGTGCTTTTATAGCTTAGTTTAAATTCTGTCAAGTAGTTGTTAGTCATTTCACAAACTTGATTCGAGTAACCGAGTGGAAAATCTTAGTAAATGACGTGGGACCTGCTTCTATCGCACATCCTCCAGTGAACGATCCGGTCTTACTATAAATTACTGCAATTTTTGACTCCGTGCGCTTTCGGGAGCACAGTTTCTTAACTACGAGCAATAAAAACATGACTACGTATAAATATATCCCTAATCACAACACCGCCATCATAAATTGGTTTCATTAAATAAAACCTAAACCAGGATCTCGAATTTTCGGAAAATACTCATGTAATGGGAATTAGTCAAAAGTTTCATGGCAGGAAATCTTATGGCAAGAATTGATGAGAAGTATCATGGCATATTTGCCGGGGATCCTCAGTGTGACAGGCTGAAGGTCAACCTATCCCGGCTATGCCATGAGATTTGTCAACACTTCATGACAGAGAGGACCACAGCGCCATTTGAAACCAAAGCACCATACCTGAGTAATAAAAAGACTAATAATCTTGATATATCCCTAAACCCTTTCCCGTGAATCATAACGCTTTTCATTTAATAAATCTAACCTGGTATAATTTTAGCAAAAGCTCGTGTTAACGAAACTTGTCAAAAGTTTCAGTCATGAGCTGTGAAAACTGTAACTACTTGACCCTTCCAGAAGATGTAGTTTGAAGGGGTCAACTTGATTGTGAGAAGGTGGACGATGATGTTTAAAGGAATAGGGGAAGAAACAGGAGTTGCCGTAGCCATGGTCGGTGGTGAGGAGAAGAAGAAAGATATTTAGTGTGAGGTTTTAGAGAGAATTAGGGCTTCTCGTGTTTTAAGCTGATACCTTGTAAAGAATTAATATGTGATCACCCTTAATTGGTGAGTATTAATATTTCACTATAAGTAGAGATGTACAAAGAGAAATATAAGAAATGTTCAAGAAAACAAAACAGCAACATATCTACACGATATACAATTGAATAAATCAAGATTTATTCTGTTATTCTATTAATAGTACTATCAAATTACCAAAAAAGAAAAAGAAAAAGAAAGGAACAATGTTTATGATATTAATTAATTATTACTATACTATATTAGAAAAATGGTCTCGCTCACCTACTTACTCCCTATAATAAATTGGAAAGGAGCATTTATGAATTAGAGTGCTTCCTGCATCCATAACCTTGCAAAAAATAAAATTAAATTATTTACCTAAAAATTAAATTAAATCATTTACTCAAACCTTGCTACGTCCTAAGGTAGGAAACAAAGTAGGATTGTATTGTTTGTTACTGAAAGAAACCAGAACCAATGAACCATCGGTTGCAGTCGGGTAGTTGGAGGGAGTCCGTATAATCCCAGATATTGGAAGACCCGGTAACAAGGCAGTCAAACCCAATGTATGAGGTTTGGTGTTTAATTTTATTTACAGAAGTATGTTGGGCATTTATTTGCTAAATGGACTAATAATAATAAAAATTTAAGGTTCTGGGCTTGAAATGAAACAATTTGAAAGGTTGGGGCTAATTAATAAAAAATAACTGATTAGGGTAGATGACTAAATGGAACAAAATAAAAGTTTATGACTGAATTGACAAAAGATAAAAGAAAAAAGACTAATATGATACCCACGTGTCAGGTTTAAATTTAAACTTTTGCCACGTTAGCAATTAGGGCATAATTAGTGAACAATGGACTGATTTGAACATAATTAGCATTTGTAGTGGACTGTTTTGGTAATAAAATAAAAAAGGATTGATTTGAATTTTTAGAAAAGAAAACGGACGTATTTAACCTTTTTTCCCATGTAAAATTGTCACTTGTAATGTGTGGAGAGATGAATGTTCTTTTTCTGGGTTATCCAAACTAATTTTTTGACAAAAAATTTCAAACCAAAACAAACCGTATTTTTAATTCTTCCAAACCAATCCAAACCGTAAAATTTGATCCGCTTTGGACCACGGTTTGCAATACAAAATCTACTTCAATTTTTTTATTATTTTATTTATTGATTTTTTGAGTAAGCTTTGACAAGTTGTAATTTTAATAAAGATGCTCTTTTATTTTTGATATTCTTATTTGTGTTCGCAGGCGTATCGATAACTGTATGGATAGGGTGGATATGCTATGCTATTTGGTGTTAAGCAGATTATGGTGTTTGATGGATGTCTTTTGCCAATGAAGAAGGAAGAAAAAATGAAGCGATCTAGGTGTAGTGACTTTGACTAAACCGTAATTTTACAGTTTTGAAAATTTTCAAACCAAACCAAAATGCATTTTTAATTGTTCGGTTTGGTCCGGTTTGGACCACGATTTGCAACACAAAATATACTTTAATTTTTTATTTTATTTTATTTTATTGTTTGAGTAAGCTTTGACAAGTTGTAATGATGCTTTTTTGTTTTTGATGTCTTATTTGTGTTTGCAGGCATATCGTTTACTGTATGGATAGGGTGGATATGCTACGCGATTATGGTGGTAAGCCGATTATGGTGTTTGATGGATGTCTTTTGCCAATGAAGAAGGTAGAAAAAGTGAAGCTATCTAGGTTTTGCCAATGAAGAAGGAAGAAAAAATGGACAGATGAATTTTCTGCTTGTAACTAACTTGTATAATCATAGTGGGTAGGATCTGGAGAACATTTGATTCAAGGAGCTTACCGAATGAAAAGCGTGAGCCTGATGGCAAAACAAGAATACTTGAGTTACCTGCACAAAAGAATCTTCTTACTAATTACTTCTATATCCTACTTAATACGCTATTGACTTGAAGTTGGTGCCATTTTAAACACATATATATACTGTCTTTTCAATGTTGTCTTTGATGCTTCGGAAATTTAAGTTAATAATTGAAGGTTGCAGGATTTATGTTGGTTTTGAAATTGCAACTTCATGGTGTTTTTTGAGAGAGCAGTATACAAACATTGAGATCTTTTATGCTTTTGGATCAATTGAAATATAATAGTTTTTTCTGTTAAGTTGTAAAGGTCTTATTGCAAGACAATAAGACTAAAGCGTGTCTAAAGTAAGCATAAAGGTATCAAGGATACCCTAGGAAGCTGACCAGCAAAAACTCCCAAAAAACCTAGTTGTGCCAACCACAGTAAAGAGAAAAGCTGCATGCAGAGCACAGTCTGGTTTTGGGTGGTTTATACCCAAACCAAGCCAAACCGTAATTTTACGGTTTTGAAAATTTTCAAACCAAACCAAAATGCATTTTTAATTGTTCGTTTTGGTCCAGTTTGGACCACGATTTGCAACACAAAATATACTTCAATTTATTTTTATTTTATTTTTATTGTTTGAGTAAGCTTTGACAAGTTGTAATGATGCTTTTTTGTTTTTGATGTCTTATTTGTGTTTTCAGGCATATCGATTACTGTATGGATAGGGTGGATATGCTACCCGATTATGGTGGTAAGCCGATTATGTTGTTTGATGGATGTCTTTTTCCAATGAAGAAGGAAGAAAAAGTGAAGCGATCTAGGTTTTGCCAATGAAGAAGGAAGAAAAAATGGACAGTTTAATTTTCTGCTTGTAACTAACTTGTATAATCAGAGTGGGTAGGATCTGGAGAACATTTGATTCAAAGATCTTACCGAATGAAAAGCATGAGCCTGATGGCAAAACAAGAATGCTTGAGTTACCTGCAGAGAAGAATCTTCTTACTAATTACTTCTGTATCCTACTTAATACGCTATTGACTTGAAGTTGATGCCATTTTAAACACACATATATATATATATATATACTGTCTTTTCAATGTTGCCTTTGATGCTTCGGAAATTTAATCTAATAATTGAAGGTTGCAGGATTTATGTTGGTTTTGAAATTGCAACTTTATGGTGTTTTTTGAGAGGACAGTATACAAACATTGAGATCTTTTATGCTCTTGGATCAACTGAAATATCATAGTTTTTTCGTTAAGTTGTAAAGGTCTTATTGAAAGACAATAAGACTAAAGCGTGTCTAAAGTAAGCATAAAGGTATCAAGGATACCCTAGGAAGCTGACCGGCAAAAACCCCCAAAAACCTAGTTGTGCCAACCACGGTAAAGAGAAAAGCTGCATACAGAGCACGGTCTGGTTTTGGGTGGTTTATGCCCAAACCAAATCAAACCATAATTTTACGGTTTTGAAAAATTTCAAACCAAACCAAAACGCATTTTTAATTGTTCGGTTTGGTCCGGTTTGGACCATGATTTGCAACACAAAATATACTTCAATTTTTTATTTTTTTGTTATTGTTTGAGTAAGCTTTGACAAGTTGTAATGATGCTTTTATATTTTTGATGTTCTTATTTGTGTTTGCAGGCATATCGATTACTGTATGGATATGGTGGATATGCTACGCGATTATGGTGGTAAGCCGATTATGGTGTTTGATGGATGTCTTTTGCCAATGAAGAAGGTAGAAAAAGTGAAGCGATCTAGGTTTTGCCAATGAAGAAGGAAGAATAAATGGACAGATGAATTTTCTGTTTGTAACTAACTTGTATAATCAGAGTGGGTAGGATTTGGAGAACATTTGATTCAAGGAGCTTACCGAATGAAAAGCATGAGCCTAATGGCAAAACAAGAATGCTTGAGTTACCTGCATAGAAGAATCTTCTTACTAATTACTTCTGTATGCTACTTAATACGCCATTGACTTAGAGTTGGTGCCATTTTAAACACATATATACTGTCTTTTCAATGTTGCCTTTGATGCTTCGGAAATTTAATCTAATAATTGAAGGTTGCAGGATTTATATTGGTTTTGAAATTGCAACTTCATGGTGTTTTTTGAGAGAGCAGTATACAAACATTGAGATCTTTTATGCTTTTGGATCAATTGAAATATCATAGTTTTTTCGGTTAAGTTGTAAAGGTCTTATTGGAAGACTAAGTACATAATTATAGTGTTTACTAAGTACACATAGAATTCACAATAATGATTTTATTTAACATTCATCAATTTGATTCATATCCCAAGTCCCCAAATGACAAATGTAATACTTAGATATGTGTGGAGGGGAGGAACAAAAGTCTTAATATATTCATCCATCCACAACTTAAATGTTGTCTTAGAAAGGTGAGTGAAGGCACGGAAAAAAGAGGATGAAGAAGTACCTCTAGTGCATTAGTTCATATGTGCATCAAATCTAGTTTTTTCTGCACTCCAAATGTGCGGTCACCTGGGTCGACGAATCAGGAAAGAATTAAGAAAATTGCACTAATGAATGTTGAATAGAATTAAACATGGTAACAGAAAATGTATAGACTTTACTTAGGAGATTCTCATAAAATGCCCAATAATTTATCTAGAAATGTTACATAGATCTTCAGTGTCTGTGTTCCATTATTCACACACCAGCTGGTAGAAACCTTTATGGGTAACATTTTGTCGGTTACCATACTCAGACTTTTGTTATCTTTCATGTAATCATATGCCAACATACTTCCGGACTTGATTGCATTTATCTCTCATGTTCTTGGCCTTCTGATGTCCAAAGCGATATGAAAGACCAAAAGAATTGGGGTGGAGATCTATTCGTTATTTTAGCAAACATCTTGTAGGCATACAGTGAAACATATTATACGACTACAATTGAAGAAATATAAATGGCCGAAAGAAGATTATTAAGGAATGACAAAAAAAAAAGGTTCCCATCAACTGTCCACCATATTCTTGACGAAAATTGCCATTTTTCACTTGAGCCTGCCATAGTATATCAACTTCAGAGTTACTCTCCGAGCTTGATGTTGTGAGATCAGACCCACTGGATGCTCGGTTATTCAGTTCAGGGGTGTTGGAAACATTCTTTAGTCCCAAATTCTGTAATATAAGAAAAATCACAGTTAGTCTTCATCAGTAATACCTTGGTGGAAAGAAAGACATTCAAGATACTGAAGATGACCCAGGGATTAGCTTAGAGCTTAGGATTTTAATTGTTAGCATGAGAAACAGAACTAATGAAGTAAAAGGATAACATCTGGTGGGCACGAGACTACCCGCGCTTTCAAGCTGTGTACTTTATAACTTTATTAGGCATTCTCATTCATTCAACATTATATTAATTAGAGCTAAAAAAAAGCAAACTAATTTTAATCCATGGACATCTCAAGTGAAAGAAAATGTAACTACGGTGCCCTTAGCAAAATTACACAACTCACAAAAAGAAGCTCAATCAATGGGAGTGGGGATCAAATTTCTTCAGGGCCAAATTTAACTATGGCTAGCCGTAGAGGTAATCGGAGGAGGTTGCGTACCCCTCATTAAACTAAAAATTGCTATTCTTTTTATTGCGGGGAATCAGAGAGAGAGAGAGAGAGAGGGGGTAGAGGCGACGAGATTAAACAACCCTAAATCAGAGAGAGCAAAGAGATGCCGAGGTAGAGGCCGATATTGCATTTCTTAGGTTTAGTCGTCATTAATATGTACAATACGATTTAAAAAGTTGGATTTAAAAAACTAATTTGAAAAGTTGATGACATGGAAGATTAGAATTAATTAGTGCTGATGCGTGTCTTGGATGATTAATCAGTGATTATGTGTCTTTTTTAGATCTGATCTATAAAATGATGGCATAATTACAGATTAACCCTTAAGATTAAAAAAAAAATTGAGTTATAATAAATAAGGACAATACGATCTGCACATGTCAAAAAATATTTAGGAGTTATTATATATATATATATATATATATAAGACATATAGATAGATACTATTAGGGGTGAAAACGGGACGGATACGGGCGGATAGTACTCATCCCGTATCCTATCCCATATTTTTTTGTCGAATATGGAATCAGATACAAATAGGCCGGATACAAATACAAATTCGAATATTTCGGGAAACGGATACGAGACGGATTCGGATTTTAACTCGGATAATCTTATAATTACTAAAATTAAATTTTTTAATAATTTTTTTAAGTGAAATCGGAATATACTACTATGTAAGCTAAACTAAATTTTTAAATTTTCCAAAATCATTAGTTATTTTAATTCAAAACATCTAAATAACATCACTACAAGATGTTACATACTACAGTTTTAATGCAAAGAACCTAATGATGTAGTCGAGTTGATTGATATGATTTGATTTAATAAATTACATATGACTTTCAAGCTTTTGATTATATTTATAGATATAGTATTACTTATTATTTTATAGTTAATATAATATATAATATTATACATATAAAAATATATATAATAATAATAATAATAATAATAATAATAATAATAATAATAATAATAATAATAATAATAATAATAATAATAATAATAATAATAATAATAATAATAATAATAATAATAATAATAATAATAATAATAATAATAATAATAATAATAATAATAATAATAATAATAATAATAATAATAATAATAATAATAATAATAATAATAATAATAATAATAATAATAATAATAATAATAATAATAATAATAATAATAATAATAATAATAATAATAATAATAATAATAATAATAATAATAATAATAATAATAATAATAATAATAATAATAATAATAATAATAATAATAATAATAATAATAATAATAATAATAATAATAATAATAATAATAATAATAATAATAATAATAATAATAATAATAATAATAATAATAATAATAATAATAATAATAATAATAATAATAATAATAATAATAATAATAATAATAATAATAATAATAATAATAATAATAATAATAATAATAATAATAATAATAATAATAATAATAATAATAATAATAATAATAATAATAATAATAATAATAATAATAATAATAATAATAATAATAATAATAATAATAATAATAATAATAATAATAATAATAATAATAATAATAATAATAATAATAATAATAATAATAATAATAATAATAATAATAATAATAATAATAATAATAATAATAATAATAATAATAATAATAATAATAATAATAATAATAATAATAATAATAATAATAATAATAATAATAATAATAATAATAATAATAATAATAATAATAATAATAATAATAATAATAATAATAATAATAATAATAATAATAATAATAATAATAATAATAATAATAATAATAATAATAATAATAATAATAATAATAATAATAATAATAATAATAATAATAATAATAATAATAATAATAATAATAATAATAATAATAATAATAATAATAATAATAATAATAATAATAATCATCTGATGCACTACTAGGAATTGCTTGTTATTATCATCGTATTGCAAATCTATATATGAAAAATAACAAATAGAAATCTCCATTATATGATGATGATGATGATGATGATGATGATGATGATGATGATGATGATGATGATGATGATGATGATGATGATGATGATGATGATGATGATGATCTGATAGCACTATTAGCTAGGAATTGTTAGTTACAATCATTATAAAAGGCCATTGAGTAACACAACTGAGAAATGCACCAAAACAAGTCCATTTTAAATAAATTTTCAGTAATACTCCTATACTTCAATAATTTTTGCATCACATATTCACATTGTTTTTTTCTTGAGAAAAAATGAGGCACAGTGTGTTACATTTTTCGATATTTTACCTTGTCCTGATCATCATAAATATGCATCAACAATCTGGTCATGTTGGTGGATGTTTCTTAATTCAAAAACACCATGTTCATGTTTTCAACCAACTTTCCAACCAGCAAAATTTGGTGGTCCATTGTGGCTCGGTAGATGATGACTTTGGATATCTCAACATTCCTCCCAATCAAGAGTTCAGTTGGGCTTTCTGTGATGATTTTTTCCGAAGAACATCGTACAATTGTCGTCTATGGATACACGCAACTGTTGCGGGAGCGTACAATCAAGAGTTCAATGCCTATAAATCGCAAAAAAAGTTTAATGATATAAAGCACATATACTGGGCAGCAACGGACGACGGAATTTACTACGGAACATCCGAGCAGGAAGATAAGATGGGAGAGATGACCAAGACACTTGATTGGAAGATCTAGAAATGCAAGCTAAGTATGTTCGACACATACATGCAATGTAATAATAGGAAATGACTTTGGACATCAAATAAGTGATATAGGTTGAGGTCTAATTTGCTGTGACATCAATTCCATCGACCATCATCGTATACAAGAAAATGTTTTTACATTCTTGTGTTTAATTTTAATTTGGTTACATTACAAGACCTTTAATATGCATGTACAAATGTCTCTCGCATCACACAAAACATCTCTCACATCACATATTATTACATTACACAAAACATATTTCTCATTACCCAAAACACACAATTTGATCAATCTCACAATACAACTCTCACATCACACGCATGGTGGTAGTTGTACATGCAGCCACCTGCACCTAATCTACCCCGTTTGATTTGGCCTTGAAAATATCACGATAGAGAGTTTTAATTTAATGTATTCGTGTCATACATAACGAACACTCGTAATTCATGGAGATACATGTGTTATGTTTAATGAAGAAATTGTGCGAGAATAATTTGTGAACAAATTAAATGTGGGAGAAGAATTGTTTTATAGCAACTTCTGATATGGGCTGTCCAGCAAAAAAAAAAAAAAAAAAACTTCATATCGAATGGATTTATATTTTGTGTAAATTTATTCATTATATATATATGTATAGATTCTTGAACTATGGTAATTAATTTCTTAAAAATTTATGATAGAATATACTTCCTCCGTCTCACTCTTTTTGTTACAAATCATTTTTTGACACCATTCACTGTTTAACTTTGATTCAAATTTTTATCATAGTCATATAAGAAAAAACATAGTCAAGTGAGATCTTGTTAGATTCGTCTAATCTTGTAGTTTTAGACAATCAACTTTTTATAACTTTTCGTTGTATAAAATTAATTTAAGTTATTAACCGTTAAAAATATGTATCGGCAAGCGTGTCGGAAGGGTGTGTAACAATTAGACCGAGACGGAGGAAGTAATACACAATGATAACTGTAGCACTGATTACTCAATTTAATTAATGATGGAAATTAATTAAATTTAATTCATTGACTAAATCTTACCCAAAGGATCGAGCCTCTCAAATTAAATTAAATTCTTGGTCTAAACAGCATTGGATTGGATGTGTGGATAATCTAATCTAAAACTATAAATATTAATAACGTATACCAATCATTATATATGATGATGTGATGATAATCTGGTACTATAATTGCGTATTTATCATTATAAATAACCATTGTGTAATACGTACAATTGAGAAAAGCAGAAAAGTAAGAGAGCTAGTAGCTATTTTATTTCAATTTCCAGAGAGAAAATGAGGCATAGTCTGATAATATTTTTGATATTTTATCTTGTGATGATGACCTTGAATATACATCAAGAATCTGGTCATGTCCAGGGCTGTTTCCTAGTCCAAAGACAGCACATTCATGTTTTCAATCAACTCAACCACTCAAAGAATCTGGTGGCTCATTGTGGCTCAAAAAATCACGACTTTGGATTTGTAGACATTGCTCCTACTCAAGAGTTCAATTGGGCATTCTGCGATAATTACTTTCGAAGAACTTTATATTTCTGTCATCTATGGATAGGATCGGTCAGTGCAGGAGCATACAATAGAGCTTTCAAGGCCTTCAAGTCGCAACTTAAGCTTGATGGCAAGAAGCACATTTATTGGGTAGCAAGAGATGATGCCGTTTACTATGGAACGTCCGAGTATGAAGATAAGCTTGGAGACGTGATCAAGAGGCATGATTGGAAGATGTAGAAATCTTAGTATGTGCGCGGATTATTTTGAACATCGATCAAATAAGTTATATGGGTTCGACTTTGGTGCTGCTGTGACATCAATTATTGGCCTACATGCTTTTAATTATTATGTTATTATATAGTAGGATTTTATCACGTTTTAGTGTGTTCTTTTGTACATCAAATAAGTTTTTTTTGTATTTTTCGTGTCATACTTTCATGACCGAATACTATAGTACTTGTAATTTGAATTGTTCTTGAGACTTGAGAGGAGGCTGTCTTGGAACTCTTTTTCCCTTCTGGCCACTCCACTTCAATGCATTATTCACTCATCTTGAATTACCTACCGGATGAAAATTACAAGGAATGAAGGAATGATTCGTTTTTTTTTACATTGATACAATTTTGGAAGAATGTGTTGAGGATGATAGTTGGATATGCGAATGGAAAGTGGGCCAATTGCAGATGAAATCATATTCTTATGGTTATTATGCATTGTATTAAATTAAATGCACTGGAAAGTGTGGATAGGATAATAAAAATTTATGAATATTGTTGATAACTTGAGAAATCAGTACTAGTACATGATAACAATATGAATCTCTTGGGAATTGCATCATATCATTAAAAATAGTAGTAGTCATTATTGTGTTATATACAACAATTGAGAAAGCACAATATAATCAAGTGTTGCATTTACCTACAAGTGTCTTTCTGATACATCAAACATCATATGTAGGGCTGCACATTTGTCCAGTTTAATTGGAAGAAATGGGAACTGAGGTACCAATCTTCTTCAAACCTTTTTTTCCCACAACTCTCTACTACTATCTACCCAAGACCCTCTTGGATCCAATGCCGGGTATGGATCGGTTCTAACTCGAACCCACTATGAAAAGTTTTGGCGAAAAACTTTTTACTTTTGTCATCTATGGAGAGGCTCGAGGACTCCAGAATCATACAATCATACAATCAACCTTTTTAATTATGCCTTAAATCACAGCAAAAGCTTAGTGTTTAATTTGGCATTTATGTAATCCCAACTTTTTGAATATTTTACACTTAATACATGGAGAGACGAGCATTGCTATAGCCTATAGCATACATTTCATCGAAAAACTATGGGGGGACAAATGCTAGACAAATACTATGCAAATAGGAATGCCAGGATATGATAGCAATGAACAACCTAATACAAGGGTGGGCATTTGCAAGATACATCATGACATGCATTTCAAAGTTCAGACAATCCCTCCATATGTATTCAACAATCTTGGTACCACCTGGCTTAATTAGTAGTATTGCATTATCCATCACATGTTCAATTACAACTTACCCATCACTCACTTAAAAAGATTGTCCAATGATGGGAAAACCATGAAAGCCAAGAGAAGCTCCATTGGTCAGAAAATCACATTGAAGAAACCAGGGCTTCAGGCTCAGTTGTACTTGATTCTGAGAGAGAGCCGTGCATCCATCTTTTCAGCATCTCTAGTGAAGCCTTAGGCTGGTCCATTGGAACCATGTGCCCTGCATCGTGCACCTGTTGGAGGGAAAATACCACATACAGTAATTATGAAAATAAATACTTACTAGAGTAGAAATGATGTGATGAGGAATTAAGGAGGCGAGAATACCTTTAAGAAACTGAGAGGGCCGTGCGTTTTCAATAATCCTGCTTCAGAGCCATTGACATTGAATTGTACTTCAGGGGAAGCTAGGAACTCTTTCTGGCCGCTCCACTTCATTGCATTCACCCATCTTGAATTACCTGCTCGATGAAATAATAATTCCTTGTTTTAAATACAATTTTGGATGAATATATATATATGCATTAAGGATGATGGTTGGATGCAAAGTTGAAAGTGGGCGCACCGAGCCAATTGCAGATCAAATCATACTCTCCTGCATAAACCAAAAGCTTCACTCCATCTTCTAGAAGTTCCGGAATGCCAACTTCAAGGTTTCTCATCCAATCCACGAGCATGGCCTGGTAAACGGTGGGACTACATGAAACAAACTCTATATCTCCAACACCGAGTGCCTCTCTGACTTCTTTCTGGTTGAGAAACTTCTCCAAGTTTGAGAAGTCGTAGCAGAGACTACCTATACACTTCTTCCGAATATCATAGTACTGCAAAATAGACAGGGTTAAAATAATTGTGCCATCAAGAGAATTCCTCAAACCAATTTTCTTCTAGAAAGTTCACAGAAACCTCTCCAGGTGGTTCAAAATAAACTAAACATGAACAGACAAGTTAGATAAAATTAAATATCATACATTCACATCACCAGCATGGTTAATAATAGAAGTGAAGATTGTGTTGCAAACCACATAGGCTGCCAAGCAGGATACTGTTCCATCAGTGCCTGAAACAAGCCAAGTGGATGTTATAGTATTAGGTTATGGAGCAGCTTTGGCTGATCAGTCAAAAAGAATATATATATCTATATATGATATACTATATAAGTATATGCAGATAATCAATTCATTAGTAACTGGAAGAAAAAGGAGCACACAAAAATCAATCAGATGAACATTTAGCGGTAATCATATCAGAACATTTATTTGTATTGCAACCAACATTTCTCAGCATCACATTTTAGTAATTGTGTGAATTGTAGTAACATGAAGGGTATGCTTATGACTTATGAGTTGTTGGATGGGTATACTTGAAAGCATATTTTTTTGTTAAATCAAAATAGCTGAATTGTATATCTAGGCAACATGATATAAACTTACCACAAAGCTTTATTGCTGTTTCACAGAGTGGGAGCACCCGATTGATACGAGTATGCTCGGATTCCTTAATTAATCCCATGTCGAGAGCATAATCAGCATATGCAGCATATTGAATTCCAGGATCTGTCAGGCCATTTCCAATAGCGAATCCCTGTAAGGTAATTCATGTAAGAGAGCCAAACTTACTAAAACAGGGAGGGAAAATAAATAAAATTACACAAGTACCTTCAAATTCACTTGGATTCCATCATTTGCTTTGTTACCCTGGTGAATGCGAGCAGCGAATGCAGGAATATAGTGCCCGGCATAAGACTCTCCAGTGATGTAAAAATCATTTTTCACTAATTCAGGATGCTCCTTAAAGAAAGCCTGTTCCAAAAAATGAAAGTGAGAAGCTTCCATATGCAAAAAGCAGAAGTTTCCAAATTCAAGTAAAATTTCAAGAGATGGGAAAATTACACATCTTACAGATATTTCGATTCATGGATAGACAAAAGCAAGGTATATTTGTATAAGTCCTATGAACATCTATCATAATTCCTCTACATTGCTTCATCTTCCCAGATAATACATGGAATCCCAAAGATACATCTACATATTCTCTCTGTAGGAGAAAACATTCTGCAAAAAGTCAAGACTCTAAGAAGGGCCCCCCCCCCCCCCCCCCCCCCCCCCCCACTTCTCTTTACCATCATTCGAACAATTTATGGATTCCTTCAGCTGAATATAACATCACAACTAGCCCCCGCCAAATCTTCTTTAATAGAGATATAGATGGTGCTCATCAGGGGATACAGCAGTTTGAGTTTGGGGCAAATAATACTGATGAGCTTTTTACAGGTATCAAAACATGATTCTAGAATATGGTGAAATGCTTCATATAATCGCTAACTAAAATACACACTAACTACTTGATAGGGAGCAGGGATTGCTACCAAATCAATCATGTTACTTTGATGCTTCATCTTATGGATTTTTAAGCTCAACATTTTGAACGAATCAACTGGAATTTCTATTTGAATATTTAACGTAACGTACAATATACAAACTAACAAGAAGTGTAAAATCTTTTTGTTCTTTTCTGAGAAAACACTGTTTACAAAACAACCAATAGTTTCCACTTTCCCTCACAAAGGATGCACAATATAAATAATAAACGAACAGAACAAACCTGTATGAAATCATATAAATCATCACTGACACCATTTTCATCATGGCGAATGTCACGGCGATCAGAACTATAGCTAAAGCCAGTTCCTATGGGCTGGTCAACATACAATAAGTTTGAAACCTGCAAAAGTATCAAAGAAATTATGCCAGTTAATCATTCTATCATTGGCAATGGCTTCTGATAATTGATATGTTAAACTATCATGTCTTCGGTTGTTGACACTTCAAAGATATAATATATATCACAGAACATCCGCAACAAATGTACAATAAGCTATTGAAAGAAAACAAGATATCAGTCTAAAGCTAGAAGTCATTTCAATTCAAGTGCCATTCTCTTCCACATTCCTATTCTCAATGTTCAAGTTCAAATTATCAGATTGCCAGAAGAAACAAAAATAAAAAACCTGAAACACTTGGGTTATCCTTATCCTCATTTTCACTGTAAACTTAGTAGTACAAAGTAATGCACATAATCCGCCACACCAACTCATTCTTCAAAAATTTTAAGTTAATAGTTTTATTTACATTAAAATGGGTTACCTGATCCCACCCATATTCATTTGCCACGAGTGTTAAATTGTTCGATATAGAGAAAGGCCCATTTTCATAGAAAGCAGCCATTTCACTGCTACAACCAGGTCCACCAGTCAACCAGATGACAACAGGGTCGTCGTTGGTGCTATTGCGGGATTCAAAGAAAAAGTAAAACATCCTGCAATCAGGAACAACAATTTAGGCATTTGGCCAATCAAAGATAGCTAACTAGTGAAACAAGTGGACACAAAAGAAAATGATTCTGTTGTGACCGAAAGTTTCTAATTATTAGTAACATTAAAATATGCCATTAGGCGCTAAGCCTTGTTATCCATTTACCATAAATGACTACATCTTAACTTTTCAATAACAAGTTACAATAAATTCAATTAAAATAAGAACAAGAATGCCCAACTTTGATAATCTAAATTTGAGGTAGTCACAGGAATGCATTCACAAATGACGGGCGTCAAGAATTATTATAAACGAATTTCAAAACATTTATCATCGGAACAGAGATCGCACTAACAAACAAATAAAAGAAGCATGATTCATTTCTTTGGGCAAGGTAAAAATATCAAATAGATAACCAGGACAAATTCAGGCAATTAATCAACACCAAGCAAATTGAACCGCCATGCAAAGCCTAGTTAATCAAATACTACTAATAATAGTTCTATAGTCAATCTAACAGACCTAACAGATAAATGCATATCAAGGTAACGAGCCAAGGACAAAGAAGCGCTTGACGCTCTAATTTATTAAACATACCTAGCGCCATGAGAACGCTGAATATTGTAGTAACCAGCATAATGACCCAAAACATCGGCTGAGATTTCACTCGAATCGAATAAATTCGGGAAAGTAAATCTCCTCTCGATGATCGTCGGACCGTCGAGGAACGCATTAGCATCGTCAACGATATTGACCGGCAGATTGGGGAACAAATTAAGCTCGCGGATAAGCTGCTCGGCGGAGATCGACGGCAGACTCGTGGGTGGGCGTAACAGAGCGACGACGGAGAAGATTGGCATAAGCGAGAGGAGGAAGAACGAGAGCAGAGTGCGGGTGAAGGAATCCATTTTGCGTACGCTTCCACTGTGGATCCAATACTCTAGTGTATTTGAATTTAAGTGACCCAAAAAAAGGGAAAGTCCGAAACAAAATAACAAACGCATGTGTGTGAACGATGATATCAACGGCCATTAATGAGACACGTGGCTAAAGTGTAACTAGTTTTAGATTTTTATTTTTATTTTTTTAGGAGTGATTGAAGGCTAAAAATGAATGGTGGGAACCCATATCACACAATTATAATGGGTGGTGGGAACCCATATCACACAATTATAATTGGTGGTGGGAACCCATATCACACAATTATAATTGGGAATAAAAAGGAGGCATAGGGACGGCCACCTTCCGTTAGAAGTTAAGAAATTTAACCATTTGGGTTAAATCCTCATCCCATTTTAAATTTTTATTAAAGGCTCATCAGTCATCAATACATGTGCTTGGGAAGAAAATAAGTTACGTAGAGTTTTTTTTTTAAAAAAAAATAAATTTAGATAGTTTTGATTATTATATTTGGTATTAGAGGCAATCTTAATTGCCTTGTAGATCCTTAAGGGATTAGAGATCTAATGTGGCATGAAGATACCTGGTATTCACTTAAAAAAGAGTTCATAATTGAAATTTAGAGGTTTGAAATTTTGAATTTCAAAAATTAAAAGTTGAGGAAGGGTGTTTATAATTGTGTGTTTAAAATTTAGGTTTTTTTTTTAATATATATATTACATATATAAATTTCGAACCCGAGATATTTGCTTAAGTTGTTAGAGTCTCGTACCACTTTGTATGATAATTTTTAGGTGAATACTATCCCCAGGTCACATTGGACCCAAGACTAATCCCTCGAGGATCTGCAAGGGCAATTAAGGGCGCCTCTCCCAAAGCAGTTTTTTTGCATACACAAGGCTCGAACCCGAGACCTTGCTTAAGTGACTAGAGCCACATCCACTCAAGCCAACTGCTGTTGGTCTCTGTATGATAATTTAATTGTTATTGTATCACTGTAAATTTTTAAGCTATTTTTAATAAATGTTATAAAATTTAAATATTATCTAATGGACATTGAAAAATTGTCTATTCAAAATTAGAATTTTGCATTACATAAAGACTCGAACCCGAAATCTTTATTTAAACTCACATATCCCTATAATGCGTTCCCAAACACAACTTTAGTATGTAGCGAGCATTTGTTTAATATAGCTAGTCTCGGTGCATGGCCGGATGGCTTGTGAACGGGAGAATGGGAGAGGCCGAATGTGGGTAGGGGTATAAAATAATTTTATTTGGGATAAATTTAAAATTTGAAAATTAGAATAAACTAAACTTGTTTAATTTCGGAGTATTATAATAATCTATCTCTATAATTTGGTATTTGCTAAAATTGATCAGGTCCAAAAAAATTATTTTAATTTTGGTTGAGAGCATTTTTAAGGTGGTGGATTCAATTCAAAAATATAAAGAATCATTACAAAACGACGACAAAATGAATGAATAAAATAATTAAAAAGAAAATTAACCAATACTCTCAATACTTTCTGTAAAATTTTCAGGCATTTAATTGCTTCGCCAAAAATATTTTCTATAATACAAATTATACAAAATGGGAAATGAGACTTGATCCAAGTGATCATGTTCTCATTCTCCTCTATAATTTGTATGGTTCGAACTCCCAGTATCAATATTTTTTTAAAAAGAAAATTACACAAAACATTAAAAATAATAATAAGGAACGAAAGAAAAATGTTTGTAATTGTAATATAGGATGTGGGATAATATCAAGGTTTGGGGAATCGGACAAATTAGATTTTTTTTTTTTTTTTTTTGGCGAAGGATAAATTAGATCTTGGTTTCAAAATAGTTTTAATTCTTTACATTGGATCAAGCTAGTAAATTGCTATTAAATAAAAATAATTATTTTAATTTTATTTTTGTGGTTTTTTTGGCTTAGCTTATTTTTGAGGTTGGATTGGGGACAAATTATTTTGGATTGGAAAATACTCAGTATATGTTTGGCTCGGGTGTAGCCAATGACCTTTTTCTCCTCAAGGGAGGCTACCGGAAAAGGATCAAACCGATTACGGGTTCGGATTAACAATAATGCGCCCACAATTGACTGAATCTTCCTTGAATTGATCAAAAATAACAAGATACAACGGAGAACCTGCCTGTTGTTAAGAAACAACGGCGGAATTCACCAAAAATAGGGAACCAAACTACCAGCTGCTAAGGAGCAACGGTGGATTTGGAAATGGTAACCGCTACAAACTAGGCTAGATTCTAAGGAAAGCTGTAAAGGAAAGCTGTAAAGAAAGCAGTAAAGATAACAAGGAATTAAAATTGATAAAAGTAATTTGGGGGTTGGATTGATCTCTCTGATTTTGAGTGTGTCGACCCCTATTTATAGCCGGAGCTGGAATAACCGCTCTCCGGCTAACTCCTCTGAGCCGAATTCTTTCTCTCTTCAATTCGGTTGTTTTGGTTTCGGCTGTTTCTTCCTATTTCGGCCGAAATCTTCATCAGCTTTGATTTCCTCCCCTCGGTTTACTATGCACTTTCGGCCTTACTAGTCTTGAGCCCATCTTCTTTTTGGACTTCCTCTTTCTTCCGGCCCATGTCTTATGGCCCAATAGCTCTTTCGCGGCCCATTATTCCATATGGCCCCAACAGATGCCCTCCTTACTTGGGCGAATTGCTTCCATGCGAAAGAGCCCAAGTAACTTCTCTCTCTCTCTTCCTTTTTGTGCGCTAACTCCTCCTTAATATCCGGTCACGTCCTTCTATGCCTTTTCGTTTGCCCTTACTTTTGTTTTTATAACCATTTTCCCCTTTCCTGTTTCCTCATTCTCCCTTCGTCTTCTCGCCTCTTTTCCTATCGATGGCGCAACCGACTCTTTCCCCTTCCTCTCAAAAGATCAAAGATGCTGAAGATTCCCTAGTTGAAACTTCTTCGCTCCGTCTCATTGATGACGGCCTCGTTACTCTTGGGCCTCTTGCGACTTCAACTGAGGCCACGATTTCTGCTTCTGTTCTTTTTGGGGAACCGAAGACGATCCCCTTGTTTTCGGACTATTTCTCTGTCAAGCTTTTCGGCCCTATCAATACTTGGCTGTTGGTGACTCAGGAACATGTTGCTTGGTTCGAAAGGGCCCTTCCTCATTGTGGATTAGGTTGGGTTAACTCTGGCATTGTTCACTTGATTAAGCTGAGTACTCAACCTTTTCCTACTACTTACAATTACATCCAGGCCCTTCTTTGCTTCTGGAACTCATCCATCAACTGCTTCTGTTTCCCATGGGGTATGATGACTCCAACCATCGAGGATGTTAAGCTTCTTCTGGACTTGCCCTCTCTCGGAAAGCCCGTCTTAGGTGTTACTGATTCCGACAAGCCTAATACGAAGAACACCGGCTTTGCTTCCGGGCTCACCTTTGCTTCATGGATTAACAAGTATCGTGGGGATAAGCCCGAATTCTCTGAGGACGAATCTGTGGCTTTTATGATGCACTTCCTCAGCCGATTCTTTTGGTGCGCCCCTGCCAAGAATGTTGTTCTTGAGACCTACCCTCTGGCCAAGGCCCTTATGAAAAAGAATCATTTGCCTCTCGCCGACTATTTCTTGGCGCATCTATATTCTGGCATGTCTTCCTTAGTTCATGGATGGGCCGACGGCCACTCTAGCCGATCTCATGGTCCTCTTTGGTTCCTTCACCTCTGGCTGGTATGGCATTTCAGGGATATGTCCCTTTTTGAACCTCAACCTTTCGAAACTACCCATCCTTCTGCTAACGATCTTCTCGGGGTTCGGTTTCCTGAAATGCGCACTGAACAATGGATTTACTATTTCATGAGCCGATCCCCACTTGGTCCTTCTTCCTGCCACCTCTATTCTGGCACTCCGGATAGTTGGGTTTCGGCTATCAACACTCCCCCCCTTTCGGTAGACCCCTTCCGAAGGCGTTTGCTCAAGTCTGGAATGCTTGTATCATTCCTCGTCACATTTTCAACTGCTCGTTGTTCGTTCCCCCTGACCATTCTATCCTTTCTGAGGTTTACAATCCTCACTTAGTTAGCCGTCAATTCGGCTTTGTTCAGGATGTGGTTACTCCTCTCTATGGAGACCCAAATCGATACAGTAAATCCTTCAAAGGATTCGGCTCTGAGAACAACCGAAATCTCTGTCGTACTTGGGCCCTCCGGATTTGCAACTTTGAAGTTCGTTCCTTCGACGTCCGCCCTGGTCTTTCAACTGAGCGTTTCGATACCTGGTGGGAAAAAGCTCTTTCTTATGCTAATTTTGGCACTAACTTGCAGAGCCTCCTTGTTTCTCGCGGCTTTCCAGGTATTATGATGTTTTCGGTTGTTGGTTCAGCCCCTGATTACTCCTGCTCTTCTCAAGAGGATGACCCTCTACTTCCTTTACTTAGTAAGTCTTTCGGCTTTCTTTTTATTGTGTATCGTATATTTTTCTCAAATTTTCCCCTTTTTCTTTCGCTTTGCAGGGGCTGCTTTGGATGATGTCTCCTCTCTTCCCTCTCATCCGCGTATTTCGTCTGCTCCTGCTACTTCCGGAAAACGAAAACGTGCTACTTCTGGTTCAAGGAAGTCGAAAAAAGAACCAGCACCTAAGACGCTGCGACGTTCGGCTCGTTCGCCTCTTCCGGGTTCGGCCTCGTCTGCTGATCAGGTCTCTTGCCGTTCTTTTCTTCTATTTTTTTTTTCCATCTTCCCTTTAACATTTATCTCCCTTTTTTTTTTTCTCTAGGCTCCTCGAGTTACCGTTTCTTCCGGCCCTTCCGAATCACCTAATCCCTCATCTACGACCCTTGATCCTATTGATGAGGACCCGGCTATTACTTCAAGTACCACTCCCGTTTCTTCGGCCGATATGGGGCTGGGATTGACTTCTCGAGAACCTGAGGGTGGCAACACTGGTTCGGCTGTTCCCGTTTCGACTACTTCTCTAGCCGTAGTTCTTCCCTCTTCTTCTATTGCCTCTATTCCTAACCCTTCTCCTGTTCACACTCGGCTGGGAGAATTGGCCGTTGGCAATGTTAATCCTTCTTCACCTTTCCCGGATAAGGACGTTCTAGATGATTTCTTTTCCCTTTCATTTGTTTCTTCTTCATCGGAATTTCCTCGTTCTTTTAAAGCTTGCTTGGATAAGCTTGAACGCTTGATTTCTGAACAATCCAATGCCTTCTCCGTCCAAACCAGGCCTATCCTTCTGCTTATCTCTTATATCAGGCAGACTTTTCCTCAAGATCTTCTGGTCTCCGGCTTGTCAAACGTCGTTGATGCAATGTTCACCTGTCTATTACGGATAGACATGGAGCTTCCCAGCCTCTTGGTGTTTCGCAAAACACTCGAAGATGAGCATGCTTCTCTTACCCTTCACAGGGCGGAATTTGACAAGCATGCTTCTGACTATCATTCTTATATGAGTCGATTGTCGGCCAATGATGGCCTCAGATCCAATTATTTGAATCGTCTCTCCGCCATTGACTCTGAAATCAGCCGTCTTCAACATGAGGCACAAGGTGTGAAGAATGCTTTAGCCGAAGTTGACCAAGAATCGGCTCACTTGCAAGGACTTATAAAGGAGCTCCATAAATCTGCTCAGGCTCCGAGGGATAAACTTGCTAGTCTTAAAGAGAAAACAGACTACCTTGCTTTGAGGTTATCCTTCAGTGACACCGTCCTTAATGTTTTCCGTGACTTGTGGTCAGACACTCAGAAGGCGCTTAATCAGATTCGCTCTGTCGCGGTTCAACTTCCTTCGGTGCCAAATACTTCAATGGCTTCTGATAACCTTCTCGTCAATCCTCCTTCAGGGGATAATCTGAAGAATTCTGGTAATATTTAATTTGTTCTTTTGATCCTGACGATATACGATGATTATGTCTTCCTTTTCTTTTAATTTCTCTTCTTAGATGCTCCGTGTGATCCTTTCGAAGACACTACCGACAAGCTTTTCTCGTCCCAACCCGATGATCCTCTGGTTTCGGCCGAAGCTGAAGCTCGATCGTATCGGGAGTTTCAATCGGTATTGGATCCAACTTCTGCTAGTACTTCGGCCGCTCCTCTTACCAGTGACTTCGGTGAAGACATTGCTTATGATTTGAGTGGAGATTGAACTTTGTTGTTGTTATTTTCTTTTTTGGATGTAATAATATCCCCCCTTACTGTACTATTGGCTTTTATTTCGGCCGATTCGCTCTGTATACTTAATCGGCCCATTATAAAATGTTTGTCTTTTTGCGGACTTATTTCGCCTGTTTCTTCCTTGTTCCCAAGGATATTTTCTGATACAATATTATCTTCTGCAGCTTTATTGGGATTCTTGAAACGTTTCTTCCGTAATCGATGCTTTTCTCTTTACGTTTCCTTTTTTTGTTGTAACTGACATCTCTCCATTTTTCTCTATAAATACCAACTCCTCTCCACTTCTTGTTCCATAATCTCGCAAACACCAGTCATGAACATCTCGATGCTTTTAATTCCTTCTCCTCCCTGGCCCCCTTGGCCCGTTGGCTCTTTGGTTGATCCTTTACTTATAAGCCGAAAGCCCCTTTTATATGCAACGCGAGTTCAACTAATCCTTTCACCATTATCTTCATATAAATTGGGAACTTCCCACACTTTTCTCAACATGTATTCCGACGGTCATACTCGGGCTCTGCCCTATCCCCTCTTGTTGTTGTGACCCGTCGTAATCTTACTAATATCGGTCCCAAAGTCTTGGGCGGTCGAATAATAATTGCGCCTTTCTATGGGACCGAATTATTCTCTAAGCTCCGAAGGCCATACCCCTCGAACTTCATCCCTATCTTCAATGCTCAGAAGGGGGTATCCTTGCTGGAGCAGATTAAAATTTTCTTCTTCCTGGTCTGGGAGTTGGCTTTCTTGGCACAGCCATCTCTTCTCTCGCCGGCTAGAAGAATTTGGGCTTGGGAATGAATGTTGGCCATCTACCACTTCAGATCCCACTTGCCTCTGCCTCTTTCTAGCCGTTTTAGCCCAGGACGTTTCCCTTGTATATTGTAACTTTGGGCTATCGACGCCGCTTTCGGCCGAAGTAGCGCCCTTTTTGTACTTATTCGTTCATGCAATAAAATCTTTACTTTTTCGCATCGCTTAATCCCATACTGATGGATAATATTTCTTCATGTATCTTGCATTAACTGGATTTGACATCTGCTCACCATTTTCGTCCACCAAAACGTACGCTCCATTCGGTAATCTTGTATGAACAATAAATGGTCCCTCCCAATTGGGACTCCACTTACCTAATCGGCTATCCTTCTGCTTAGGTGGCCATATAACTTTCCAAACTAAGTCTCCGACTTCAAACCGCTTAAGACGAATTCGCTTATTATACCAATCGGCCACAATATCTTTATTTTTCTGTAAATTCTCAAAGGCCTGCACCCGATTGGAATTTATCTCCAATAACTCATCTTTCATCGCACGATCATACTGTTCGGCCGACATTGAATCCGCCTGGCTTGTTCTCAATGTCGGCACTGTTATTTCGGCTGGCAATACTGCATCCATTCCATAAGTCAGCCGAAACGGTGTGAACCCAGTAGCTGAGGTTTTAGCATTTCGATAAGCCCACAGTGCTTCAGATAACTTTTCGTGCCATTTTCTTGGTTGATCTTCAATCATTTTCTTTATAATTCCTATTAGCTGTTTGTTTGTGGCCTCTGCTTGTCCATTTCCTTGCGGGTAATATGGTGACGAATGCACAATTTTTATCCCGTATTCGTCTGCAAAGGCCTTGACCTTTTCTCCCACAAATACAGTTCCTCTATCTGTTAGAATCGTCTGTGGGATCCCGAATCTATAAATCAACTGTCTCTTAATAAACTCAATCACCTCCTCTTGTGAAATGCTGACATACGCCTGAGCTTCGGCCCATTTTGTGAAGTAATCTGTTGCCACTAGCACGAACTCATGTCTTTTCGACGAAGAGGGATGAACTTTTCCTATGATGTCCATGGCCCATCCTCTGAATGGCCATGGTTTGATCATTATATGTAATTCTTCGGCCGGTAACTTCTGAATCGGCCCATGTTTTTGACATTCGGTGCATCCTCTTGCATATTTTTCACAATCAGGACCCATATTCGGCCAATAATATCCCAGCCGAATAATACTCCACTTCATCGATTTTCCTGCCCGATGCGCACCACATATTCCTTCATGAAGCTCTCCCATTACCCTTCTAGCGTCTTCTTCTTCGACGCATCTGAGCAATATTCCATCAATAGCACGCTTGAATAATAATCCTCCTATTATGACGTAGTCCATCGCTTTCCGTTTTTCGGCTGGATTAGCCTCCGAAGGATCTTCTAATGTCTGTGCTATCTTTTTTATCCATTCGGCCTTCTCTGTTTCGGCCAAACGTACTTCTACATTTCCTGCTATCGGCATCAACCGATATTTAGCTGCATGTTGAGCCAATTCATTGGCTACTTCGTTCTTTTCTCTCGGGATATATTCAATGTACACTTCATCAAATTCTTCTAACAAAGTAATCGCTTCTTCGTACAATCTAATCAACTGAGAACTCTTAACCGAAAAATCGCCTAGTAATTGCTGAACAACTACTTGCGAGTCTCCTTTGACAATGATTGCTCTGACTCCTTCTTCTATCAACCGTTGTAATCCCGAAATCAACGCTTTATATTCAGCTTGGTTATTCGTATATGACTCTGGCAGTTGCACGAAATATTTGTATATTTTGCCCTCCGGTGTTTGTAGGGTAAACCCTGCTCCAACTCCTGAAGCGGCTTTAGAACCATCAAATGTCATTACCCATGGTTGCAAGTATACAATTCCTATCTCTCCAACTTCTTTCGGCCGATCCTGATGATCGATGTCATCGGTTATCGGGTGCATCACATGATCAGCCAGAAAATCGGCTACAATTTGTCCTTTCATAGCCCTCAAAGGTTGGTATCTCAAATCGTATGCATTCAACTTCATGGCCCATTTGGCCATTCTTCGGCTACTGACCGGATCATTCATCATAATCTTAACTATGTCAACCGAAGCTACCACTATCACTTGCCTTGGCTGAATATAATATTCTAATTTCTGGCATGCATGATAAAGACTTAAACATAGTTTATGAATCGGCGAGTACCTTACTTCGGCGTCCCTTAGGATTCGGCTAAGATAGTAAATCGCCCGATCCCTTCCTTCATCGTCTTCTTGCGCCAGTAATGCTCCAATAGATTCTTCGGCCGCTGCTATATACAACTTCAATGGCCGTCCTAAAATTGGAGGAACCAACACGGGTGGATTCATCAAATCCTGCTTCAATTGTTCGAAGGCTTTTTGTTGGTCGACTCCCCATTTGAACTCCTCTTCCTTCTTCAACCTCAATAAATCGGTTAGTGGTTTCGACTTTCCAGCCGCATTTGCTAAGAATCGTCTCAAAAAACCGATCTTTCCAAGAAACTTCTGTAGACTCTTCTTATCATGTGGAGGTTTGGCTTCTTGGATAGCCCTGGTTTTGTTCGCATCAACTTCTATTCCTTTGTTATGTACCAGGAACCCGAGAAAATTTCCTGCCTGTACTCCAAAAGCACACTTGGCTGGATTCATCTTGACTCCATGCAGCCTCATCCTCATGAACACCTTCCGCAAATCGTTCAAGTGGCTTTCGATATCTTTGGATCGGACCATGACGTCATCAATATAGACTTCAACACAATCCCCTATGAGGTCATGGAAAACATAGTTCATGGCTCTCTGGTATGTAGCTCCTGCATTCTTCAGTCCGAACGGCATCACCACCCATTCATATATCCCTATGGCACCAGGGCACCGAAATGCAGTCTTGTGAATGTCTTCTTCGGCCATAAAAATTTGGTTGTATCCTGAATATCCATCCATGAAAGATAGCATCCCCTGTTTTGCGGCCGAATCAATCAACAAGTCAACAATAGGCATCATATACTCATCTTTCGGAGTGGCTATATTAAGATTCCTGAAATCAATGCAAACTCTCAATTTTCCATTCTTCTTTATTACAGGAACAATATTTGATAGCCATTCTACATATTTAGCTGGCCTAACAAACCCGGCCGCTAACAATTTCTCTATTTCTTCTTTTATTTTTGGGACTAATTCGGGCGCTGCCCTCCTGGCCGGTTGTTTATGCGGCCTGAACCCTTCTTTAATAGGCAGTCTGTGCTCTACAATCGACCGCTCCAATCCTGGCATCTCTGTATAGTCCCATGCGAAACAATCCTTGAATTCGACTAGAACCTCCTTGAATCGGCTTGTCATCTGCTGATCAAGATTCGCACTCAACGGGATCTCCCTCGGGTGTTCGTCTGTACCAACATTGACCATTTTCAAGGGGTCTTGAGCTTTGAAATCCGGCGTTCGCTTTGGAATTGCGTCTATTAAATCGCTCCATCCTGCCCTGTCGTCTGAAACTCCGAGTTCGGCCGATTCGAACTCGGTCGCTTGATTCGGTTGTGCCTCCATCATTTACTTTTTTCTTCGACTGGCCGTTCATCGGCCTGGTATCTGATTTCAAACCCCAAATCTGTCCAATCACACTCAATCACCTGCGGGTACCGATCTCCTACCACTGCTAGGAATGGTTGTATCGGTTCTTCATATAACACCGCATCAATTCGTCTGGCTGAGCTGACTGGAAATGGAGGTTGATCCCCATCTACTTCTTCTACTGTGCCATCCTTCTTCCAGAACCATACTTTCTGGTGAAGCGTTGATGGCAAACATCGGGATGTATGAATCCAGCATCGGCCTAATAGGGCCGCATACGGGACTTCTGCATCCACCACGAAGAACATGGTCGGAATTGATATTGTTCCGACCGTTACATCCACCAATATACATCCTTCAGCCGCAGTTTGAGCCCCCACAAAACTCATTACCTTCATTCTCGTAGGGAGTAAATCTTCCTTCGAACGGCCTATCTTCGTTAGCGTGGATAGCGGCATGATATTAACTGTGGCTCCACCGTCGATAAACATTCTTCTAAGTGGTCTCCCATTGACCCAACCTTTAACGTATAAGGGCCTCGCATGCTGGGACATCTTCGCAGTTGGAGGCAAAATCGTACCTGGTTGAGCTTCTGGAACAAATGCTTTATATCCTTCCTCAAACGATTTCTCTATTTCGGCTTCCGGCCGAAATACCTCAAGTTTATCGAAACAAAAATCCACTATGGGTTCTTCATCACCATAGTATTCTCCATCCTTTTGACAGAAAACCACAGCTGGTTCGGAATCCGACCAGTACTCCTCTTTCTCTTTGGTGGTTACCGTCACCATATTCGCGCTAGATCCGAAGTCGAACTTAAACTGCCCCACAGGGGGTGTATCACTATTCGGAATGATAGTTGTCTTTGGTTTCCACTCCCTGGTTCTGACTGGTCTAGGCTTCCATTCTTCTTTCGATTTCGGCTGCTCACTTTCGATTTTCGGCTGTATTGCTTTTGGCCGAAATTCAGTTTTATTCTTTAGCCGATCCTGTCCTTCTTTCGGCTTCCTCTCTTCTTTGGATTCGGATTTCAAACGAGCCGAAAATACCTTATTGAGTACTCGTCCTCCCGAGAACGAACAGTCATCAGGGAAGTCCTCTTCCATATGCATCATATCATACTCCTCCTGCTCAGAAACAGCGGCTGCTTTAAGCCGTTGCATTCTTCGTTTGAAAGTACGATATGATCCCTTTCCTTTTGGGACTTTTCTCTCCTCTGCCCTCCAAGCTGAATGGTCATGTCGGCGTTGATCGAAATGCCTTCTTTCTGGAGAGTTTCGGACCCATCGGCCTACCTGAGTATTTGCTGGTGGCCTTCTAAGCTTTTTCATTTCGGGACTAACAGCTTCTTCAGGGACTGTGATCTGTATCACAGTCTTTCCATTCTGTTTATCGGCTGTTAACTTCATCTCTGAGTCCCATCCATTGGTTATGATTTTCAACGTTGGTCTCTCACTCTTATCTCCGACCTCGATCTCCTGATGTCTCTCCGATTGCTTGATCCACTCTTTTACCTCATAATTCCCCAATCGGTCAAAAACATCTGTAACTTTCTCTTTTCCCTTCGGAGATCCTAGCCTTTTCCATACTCCTGACTTCTGAGCCGATGGCCGATCCCCAAGCCGATCGTGCACAGAACTCTTGCTAGATGATGTTTGATCCCCCAATCGGTCATGCACCGATTTATTCTGGTCGGGCTGCACCATCACCATGTTGGCAACTGGGAACGGATTCTTATCAATTGCCATAAGCCTCTCTGGGAACTTCAGCTTCCCATCATCGACATGCTTCTGAATCAGCTTCCTAAAATGCCCACAAATAGCCGTGGAATGAGTGGCTGATCCGTGGAATCTACACCATCCGGCCTCCAACTGATCCTTGGTAGGCTGTGGATGGTTTCCTTTAAACTCTAGCAATCCGTTCTTCTGGCAATAGTCAAATATTTCGTCCATTTGTGACAAGTCGAAAGAGTAAAACCTTTGAGATTCATCTCCTCCTTCTTTCTCCTTGCCTCTGGCTGGCCGAAGTGCTGGACAAGTCATAGGCTTTTTTATGATTAACTCTGCCCTTGCGACTTCGGCTAATGCCGAAACGTCTTCCGTATTGTACTCTTCCTGAATTTCACATCTATCCAGAGATTCAGCAAATGAGGCAGCTGACTGGATAGGTTGTGACCTTCCGCTTTGACTTCGGCTTGATTTGAAAGCCGCCTGTTCCGCCAAATATGTCTCCATCCTTATAGCTTCAGCCGTTAATTCGGCTACTGTCCTCGGTCTTGTTACCATCAATCTGTCCTTAATGGCAAACTTCAAATTCTGCTTTAAGATTTGAATATATTCATGCTCAGGCAGCATTGTCTTCACCTGAGCCTTCACTGCATAAAATCTTTCAATGAATTCAGTAACCGATTCAGACGCCTTCTGCTTGGTTGACGTCAGATCAACTACCGAGACTTCCGGACTAGTATTATAGAATCGGTCATGGAATAACCGCTCCATTTCGGCCCAAGTATTGACCGATCCCGCTGGTAAATTAATGTACCATTCGAATGCTGGGCCAGTTAATGACAAACTGAACAATATCAGCTTGTGAAAATCATTTTGCGCGATTCTGGTACATTGAGCTGTGAATCGGCCAATATGCTCGATGGTAGAGCGGCCGACTTCTCCAGAAAAAGTGTTAAAATCTGGAACCTTCACCCCTCTAGGCAGTGGATACTGCTCCTCAATATAGTCTGGATAAGGTTTCCGATACATCGGCCTATTCTCCTGGCCGATGAGATTCCCAAACTGTGTGCGAATAATCTCAGCAATAAGCTCTCTGTCAACCAGTTGTGGTGGATTCTGCTGAAGCGGTGCGTATTGTTGTTGAACCACTGGAGCAGGCGGTTGAACAGCTGGTTGAGGCGGTTGATTCTGTTGCTGATCGTACCTCTGCTGCGGAGGAACAAAAGGCCGAGCCCCATGCCCTCCTGGCGGCCTGAAGGCCTGCTGCTGAAAATTGTGAGGATTTTGCGGTGGATTTTGCGCCACTGGAGCTTGCTGCGCTCCCATCGGATACATACTCCTCGCGATTTCGGCTCTAAACATGGCTGGCATTGCTGCCAGGATATTTCCTTCGATCTGACGAACTGAGTTAGTAACCGCCGCCTCCACCATGAATTGAACCTGATCTCGGAATCGCGGGGTTAAATCATCGTTCGAAAACTCCTGATTATGGAAATGTGATGTTCCGGGGAACCCTGGGGGGAATTCTCCGGCTTCTGGTGCGCGCTCTTCCTGAATCGGCGGCAAATCAGTCCTCGCCGCCGTGTTTGCTGCTGGAGTTGCTTGTTCAAACGCCATTTTGCGTCCCACTGGGCGTGCCACTGTTTGGCTCGGGTGTAGCCAAGGACCTTTTTCTCCTCAAGGGAGGCTACCGGAAAAGGATCAAACCGATTACGGGTTCGGATTAACAATAATGCGCCCACAATTGACTGAATCTTCCTTGAATTGATCAAAAATAACAAGATACAACGGAGAACCTGCCTGTTGTTAAGAAACAACGGCGGAATTCACCAAAAACAGGGAACCAAACTACCAGCTGCTAAGGAGCAACGGTGGATTTGGAAATGGTAACCGCTACAAACTAGGCTAGATTCTAAGGAAAGCTGTAAAGGAAAGCTGTAAAGAAAGCAGTAAAGATAACAAGGAATTAAAATTGATAAAAGTAATTTGGGGGTTGGATTGATCTCTCTGATTTTGAGTGTGTCGACCCCTATTTATAGCCGGAGCTGGAATAACCGCTCTCCGGCTAACTCCTCTGAGCCGAATTCTTTCTCTCTTCAATTCGGTTGTTTTGGTTTCGGCTGTTTCTTCCTATTTCGGCCGAAATCTTCATCAGCTTCGATTTCCTCCCCTCGGTTTACTATGCACTTTCGGCCTTACTAGTCTTGAGCCCATCTTCTTTTTGGACTTCCTCTTTCTTCCGGCCCATGTCTTATGGCCCAATAGCTCTTTCGCGGCCCATTATTCCATATGGCCCCAACAGTATACTAGCTCTACTATTCTTCTATACAATTTTGAGAGTGGGTGTGTTCCGCTTAGGGGTAGAAATAGGCTAGGCCGGATTAGGCTTAGACTTGAACGGTCTAGGTTTGTGTCAACTTTTTAAGACTCGAGACTGGCTTGTTAGTTGTTACTTATAATAGGCTTATCGTAAAGGACTAAGTCTGGCCTATTTATTTAAAAAGGCAGTTTTTAAGTGTTTTAAAAGCCTAATTAAGTATATTTCAAAATTAAGTTAAAATTCTTTTATATATGTTCAGATGTAATCATAAGGTTAGAAGAAATGAATTTGTACACTTGGGCAAGTTGTCATCCACAATTATTTATATACCGAAAAAAACTTATAAATATTTTAAAAACCTATATAAGTTCAAATTAATAATTACTACTCCCTCCGTCCCATTAAACATGTCCTGTTTGACTTTTTGACACTGTTCATTGTTCAGCTTTGACTCAATGTTATTGTAAGTATATATTTGGGAAAAAATAGTCGAATTGGGTCTTGTTAAAATCATATGATCGTGTAGTTTTATAATATAAATTTTATATAATTTTTTATTATACATATTTTGAGATATAAACGTTTGAGAAAATGTATTGGATTATGCAGAAATCAAAATAGACAAGTTAAATGAGACAGAGGAAATACTATATAAGTAATAATAATAATACCACATATTTCTATATAGTAAACATAAACAGATTAATAATAATGATAAATAGACCGACATATTAGGCCTAATAAATTTTTCATAAAGCCTGGTCTGAGCCTATTAACTAAATATACTTTTAAAATAACTCGAGTCTAGTATGTTTATTGAAAAACCTAATCTGACCTGGTTTTCGGTACATTAGGCCAATATCTATATCGGGTAGTCTGGTCTATTCTCGCTTTTCCACGGGCGGACCCAAAATATTGGAGTATTAAAAATTTATGATTAGGAATCATATAAAATTTTAAAATGCTAAAATATAAATATTTATTTGATTAACATAATTTATCATGAAATTATGCATACATGCAACGATTTGAATAAGATAAGAACCTAGACACTTTCTTTAATCAATAACATCGCAGCATATCTTTCTATCTATTATGATTTCAGTTGAAAACATGTAATCGTCCCCGGTAAGCAATTGTGGCTTGTTATAATTTTTGCGGTGGCCTAAAAAACTAACACGTGGCCTTCATTTTGACACGTGTCCGGCTACCTACTCAAGTTTCGCATTAGGAGCTGACACGTTATACTCACCGGCACGGCGGTACTCGCACTTGAAAATTGAAATTCCAAAACTCAAAAAATCATTTTACAAAACAGGGGGTAAAACTGGAATACAAGTAAAATCCCGACCGCCATTTTTTTTTTCCCCATTAATTTGATTTTCTGCCATTTCTTCGCCGGAAGGTTCAAAAACACCGCACAAATTAAGCTAGCTAGCTTGCAATGAAGGGTGGAGCTCTAATCTACGCCGCGGTTGCCGCCACTGCGTTCCTCCTCTTAACCTGCGCACTCCCTGAAGAAAATGACAACAAAATCCTCCAAGTCACCGACAACCACCACCTCGGCCTCGTCGGCACGGCGACGGAGCTCCGGTTCAAGACCTTCATCCAGGAGCACGGGAAGGAATACGCTACGCGCGAGGAGTACCTGCATCGCCTCGGAATCTTCGCCAGGAACTTGATCAGGGCGGCGGAGCACCAAGTCATGGACCCCACGGCAGTCCACGGCGTGACGCAGTTTTCCGATCTGACCGAGGAGGAGTTCGAGAGCATGTACATGGGTGTGAAAGGCGGCGATGCCGCAGCAGCGGCCGTGGGGAATGGAGTGGCGGAGGAGATGGATGTATCGGATTTGCCGGAGAGCTTTGATTGGAGAGAAATGGGCGCCGTTACCGAAGTTAAGATGCAGGTAATTTTTTCCTCTATGGAGAAAGATTTCACCATTTTTATAATTTAGTCTTATTTTTAAAAATTAATTTTCATGCATTTTATATGTGCAAAAGTCCCTGATTTGATATGCTTTAAAAAGAAGTGTTGTTTGAAAGTTAAGTATAGCTAAAACGGGTATATATTGAGGTATATAAAAAAAATGCCATAAACTCTAAATTTTGCGGATAGTCATCATTTTTGCAATGCTTTGGGATGTTTGGGAATTAGGAAGGAGAGTGAATTGCGAGACAATCTGCTCTTCGAATCAGCAGTTCGCTCGCTCGCATGCGCCCAAATATTTTAGCAGTCCTTTATAAGGAGTCACTACTATAATTTATTACTACTATTTATTTATTTTCCTTTTGTTTGTTTGTGTGTATTTATTAATTTGGTGAATGAATAAACAAATTAAAGGGCACATGTGGATCGTGTTGGGCATTTAGCACGACGGGTGCCATCGAAGGGGCGCATTTTATTGAAACCGGGGAGCTTCTGAGTCTTAGCGAGCAGCAACTCGTCGACTGCGATCACACGGTATGTGGTGGTGGTTCATAAATTGATCATTGATTATGTTTCTTGGACCATGAGAAGTATGTTATTGAGCTGTCTTAATAATGATTAGTGGTGTTTAATAATGAATGTAATGAATGAATGAATGATCAAGTGTGACGCAAAGGAGAAGGATTCTTGTGACGATGGCTGTTCGGGGGGTCTAATGACGAATGCCTACAACTATCTAATCCAGTCCGGAGGCATCGAGGAAGAGCGTTCGTATCCATACACCGGCAAGCGCGGCAAATGCAAATTCGAGCCGACCAAAGTGGCCGTCAAGGTCACAAACTTCACCAACATTCCCCTGGACGAGAACCAGATTGCCGCCCATTTGGTTCGCCACGGTCCCCTTGCAGGTATAATAATCATTCTACAATGCTAATTATATGTATGTTTGATCACATATGGCAATGCCGTCGCCGCCAATAACCAGTAATTAAATAATGTTGAGTTGTTGAAACTGCAGTCGGGATCAACGCGGTGTTTATGCAAACGTACATAGGAGGGGTGTCGTGCCCGTTAATATGCAGCAAGAAGAGGCTCAACCATGGAGTACTGCTGGTGGGGTACGGATCGAGAGGGTTTTCGATCCTGAGGTTGGGTTACAAGCCGTATTGGATCATTAAGAACTCGTGGGGGAAGCGATGGGGCGAGGGAGGGTACTACAAACTGTGCAGGGGGCACGGCATCTGTGGGATCAACACGATGGTTTCATCTGTAATGACCAAGACATCCTAGCTAGCTGCTAGTGGTTGGTAGTAACACACACATATATAAATGCCTTAGCTAGCTTCAGGGCGAATTCAACCCCCCTGCATGTATGCCCCTATAATACATGATACGAGTACTCCTATTAATTTATAGCTTTTAGTTTGTTTTGCTATGAAATAAAGATTTACTCCTGCTCGGGTAAACAAGCCCTAAAATAGCTATATATATTATATATATATGTAAACAAGCCCTGAAATAGCTATATATATATATATATATATATATATATATATATGTGCAAATCCAGTTCACAGCCCTGGAATATGATGCATAACTTGTGAATCATTTGAAGAGGAGCTCCCAGCTGCAGTTACTATTATGGTAAATATATATAGAGTGTAAACTGATGAATACAGTATAAAATATTCATGATTCTTAATAAAATATTCATAATTCATAATTCTTAATAGTATAAAATGAATAATCGATTTTTCTTCTTTTGGTAAAAAGAAATTGAGAAGACTTTCAAAGTTCTATTTTAAAGAACTTTCGGAAATGGAATTAATGGTTTTTAAATATTTATTGAAGAATTTTATTGTTGACATTTGAACTTATAAGAGTTTGGAATGTGAAGAATTTAAATGAGCTTTTCTTAAAATCCTTTTTTTTTTTCTTTTGTGAAAGCTTTTCATAAAACTTGTTGAGACAAAAAAGTATGAAACACATTCAAAGAAGTATTTGCTATTGAAGTTGGTATTATTTCTTTATGTGGGAACGACAACAGTAGAACGTGTTTTTTCAGCAATGAAATACATTGCGGAATAAAATTGCAATGAAATACATTGCGGAATAAAATTAGAAATCATTTATTGAATGATTGTTTTGTTTACTTTCATAGAACGAGATTTGGTTATGAATGTTAATTATATTGATATTATTGTACAACGATACTAAAGTATGAGAACTTCTTGTGAACAATTGTAGTTATTTTAATGTACGTATTGAATCATAGTAATTGTGTGACTTTAAATTTAATATTTTTAGTACTTTTTATTAAAAATATTACTCCTATTACATTGAAATTAATTATATTAATTATTAAAACTAACCAATAAGGAGTTGGTCTAGTGGTCATTTTTTCTGACTTCCAACCTTATAGTTAGGGTTTCGATTTCCACCCGACCCTCTATCCCCTTTATTTTCTTTGTAATTTATATGATTTGGACTGTCACACAACTTTGCGTATTATTGTTTAAAAAAAAATGAAGCAAATATCCTAGATAAAAGAAAAATAGAACAGTAGTAGTAGGGTTTGGATTGGACCCACACGCGTGGTGGAGCAGTTCGTGAATTGGTCAAAATTCTATTTTTATTTTCTCCCCACAATTTCTTGCTTTGTCGTCCAAATGCTTTCCATTACGTCCCCACCACTTTCTCTTTATTTTACCTTTTTCAGTTTTCATTTTAATCTTTAATATCAATACACACATGCACACATATAGGTGTGTATTTTTTTTTTATTTATTTTTATTTACTTTTTTATGAGCACATATAGGTGTGTATTGAATAGGCGAATGTGGATAAGAATTCTAGAAAAAACAAATTTCTTTTTCTTGGTTCCTATAAAGGTTAGGAAATAGGTGGTATGAGATTAGCTAGGAGTTTATATATGTTACCCAAATTATAAATTATAAAAAGACAAATAGAAGGGATAAGGCATAATCAACTTGGTTAAGTCCTCCTATATTCTGAAGTAGTTGTATCATTCATTATAAAATATAAATTTTAAAATTCACTTTGATTTACATTTTTCTTTTTAAATTTTGGGAAACTTTGGGGACGGAACCAAACTCTTAACAGATGTTTTGAAAGAACAATTCCATGACTATATGAGTTGTACCATCTTCATATGGTATAAAATTAAAATAATGGACTTCTTCTACCTTTATTTTTCTTCTAATTTATTTTGTTATTATACTTAACTCTCGGTATGACATTTTTTTTCCTTCCATATAATTTTCTTGATAAACATAACATTGACACCCACGGGTTGAGACTTACTCTAGTGGTCAAGTCCCACGTCTTTCAGTTATAGGTTGGGGGTTCGATCCTTACCCAGCCCTCTATCCATCCCCTTTATCCCCTTTGTAATTTGTGTAGTTTGGGCTCCCACATACCTTGCCGACACATGAGTGTCACCGTTTAAAAAAAAAAAACATTGACACTCAAAAAAAAAGAGAACGGAGAGAGATAGAAAAGAAAATATACATGCGAGTGTACTCACCAAAAACATTCATTGAATAAAGCGTGTGTAATCATTACATTTGCATATTAGTTTCATGGCCAATGAACTTTTTAATTCTCTATTAAATTTTCCAACGTATTAAAGGCTAAAGCACCAGTTAAAAAACCTAGTTTTCCAGAAAATTAAGAATGAAATTTCATCGGGTGTGAAACTAGAACTGCATCGACTAGAAGATGACAAGATTTGGAATTTTGAAATCTACAAGTTCGAGCCTCACTATTCTAATTTCTAACCACTTTTTGCTAAAAAAGAAAAAAAAAATGTGTGAAACTAAAAATAAAAATTCAACGTCAAGTTCACAGTATTTCAACATTAGCAAGCTGCCCTTTTGTCACGTTGGTTTCAAATATTTTGTCCATATATACATATAGCCATGTGATTGTTACCTTGCTGAGAAATAAGCATGCATTGTTCACGAACTTTTCATAGGTTTAATATATTCATGTTATATATAATTTATTTATTATATATAATGTCTAAACTTGAAACTTTTTATACCCAGCCGCGACTGAGCATGAACCATTTTACTATTTAATTAATTATAAGGATTATAGATGGCCAGTTAATCAAAAAGGATTCATAGTGTGGACTTGGTTTAATGGTCATGTCCTCTGACTCCAAGCTTATGGGGGGTCGATTCCCACCCGTTCTCTACCCTCAACTTTATTTCCTTTGTAATTTGTGTGGCTTGGATTCTCATACACATTTACCTATATATGAATATGAGTCTCAAGTTTACCAAAAAAAAAAAAAAAAGGAAACAAAAAAAGGATTCACAGTCCATCCACACTTAGCTTGTTTGCAGTGGCACAGTGAAAGTGTACATGTGTACTAAGATCTATATATATTACATAAAGTTGAGCCATTACCCAAACATGCCTTTCTATGTCTTTCCCCTTTTCTCTTTCTCTCCAACCATATTTCTAAAGTGGTAAAAAGAGCCAAAAGAGAAGCCCAACTACTTGCGAAATACTACCACCTTATTATTAGAATCTAAGTGGGAACAACCTCATTAACATTTTATTACATTCCCCCCTTTCTTTGTGCTCTCTAGTTTGTTTGTTTGTTTGTTTTTTTTTTTTTCACACTAGCAAAAATTATGGATGACCAATGTAGCTCTCTTGCCTTAGGTTGTTACTATCAAGAAGAGGTATGGCTCATACTAAATTTCTATTGTGTGTTTGGGCTTCATTACATATATTGTTTTAATTTGTTAGTTTGTGTCATTTAGGGGTTTGTTGAGGAATTGAAGCATTCCCTCTTGTACTCATCCTTGGAGCTTGAGGCTGCAGTCATCTCAGCCCACGAAGAAATTTCGCGAAAAGACGACGAGATAGTTCAACTAAGAGGCTTAATCGAAACCATTGTGAAAGAGAGGGATGAGTTCGAGTCCAAATGTCGACACCTTGTTATGGAAAAGAACTTGCTTTCACAACAAATATCGACCATTCAAACACAATATTATTCGTCGAAGCAATTACTCTCCGAATGCCCTAGTTCGAGCAATGCCACGAGCAACCAACACGAGGATAGCTCGGACTCCGACGACAACAACAAGAAAATTGCTACATCGCCAACGAGTTCTTTTCCTCAAATCGGACAACCATTTCCAGACGCCGGGCACAATTTACAAGTGAAAAGGCCACTGCCCGAAAAGGGAAAGTTCTTGCAAGCAATCATGGAGGCCGGACCGCTCCTCCAAACGTTGCTTCTAGCCGGGCCGCTTCCCCGGTGGCAGCATCCACCTCCACGGCTGAGCTCCGGGGACATTCCGCCGGTCAAGATCTTCTCTCCGGCGACAAAATTCTTGCTTCAAGATTCTTGTCTCAATAGCCCTACTACTACTACTACTACTACTAGCAGTGGGCTCTCTAACAAATGGGCTGTGATCAACATGGAAGGCCATGACATTTCACCCAGTGGCTCTAAGCATCCAAAGGTTTGCCCACCAAGCATCATTGATCCTATTCCCAACCCCCCCACCCCCTAGCACCAACATGCCTCTTTTTTTTTTTTTGTCTTGCTACAAGTAATGATAGCCACCAAGACATGGATGGCAATTACTCAAGTCTCAACCACTTAATGTAATATACATTTTAGTTGTGTCATGTTAGAAAGCCCAATGCAAGGGCATTTAGTATTTACTCTACTTAGGAAGGAGGGAGGGTGAGAGAATTTATTAATGTGGGCTCAAATAGTCCTCATTATAGCTTTTAGCTTGAATCTGCAGGTACTACAATATTTAGGGTTAGTAGTTTGGCCCCCCATCAGTATTATTACAAATAGAGAGGGGTTGTAAGGAATTGAATTCTCCAATTGGGTGGGGAATTAATTGCAAATCTATGCTTTTGTAGCTTAGAGATTTTATCTATGGATTGGTGGATCTTTGGAGATGATGGTGTTGCCTACCAGCAATCATCATTTCAAGTTGCTTTTATTTTATTAGGTTTTAAATTAATTAAAGTTGGTGCTTTTCATTATTGTTGTTTTCCTACTATAGTGACATGTTTGTTCTAAAAGTAAATACTACCTTTGTTTCTTTTATATTCTTTATGGGGGACCTCTCGGCAATAACAAGCAATCAAAGGCACAACTAATAACTAGTAGTAATTCTTTACTTTTCCATGGAATTAATTAATTAATAGTACCTGCCAATTGCATGGCCTCTGTCTGCCATAGAAATTACTACTCATTAATTGGACCGAACCTTTTTTTTCTTTATCATGCCTAAAGCATAAAGATATCATATATCCTCTTATTTACTATAATCCTATTTTATAATTTAGTTATCTTATTACTACTTATGACTCATAGTAGTAGTACTTAAAGAATGAAGCCTTATTATGTTGCTCAAATGCTTAATCTAGCTTGTATTCAATGGGGTCGGTACATATGGAGTACATCATTTATGTGTGTATATGTATTATATTTAATCATTGACACACTAAAATAAACTTCTATTTCTATCTATTTTATCCTATATATTAAATTCAAAATATTTAAAATAATAGTACAATATAGCTAGACTAGATAAATACAGTATTATGTATTGTACACAATGAATCATCAATTTTGGTTTCCCCGTTTTTTGTTTTTTTGGTTTCTTCTCTCCCCTCTGATTTCCCCTTTTGTAGTGTTTGTTAGCTTTTTCAACATCTTTCTTCTCGAGCGTGACTGTTATAAAAAATTATCAAAATACATAAAATAGTAAAATACTACTCCATCCGTCCCATATTTATCTTCTTACTTTTCGTTTTTGGACGTCCCACATTTATCTTCCTACTCCAAAAAGGGAATTTTTTTATACTAAAATGTCCCTACATGTCCATATATTTACAGAAAAACCAATCCTTAATTTTACTAACAATTGCACTACAAGACAAAAAGAGACAAATTTACCCCTCAAAAAGTACACATGAAAATAATAAAATACAACTTTCTTAAACTCCGTATCTACAGTGTCGAAGAAGTTAAATATGGGACGGAGGGAGTATGTATTAATTTTTTTTGCTAAACAACCTAAATAAGCTAGGAAAATATAGTAGGAGCCCATGCCACATATATACTATGTATTATTATCTATTTATTTATTTTATTGATAGAATAATAAAATTATTGAATCGGATAAAAAAAAAAAAACCGTGGTGATAAGTGTCTCCGGCGCCTTTCGTCTCCTCCTCTATGTTGCTTTCTTTTTGATTCATTCTTTTGTATTTTCGTGTGGTTGTTGTATCTTTATCCGGCCATTAGCTTACCCAAAAAAAAAAAAAAAAAAAAAGAAGGTGGCTCCTGCTGCATCAGATCAAAGAAGGATGAAGAAGCTGCTCCTGATGCTGCATGCTCCAAGGATGGTATGGGCTGATATGATCTCGATTGGGCCCATTTTCATTATTTTAATTGTTTTCCTTATTGGGCCATTTATTTTGTTTGTGGGCCATAGTTTTAGTCTGATTTTTTAGCATGTTCTATAGTAGTTGCTATTTTTGGCTTTCACGCTTTTTGTGCATAATACTGTATTTAAGCATTTCTCACATGATGTAATTCAACAATAAGCACACTTGTAAGGGATAGCAATCAAATTTTAACTTTTTCAACTCGTTTTACTTGTCACCGAAGCCCAAACAAATAACCCAAGTAATAAAAATGAGCTTCTACAAGCTACGGAAAAGGAAGTCAAAAGGCAAAAATAAGCTCAAAAACTTAAACTGAACTTTTATTACATGTTTCCTCCTACAGATACTAATTTTTCAAACGTGTTAGTATATACACAAATATCTCACAACTACATAAAAATATCCCCATTGTGTTCGATACGTTTCAATCTTTTTTTTTGTTTTTTTTTTGGGTAAACAATACGTTTCAATCTTAATACTTATAATTATGGTAATTTACGTTGCAAAATACTAGTATATGGTAATTGGACTCATCACCCATATATATGAAGAGACTTTTATCATTCATGATTCACTTCAATAATTTGTCACTACTGGACTTTCCCAATTCCGAATTTTCCCCTAATAAATAGGCCTTATGATTTCATAGGTTTGATCCAAAAATGAGGAAAGGAAAATTCAATTGAAAATGAAAACCCTAATTCTTGCAATATTTTCCATCTTCTTCACAACCAATCTTACACAGGTTTATCCTGTACCTTATGTCACCAAATTCCAGATTCAAATACTCAACAAACTCCCAGAACCCGACGACCTTCTGGGTATCCATTGCAAGTCTCAGTTCAAGCACTTACAACCTCTTGAAATCCCCAGATCCCAAATTTATGCCATCACATTTCATGAGAAGCTCTTGTTCAGGACAGTGCCTTGCCGTGTTTCGTGGGGTTCCAAGTACCAAGTTTTCGATGCTTTTCATGATTCGCTGAGGGAACATTGCAAGAACAATGTATGCTTTTGGACGGTAATGGCTGACGGTATATATTTTGACAAGGTGAAAATGTATGGTTGGAAACCAGTCGATGAATAATAATGATGAACTGGTCTGGTCTGGCATGATTATCTCCGAAGAAGATGAAGTGTAATAATTTATAGTAATTTCTCTGTTTTTTTTTTTTTTTTTTTTTTTTTTTTTTTTTTTGTTTTATGTTTTGTGACTGGAATTCTGTCTCATATCAAAACTTTTTTTTATTGTAAACTTCTGTTATACTACAAGAAAATCGCCCGTAGGCGACGAAATGGGGGGATGAATAGAATTTTCCTCACCCCAAGGCGAGGACAACATAGGGCGATTTAATTATGTCGTCGCCCTGTGGAGTTATAATTTGATATTCCCTCTGTTACTGTGAGATATGGTAATTAAGGTAGAGTTGATTTAAGAGTATATGATATGATAAGGTATAGAGGGGAAAATTATTTATATTTATAGAAAGAAAACATTTGTGATGAGACATCCAAAAATAATAAGTAAAATATTTCAGTTGGGACAGAGAGTAGTATTTGTTTTATACTTCATGGTAAGGTCATTATATTCATCATAAAAATGAAATGTTGGTATGGATTAAAGAAAATATTTTTGCTTAATAACTTTGTTGCTTAACATATACTCAAAAAAATTTAAATACATATTTTAACATTCTATGTATATTCTACTGTACATGGGCAAAATGGATTTGGAATGCAACTCACGTACAGGTACCTTTAGATTGCTGCTCAATTCCTAAACATGAAATGAAAAACTTTTTGCAGGCTATGTATCAGCTTTATGGGGCTGTCTTCATTGCTACCATGTGGATCATATGGCTTGAGAGAAATTCCCGAGTGTTCAGGGGTTCACAGAAATCAAATTGGCTCCTTCAAAGAGAGATTGGGCGGCTCACGGCTGATTTGGATCCTCATGGAAGGGATAGTAGCCGGGCGAGGACTATGAGGCTGGTTAACTGGAATATGGAAGGAAAGGAGGGAATGATTCTTCATGTTGACGGCAGTGTTAATCACAGTTCGGGAAAGGCCGGCTTTGGATTTGTTGTTCGAGAAGGGGACGGCCAGTGGAAAGGGGGAGGATGTGGCTGCTTTGTCAGTGCTAACATCAACTTTGTGGAACTCTTTGCGTTGGTCTCCGGGCTTGATTATGTGAGGAAGATGGGCACCCATCGAGTTTGTGTATATACAGATTCAAGGACAACAATCCACGCTCTCCAGACTTGGGATGTTTTTCATCCATTCGCCACTCTTCTCCAGAAGGCTAAGGAATTGATGAATTTCTTTGAAGAATGTCATATCTTCCATGTTCTCCGGGAAGGTAACAAGGTAGCAGATAGCTTAGCCAAACATGGAGCTAGCTTGGAAGAATTCTACACTACGTGGGCGTTCCCTCCGGACTTTGTATTGGGGGATTTGTCGGCGGATTTATCTGGCGCATGGTTCCCCCGTTACTAGTTCTTCGTTAGTTGCTCTCTTTGATTTTTCGTTTCTTGGATCTTTTCTTTTTGTTCTTTGCTATTTATTCTCTGGCTCCGGCTTTTCAAAAAAAAAACATTCTATGTTTTCATGCAATCCAATACATATTTTTAAATAGTAATATCTCAAATTTAATAAAATAAAAAATTATAAATCTTTAATATTATAAAACTAAGTGATTAGACGAATCTAATAAGATCTCACTTGACTATGTTTTATTTTATGTAACTGTGTGAAAAAGTCGAATCAAAGTTACTCAATGAATAGTGTTTAATATGCAAATGTTAACATTAATAAAATACGGAGTAAACATGCAAGAATTGATGTAAACATGTAGGGTAAGGTACATTTTTGAATTCAAGACAAGGTAAAAGTTTGTAATAATTAAACAATCTCAAACAACAAAAACAAATATAAATCAAATTTATAGGTCTATTTTCACTACAAGAATTTTTTTTTCTAGTCACCGGAATTTTTTTGATAAAATTTGGTCACTAAAGAGGTTAGCGACCGAATTTACAACCGAAATTCGTTAGCGACTAAAATTCGTTAGCTACTAAATCTACAATTTTTCTAGTAGTGTTTGGTCTTCATCCCATCTCAGATCCAAACGTGAATTAAAAATGTGCTCAATAAATTTTATTTTAGAAAAAAAAAATCATATGGAAATATGTGTAACCTATGGCAACACTTTCAACAATCATATAGCTAGTTTTAATAATTTAATTAGATAAACATTCAAGCAATACCAGTTAATCTTGTTGAAAAACAAGTATAAACATCAAATGCCATAGCCGAAATTGCAGTTTTAATCTGGTGTAGTAGAGCTTGGGTGTTAAGTTCTGGACGGGAGCTCCAGTTGTAATGGGTCTCAAATACAATAGCAGTTCTCAGAGGATGTTGCTACTGCTGGGGTTACTTGGTGAGATAAAATTACTGATTGGTGATTGCTACAGGCATGGGATAGTTGAAATCTTGCAAAAAAAAATCATTAAGTTAACGGACATATTACACCGGCGGTGAGAGCCGAGCCTTAAGCTTCTTCGGATGTGTGCATAGGTGATGATTATGTTGACATTCTTGAACTTGCTTTAAAATGCATGTCGGGCCTGCATTTACAGATTTCGGAGTATCGGATATGATAGGGGCAACTGGCCTTTCCTTGAAATGGTTTCTTGGTTGTTAATTTTACTATATTCATCCTCTTACCCGGCGTGAGTTTTGTTCGAACCTAATCGCCATATCCTACTGGTCTACTATTATTCTGTCCCCTGAACCTCTTGCTCTTCCTTTGGTTCAGCCATACAGATCCATTTAATCATTGGGAACTATAGGAACCACATATACATTTCCACAAAAATTCTCACGTAGTTGAAATTAAGTAGTTGAGTTCCTATGGGTGTTGGAATGTATTCGATAATGTGAGGATGACATTCTATCTACTTTGTGTCTGAGTGGTTAGCTTGATTGGTGATTATAATTGGTATTAGAAAGAACAGAGGTAGATATGATTCTTTTGCATTTGATTTGGTAGATGGGCAATCCCTTGAAAGAAAAAAAAAGAAAAAAAAAAAAAGAAGAAGAAACTGAAATTGATGAAAAAAGAAAAAAAAAAAAAAAAAGTGTCGATTCCTGTAAGGGGTTGTCTCATTAAGTAAAGTAATTAGAATGTAAAGGGTGGGAGTTGAGAAAGAGAATCTTGTATTATGTATCACTTGCGAAGATGGTTTTGGAGCTTTCTATGCTGAGGTAGCTATTTTTCAATACGTTCTGAACTTTTTGTGTGAAATGTAGAGATGGTTCCCCGTTCTCCACTAACTGTTCATCCTTTTATCCAGGGCCGTCCCGAACATTTTAGAGGCCCTGAGCAAAAAATAAATAAATAAGAAAATGGGCCCTATAAAAGAGAATTATATTTTATTAATAAAGAAAATTAATTTAATATTTATTTCATTAAACTACTATTTATTGACTCAATTTTATTATAAGTATATATTTTAAAAAAATAATTAAGTACGGTCTTATTAAATATGTCTAATTTATAATTTTAAAATATGTATTGCATATCCTGTCAAACAAGACATCTTTATTGAGACAGATGTAGTATTATTTTATTTAAGATTTTTATTTTAGCAGAAGATTGAAAGAATTATGAAATTAAAAGAACTAGCTATAAGTTTAAAAATTAAACTGAATTTACCACTAAAAATACATGTTAAATATGATATAACCAAATAAATGACATGAAAATTGGATAATGACAAAAAAATAATTAGATGTAAATATATATATATATACCTCTAATATCCTACTTCTATATGAATACCTCTAAAATAATTATTTGTAATGGAAGGAAAACAAAAGCTATACTAGAGTAGCAAAATTTAATTTTAGAGTTATGAGTATTATAAATATTTTAATTTGATCAACAAATCAATTAATAAAATAATATTATTAAAAATAATTAATAATATTAATAATAGCATAGATGGATGAAATATTATGCATAAATGCTTTGGAGTAATAAATACTACTTCCGTATCATAATATTCTTTACGTTTGGTTATGTGGTACTATTCACACAAAGACTTTAACTTAACGTTAAATCATAGTTATATAAGTTAAAATATAATCGAGTGAGATCTTGAAAGATTCGTCTCGTCGTGTAGTTTTTTTAAATATCAAACTTTTAAAGTTTTTCCTTGTACCAAACTTGATTTATTATTAATTTAAAATGTACATTGGATTACATGAAATTTGATCTGTAATAACATTATCATACGAAGAAAGCATGAAATAAAAAATTAAAAAAAATATATAATATTAAAAGAAATTAAAATGGGCCCCCCAAAATGGGAGGCCCTGTGCAGGTGCTCCATTGACACATGCTTCGGGACGGCTCTGCTTTTATCCAACCTTTTGTCTTGGCCCCCTCATTACCTTCACAGTGTCTCTTCGATTCGATGCTTTGGATTTGGTTCTAGAAGCAGGGGAGATGTGATTTTGGAGCAAGTTTGTGGGGACTGTCTGTTAATTCATCACTAGAGAACTCAATAGTTAGTTAATTTTCAATGTATGCGTACATGCTATCCTGGTGGTCGGTTCGGCTGAACTTAGCTGTTGGAAGGACTCAGCGTGCTTGGTAAGTCTACGGTAGAGAATTGGAGGGGTTAACTGTACTCTGGGGAGTCTAGCATGCCAGACAGTTTAGTGAATGAAATGAATGACATTAGAGTATGCTGGTGCTACTGCTGTTTTTTGAGAAATCGCACACAACACATTGCTGCCGTAGAGGATAGAGGATTGGGATTTCTGGTAGCAGACAGTTTTATTTCGAGTTCTTAGAAGATATTCTGTTGCTGTGCATGCCGTTTGTTGCTGTCGATGCTTCATCAATTTACTACTGCTGGCTACATATTTAATATATGATGGTGAGCTTGCTGCTGAAGATTTATTATGATGCTGATGTTGCTACCCTGTGGAGTATGATTCCGGTGTTATTAGGTCTGGCAATCAGTTGGCGCTGAGTATGTCTAAATTAGATGGATTGGGTATGGATGTCCATTAGAAGGTGTGTGGTACCACAAATGCTTGTTATGCCAATTGGCTTCTATTTCATTTGCGGTTTGTTCGAGTCAAGCTTCTTTTGTCCCTAATGTACCATAACTTTCGGATCGAGTGATAAATGAAATAACATCTTTTCCCTCAAAAAAAAAAAAAAAAAATCAAATACCATAGCCGAAACAAACTTTGAAACTGCAATTGCCAAAGTCTAATTTGGATTATCATACTACCATCAGTGGCGGAACTAGAAATTTCATCCAGGGTGGTCAAAAATTAGTTAATCTTCATCCGTTCCATGTAATGTTCCATGTAATATGTTTTGTTACTGTTGGGTACGATAATTAAGTTGAAGTTTTTTTTTTTTTTTCCAAACATTGACACTTATGTGTCGGAAAATTAAAGGTGTGTGAGAGCTCAAGCTATACAAATTATAAAGGGGAATAAAAGGGGATACGGGGCCGGGTGAGAATCTAACCCAACCATAAGGTTGAAAGTTATATGACATGATCACTGAGTCAAGTCTCCATTCCTAGCTGAAGTTAATTAAGAAGAAAAAATGTTTGGAATTAAAGAAAGATTGAAAAAAATTGAGAAAAAATAGCTTATTTATTAAAATTGAGGTTTATATATTACTAATATTATTTTTACATTAAAAATAAAAATAAAAAATTATTATTATTATTATTTTTTTAAATTTCAGGGTGGTCACCTGACCACCCTGGTTACATACTACTTCCGCCACTGACTACCATGCCAGAAATGTTGAAGCCGTCATAAGAATAATTTACCATATGTTCATTGCCTATTGTGTGTTCTAAATTAAATTCTATAAATATGTACTTAAATTTTTTGAATTTTCAGAGCGAAGCAAAACAAGAAATATAAAGCAAGCTTTAGCTAAACAATCTCTGCTATCCTTTTTAGATATCAAAATAGTTCTTGTGTGTGATATCAAATCTACAAATCCTACTATCCAATTACTATTACCAAAACCAGTCAGACAATTATACCTCATACACTTCAGTTCCACACAATTAATTAATATGCCGTACGGGTGTGCAAGATAAACACTGTCCTGTCCATCCAAAAGTAATGTAATCTCATCTTATCTTACACTATACAGCAACTGCCTCGTGGGAAATTAAAATGAAGGTTTTCATACATGTTTGTTATGCTTATCAAGAGCAATTCAACAATTGAAAATTAAGCAATTTTTGCAAAGTAGTGTTTGTTAAATGCATTCGTCAAAGCTAAAATTCTTTGCCATAAAATTTTAAACGATTCTTATTTTATGTTGATATCTATTTAAGAATACAAATCATTAAAATATTAAGAATTAACTTTTTAATTGTCCTATTATTAAATATAGAGATATATATCTTTTTATTTTGACAGTTTTATCCTTATATTACAATCATTGGATTATTTTTAATTGCTAAGATTTAATTGTATTGATGTACTTAAAAAAAATCCTCTTTTTACTTAAATACAAAAAATGTAGTTAACTTATAAAATCAGATTAAATAAAAAGCATGCCCCCTAAAAAAACTTGATATCACAGTATAGATTCGATTTTAGGGCTTATTATAATAATGAATTAAAAAATAATAAAAATTAAATTAAATTAAATAAAAATATTAGCTACCAAACTTTTTTCATAATTATTATGGAAAGAAAAAATTGGACAAAATCTTATGTACTAAAATAATATTTTGAAAATTGAAAGATAATCAAAACGTAATTATAATTAAACTTTATTTAATAAAATTAAAAATACTCTAAAAAACTAATTATAACAAAAATTTAAGACACATTACTTAATAAAATATAAGTTTTAAATGATGAAAAGATAACAAAAAAGTATAAATAATATTCTTAAAAAACTTTAGGAATAATAGTAAAAATGTACAACATATGGGAGTAAAATAATACTTTAATTTTTAGAACCTTAATAATACAAAAATATATTTTTTTTTCTAATTTTAATAGTTAAAGGGTATTTATGTTCCACTTGCTCTTATCATTTTAGATACGAAATCAAACTATATATATTTAGTTTTTTAACAGTAAAATAATTTATTTTATATTTGTCCACCTGGTTGTGGTTTGAATTTTCTTTCTTCATTTTATTCTCTCCTTTATTTTCTTTTTAAAGTTTTGTTGCATTCATTTCAACCACTATTTAAGCAAAGATTTTGAATCTCATGTAATTTTAAAAAAAACTTTATTCTCATTTTATATCATCATATTAGTTCAGCACTCGTGCGCATCGGGCAGAAAAATCTAGTTAAAGATAAAGATCTTATAGATAATTAAATATATATTTGATAATATATTATCTTCTGTTTAGTTTAATAAATTAAATATTAGATTTTTTATTTAGAATTTTAATTTTAATTATTTTCATATGTGAGTGAGGTTGTTGAAATTGGGGGAAAAAAGTTGAATGGGTTGTTGAAAAAAGGGGGTGGGGAAGTGGGAGAGAATTTAGACTATATAGTTTATATATATATATATATTATAGATTGTAGGTTCAAATTGTAGTATAATTATAATAAAATTTAATTAATAATATTATATTTAAAGTTAAAGAATTTATAATATATAATTTAAATTATATATTTACAAAATATAAAATATTATAGTATAATTTAAATTCTTTTCAATTTATATCTTTTTAAAATACATAAAAAGATTTTCTCAAGATTTTTTTATATTAATATATAGATTTATTTTTAAAATATAGATGAAATTTTATAAAGATATATCTTTATAAAGAAGATTTAAAATAGATTAAATTTAATTCAAGATTTATTATATAGATGCCACGTGGCTGCATTTAGTATTTTTGAGATGATGTTGTGGCGTTTATGATGTGTCGTGATAATAACCATAGATGTATGTTATGATGTTATATATAATTTACATATGTAACCTTGAGTTTATATTTTTTTTTAATAACAATTTGATATAATAATATAAGATGCAATAAGGACAATACAGTCTGCACATGCCAAAAAATATTTAAGATTTATTATATAGATTGATTATTGCCTGGAGACAGAACAAAACTCAGACATGTATATAAATGCCACTCAGATACCGTGTTTTTACTTAAAGATATGCTAGCTATTGTCTGAAAAAGTCTATAATTCCCTTACCGTTCCTTGTTTGCTCTCTTATTTCACTTTTTGTGATTCTCATCACATTAAGTTTCACACCAAATGCTTTACAAGCCCAAAACCATACATCATTTAATTTTTCATATTTAGGGTTAGATTGTAATATCTCACGTCGAATATAGAGGACGTGGATACATCTCCCTTGTAGACGTGTTTTAAAACTATAAGAAAATTATTCAAAATGATAATATCTATAAGTGTGTGTGACTGTGTGTGACTGAGACGTTACTTTTTTGGACAAGGACCCTATACACAATTGGATATTAACTCAACTTTATTATGCCATGTGCAAATAAAATCTCATTTATTATTTGGTATCCACCATACCAATTGGATATTAACTCTACTTTATTTTGGGGACATTCTTCATAGGAGATGCTCTTTAAGACAAAATGACGTGAAAGAAATTAATTAGGACAGTGAAGTGGGAGGGGACCGACTACGCACACAGAATCCAAGATTCAGAAAAAGGTCCCCAAAGTTTAGAAGTGTGAAATAAAATTCCAATATTCATGTGAATATTTGTACGTAGTCTTGCACCTTAAAAATTCTAGACTTTTGAGGCAAAGAGAGATTGATCCATATTTGAGCATATGGTTCTTTTTAAATTTAATCTGATCAGAGTAAGAAGCATTAATGCTCTTAAGACAAATTTAGGTGAAAGAAATTAATTAAGATGTTGAAGGTTTCCAAATTTTCAATTTTAAGTATATTTTATTATATTTATTTATTTTCCAATTAGTTTATTTATATTTATTGTTCTTTTTTATGTCAAATATTATTATCCATTAATTCTTTTCAAAACTAAAAATAAGAATTCCTAAAAATTATTTATATTTCTCATTAGGATTTTATTTATTTTTTTATTTTACCTTGAAGAAGAGAATGAAACATATTTTATAAGCGTGTATATAACGCTCCTTTGTAGGTGCATTTTAAAGGCGTGAGGGGGGTTAGCATGAAGTGGACAATATCTACAAATGCTATTACAGATGGTATCAGAGCCAATACCAGCTTGGTGTGCCAGCCCACGATGGGTCGTTAGGATGTGTATTGTAATGTCCCGCGTTAGGATATAGAGCTGGATGTGTATACATTTTCCTTTTAGATCGACAAGGACCGCTATACACAATTGGATATTAACTCCTCTTCATTTTACTATGTGCAACTAAAATCTCATTTATATATCATTTGGTACCCACCATACACAATTGTATATTAACTCCACTTTATTTTGCGGACATTCTTCATTGGAGATACTGTTAAGACAATGTCAGGTGAATGAAATTAATTAGGACAGTGCAGGTGGAGGGGCAATTTTGAAATTTCAATTACAAATGAAAGTAATATTTATTTTAATTTTTTTTTTAATTTATAGAATATATAGGAATATTTCCCACGGGAACATATAACAAGAAAATGTTGAAGAACGAAAACCACCGCTCACCCCATCTGCGTAGCTCGATGGAGGAAGGAAATTTTATGGTAGAGGAGTATTGATGTAACGCATCGAAAATTCAAACATGATTTTCACAAGCAATACCGCAGTACTAAGTATCCTAAACTAGTGGCCAGCTAATTTAAAACAGCTAGTACAAGGCTGAACAAACCTAAAGTGGTCATCTGATTAATCCAATTTCATGCGGAATCTAAAATAAAATAAAACACATAGACACATAGAGAATCCCCACATAATAATTGAATAAAGACCATCCCTGTCAAAGTGTCAGGCTATAAGCCTCTCAAAACATAATCTGGCATCCTGCCATAATACGCATATAGCAGAACCAGGGCTACCAGCCCAAAGCACAAAATCATATAAGCCCACAGGCCGACAGAATGTAAACCATAGCTCATCGGCCTCTGCTAGCATAAAATCCAAAGTCAAATAGTATGACAAACCAACAGAGAACCACCTAACCATATATAATAAAATGAACATGCAATTCCTATCTATGTGATCTCTCATCCCCGTACCAAATCATGCTCCAGCGTCTCCAGCAGGATCTATAAAACAGACAAAAGCAACGAGAGTCAGTACAACGTACTGAGCAAGACTACGTGTCGGAGAATAAGGGAAAACAGAGCAACAGGAGTAAATAATAATAATAATAATAATAATAATAATAATAATAATAATAATAATAATAATAATAATAATAATAATAATAATAATAATAAGGTTGAATATCACAACAGTATATAAATAAAGCAATTAACCATCACACCGTCTCATACCGGTGCTTCAACCGCAACATACAATTGCTATAAATAAAACATGACCCCGTCCCATACCGGTGCTTCAACCACAGACATACAATTGAGGATTGACCGACATTTATATAGTACCCCGTATCTTCAAATCTCCATGAACCTGTAGAAATAAACCCTTAATTGGTATGAAATTTGAAGACGAATCATCATTCAGTGTATGTGGGCGGGCGAGTTAGTTATGGTACTACCAATCAATTGGTAGTACATTAAGACAATTAATATGAGGAATTGACATGTTCTTAATTTTAAAGGTTGACCTTAATTATAAGGATAAGTTAGTAATTACCATGAGCAATTCAGTGACGTATGAGGAACAATTCAACGACTTACCATGAGCAATTCACGCGATAGAATCCTATATATTTCACCGATAAAATTTACTCATTTCAGCGACGGAATCATATACATTTTAGAGACATAATCCTATATATTTCAGCGACAGAATAATACTACCTTCGTCTCAATATTTTTGTAATGGACCCACCCGGCATGTAAGCTAATACACATTTTTAATGGTTATAATAACTTAAATTGTGTACAATAAAAAATTATAAAAATTTGATAGATCAAAACTACAAGATTAGACGAATCTAACAAGATCTCAATTGACTATGTTTTTTCTTGCATAACTATGATAAAAATTTGAATCAAACTTAAACAGTGAATAGTATAAAAAAGTCAAACGTAACAATTATACCGAGACGGAGGAAGTATTCATTTCAATGACATAGTTATATTCATTTTAATGATGTTATTATCTTTAATATTCTATTTAATTCCCATTCAATAAGGTGTCTACTTAATTATATGTATTTCAGCGATACGCTATAGTAAATTTCAGTGACTTGTGATGTGCATTTCAAAAACGTGTTATAGTACTTTTAAGCGATGCCCTATATGCACATTTTGCATATAAAAAGTGTAATAATACTTTTAAGCGATGCCCTATATGCACATTTTGCATATAAATGATTCAGCTACACAACAAGGGCTACTTAGAACGATTCAGCGACTTGTCAAGAGTAATTCAGCAACATATTTAGAACAATTAAATGACTTATCAAGAGCAATTCATCGACTAAAAATTAAGCAATTGTTCATCTATATATACATGATTTGGCAAAGTAGTGTTTCTTAAATGCATTCGTTAGAACTATTTTTTTTTTTTTTTGCCACAAATTTTTAAACGATTCTTATTTTATGTTAATATCTATTTAAGAATACAAACCATTAAAATATTAAGAATTAATTTTTTTAATTATCCTTACTAAAATAGAGATATCTTTTTATTTTGGCAGTTTTATCCTTATTATATTACATTTATTGGATTACTTTTAATTGCTAAGATTAAGTGTATATTGATATACCAACGAATGATTGCAAGTACCATAGCCCCTTCCATTTGGGCAGCATCATGAATTGAAGAAAAGAATATAATGGGAGGCCAATTTTAAAATTTCATATGATCATTTTTTTCCCGTGTTTTAACAAAATATTTTCATTTCTTCTTTTTTTTTACCCGTATTTTAACAAAATATTTTCATTTCTTCTTTTTTTTTACCCGTATTTTAACAAAATATTTTCATCTCTTCTTCTTCTTCTTCTTCTTCTTCTTCTTCTTCTTCTTCTCTCTCTCTCTCTCTCTCTCTCTCTCTCTCTCTCTCTCTCTCTCTCTCTCTCTCTCTCTCTCTCTCTCTCTCCCCCCCCTTATTTTCCAGTTATTTTATTTTATCATATACTTCCTCCGTTCCCAAATGTTTAAGACATTTGGTTTTGGGGCACTATTCACCAATGCACTTTGATTTAAAGTTTTATCATAGTTATACAAGTTAAAATATAGTCAAGAGGGATCTTGTTAGATTCGTCTCGTCGTGTAGTTTTTAAATATTGAACTTTTAGAATTTTTACATATACCAAACTTGAGTTATTATTGATTCAAAATGTGCATTGGACTGCGTGCACAGTGGGGTATGTAAAAAAGATTTGAGAACGGAGGAAGTATAAAAATATTATAACAATTACACATGATGACATGAGGCAGTAAATAATTGATATTAAATTCATATATATTGGCTCATGAGGTGATCTTAACTAATTAATAGGATCAATCTACAATATGTCAATTTGGAAAACTTAAATTTGTAAATTATTAGCCATTGTAAATTTGTAAGCGTTAAATGGATGAAGAACAAGGCACTTAATGGCAGAATGTGCAACTTGGTCACTTGGAAAATGACATATTGCTGCCAACCAAAATTATTGTTGTGAATTCTCAAAGCTTTATCCTTTTGGAACAACCCACATTAATTATTATTATTGCCTACAGACAAAACAAAATTCAGACATGTATATAAACGCCACCCAGATACCCGTGTTTTTATCTGAAAAAGTCTATACTTCCCTTATCGTTCTTCTGGAAAATCACAATGAGTTTGTTTTGCTCTCTTGTTTCGCTTTTTGTGATTCTCATCACATTAAGTTTCGCACCAAATGCTTTACAAGCCCAAAAGCATACGGCATTTTTCATATTTGGGGATTCGACCGTGGATCCTGGCAACAATAACTACATAAATACCACCCTAGATAACAAAGCCAACTACCCGCCATATGGCCGGAAAGGCATCCACCCTGATCAGCCCACCGGACGATTTTCAGATGGCCGTATCTTTGTGGACTTCATCGGTATATATTTTTATGGTTCAGTTGTTATTGGCTATTGTTGTCCGTCCACACATGATTATTAGGATCATAATACCAAAACTTTGATTTGTTACGTTGATATATATATATATAATCTAAATAATTAAATGTAGCTGAATATGCTGGATTGCCGAGGATCCCTGATATGTTGGGTCCACCATCTCCAAAAGAATATAAATATGGAGTGAATTTTGGTTCTGGCGGTGCTGGAATTCTCAATACCACAAACCGAGATCAAGTGAGTATCAAAGGAAAAAAAAACCCATTTAGTCTAATAAGTTTTTTCAATTTCCGAAACCATCCCACAAATATCGAATTAGACAAATCCATTCCATAACTACCCTAATCATTGCCGAACTTGTCCATGAACTGGTTTTTTCACTAATCATCACCAAACCTGTCCCATAACTTCCCTAATGGAGGGATGGGTTCGACGATGATTAGGGTAGTTATGGGACGAGTTCGACGAAGATTAGATAGTTATGGGACGGGTTCGACAATGATTAACAAAAAAACCGGGTTCATGGGTGGGTTCGGCTATGATTAGGGTAATTATGGGACGGATTCATCTAATTCGATATTTATGGGACTGTTTTGGAAATATTTTAAAATTATGGGACGATATTGGTTTTTTTTCCGAGTATTAAAAGTACTTTTGATACCTATTTGTTAGAACTATATATACATTTGTTGTATTTGAGGTTTCATTCATGTTAATTACTATATATATATTTTTCATGTGGATTATGTATATTTGGATGATAGGGTGTTATTGATTTGGACACACAACTAGAGTACTTCGAAGAAGTGGAGAGAAAACTAAAGAAAAGATTGGGAGATGATAAAGCAAGAAATATCATATCAAATGCGGTGTATTTTTTTAGCATGGGAAGCAACGACTACTTAGGTGGATACCTTAATAATCCTGAGATGCAACAACGTTATGTTAATCCCATCGTCTATGTTGAGAAGGTTGCTGAAAAATTGAGTAATACAATTCAAGTAAGTCTTCATCAGCCAATTTTCAACAAGGCCAAATTTACTTAGCTTTATTTATTAATTAGTAGTATATATCATAGTAATAAAAATCCCGATCCTGATCTTAGGATCTTACGATTTTACGATCATACCTCTCTAAAACGATCTCGATCCTTGCAGGATCATAAAACTAGTAAGATCCCGATCTTGATTGTTGAATGTTACAATCTTATGGTCATACTACCTTAAACGCTTCTACGATTTTACGATCATACCCTCTTTAACGCATAAAATTTTATGATTTTGGATCAAAGTAATTTTTTTTCTTTAATTTCAAACTTAAGAACTTGTACTCATTATGTATAATGTGTAAAAAAAATATAATATGTATGTATGTAGAAGTATTTTATGTTTAATTGTGATGTTTTTGTACTGTATTATTATTATGCATAATTGAGTTTATCCATTATTGCAATTTCATAAGATTTTAGCATCCCGGATTCGATCCTACGATCTCGATCTTGCAAAGAGAAAAACGATCCGATATAGGATCCCGATCTTAACAACCTTGGTATATATTAGTAATTATGTAATAAAAGAAATAAGTAGTCAAAAAACGTACTTACCAAAATTTTGATATAGTATTTTTTTTTTTATTATTATTATGCGTACGTGCAGATATTGTACAGGAATAAAGGTGCAAGAAAATTTGGGGTCCTGGGTGTACCACCATTGGGTTGTTTGCCTTTTATGAGAGCAGTGAACCCGGAGTCGGAAGGAGGGTCATGTTTCTTCGAAGGCAATTTTCTTGCCGGGGCACATAACAATTATCTCAACGACAGGGTCCTCGGCTTTCTTGGATCGGAACTGCCCGGTTTCAAGTATTCCACCTCTGATTTCTACAATTCGCTCATTGATCGAATGGACAATCCGTCAGCATATGGTAATACTACGTACGAATTTATATCACGAATGATAGTAGTGATGTATGCATGTCTTCTGTGTGATCATAAAATTATATATATAGAGTAATATATATTATGCATGCGTGAATCTGCTTGCTGCTGCTGGTTTGAATATATATGATATAGGGTTTAAAGAAGGAATTAAGGCGTGTTGTGGAACGGGGCCGTATAATGGGATATACTCATGTGGAGGGAAGAAGAGCACGACATCGGTGTATGAAGTGTGCGATAACGGAGATGATTATGTATTTTGGGACTCATTCCATCCCACGGAGAAGATGCACGAGCAAATCGCCAGAGCCCTTTGGAATGGGACACGGGAATCTGTCCGCCCCTTTAATCTTCAGGACCTCTTCAACAATTCTAAGAACAACAACAACGACGACGACGACCACCATGTTGTTAACATTGCTGAAGCTTGACGACCACCATGTTGTTAACATTGCTGAAGCTTGAAGACGTGCGTGCATGTTCCATGATGGTAACATACTACAAGTAATTACAAGTTGGTCCTACGTCACCTTGGGTTGTGTGGTGAGTGCATTCAAATTTTTCATTGGGATTGAGTGTAGGATTTTTTTGGTGTCGGGATTGTTGAAACTAGTGGGTTGATTGTTGGAATTTTGGTGAGGCAATTTGGAAGATTGGATACACTTGTTCTTTACATGTTTTTATGTGTATTTTCCAACATACTACAAGCTTGGAGACGTGCGTGCATGTTTCAAAAATATAAAATGTTGAAAAATTCAAATTTTATAATTCTATTATTATTGTTGTAATTTTTATAGATATGATTTTTAATTATATTTTGATTTATCTGTCTTCATTCTAAATTATTTTTCTCACTGCTTGCAGATAATATAAGTTGTGACATTTGAAGCGGTTGGATTTGCTGCTGGATGTTTCAATAAGTAATGATTCATTACAGTGTGATGCTTTTAAGTTGTTTTATGAACCAACAAAAAAAAAAGAATGTTTGAGTTGTAACTTTTAATGTGGTGTAATACTACCTGTGTCTGGTGTTTTTGCTACGGACCCACCTGACATGTATGCTGGTACATATTTTTAACGGTTCATAACTTAAATTGTTTTCAATAAAAAATTATAAAAATTTGATATTCTAAAACTATAAAATTAAACGAATCTAACAAGATCTCACTTAACTATATTTTTTCTTGCATAACTATGATGAAAATTTGAGTCAAAGTTAAACTGTGAATAGTGCCAAAAAGTCAAATGTGACAATTACAACGAGACGGAGGAAGTTTACGTTAACGTCTCCGTTGCTATGCGGACAGGGGCTTGTCCGTACGGTGCAGACACGCATCTCAACGGTTGATCAATTTCATCATCCAACAGTTGAGATCATTTGTAGGGTTAGTTTTTTTACTTATTAGAGTATTTTTAATTCCTAATTTATAGTCATCCCACTATTGCCAAAATATTGAGTAATTGTCGCTGAAATGATAATATTACTAACTAAGTATGTCACTGACTATCTTATACTATATCGCTGACTATCTAATTATTTTCTAACATAGCATGGATGACTTATTTTCTCCTCATTTGGAGCCTAGAGATTATGCCTCCAATCAAAAACCACAAATACTTTGATACCCACTCAATCTTACAAGTCATTGAAATGAAACTAACAAGTCCTTGAATGTTATTAACAAGTCGCTGAAATACTCACAGTTGTGTCGCTGAAATAAATACAATAATGTCGCTGAATTATATATGTCATGTCACTGAATTCCATAGGCCGTGTCGCTGAATTCAACGATATTTTATGAAGAAACCATTACATTTTTTTTTGACAATTTTACCCTTTTAAATTTATAGCGTTAGATCTAATTCAATGGACGAGATTATGTCTTTACCTTACTTCCAAGTATTTTGGAAGCTCCATAACCGTTCCCATATGTTAATGTTTATTTTGTATTGATATTATTATTTTAGTTTCTTTAGTGATATCTATTGTTGTATTAGTTAACCAATTTTTTCTTATTATCTACTCCCTCCGTTTCTTAATAACTTCTTCATTTCTGCACTGAATGCAATCCAATTTATATTTTCAATCATTAATATCTCACATTAGATATAAGTAAAAATTATAAAAATTTAATATTCTAAAACAGCGCGATTAGACGAATCCAACATCTCACTAGACTATATTTTATCTTATATAACTATGCTAAAAGGTTGAATCAAAGTTACTTAAGGAATAGTATATACTATGCAAAGGGAGATGTTAAAAAAAACGGAGGGAGTATTATGTTTGATATAAATAAGATTTCATCAACAAAATAAATTTTATAAATATTATTTATACAAAAAAATTCAAATTTGTAAATATATAATTCTTATATTATATTTATAAAACAAATATTTGTTTATATTTCTTAAAAATATATATATTTATTTTATTTAAACTCAAATATTCTTTGTGCTCGGAAGACAATACTAGTTTAGTATGTGTTGGGATATTATCTTAGAGAGTTGTGGAAATACTTGTTGTCCCCATGATGTTGAAACATTTCTCAACAATGAGCATTGTACAAGGACAGGACGAAAGGATAGATGACGTGCGACTACATCTCACCAACTTTGTAGAGTTTAGAAACCCTCTAGAAAGGGTATAAAAAGCTGAAAGTCCTCTCTGTTTCATAGTGTACATTGCGGCATATTGTAATACTTCTGTTTTCAAAATCAAACATATATATGAAGAGACTTTTATCATTCATGATTCACTTCAATAATTTGTGACCACTGGACTTTCCAAATTCCGAATTCCCCTAATAAATAGGCCTTATGATTTCATGGGTTTGATCCAAATATAGAAAAGGCAAATTCAATTGAAAATGAAAACCCTAATTCTTGTAATAGTTTCCATCTTCTTCACAACCAATCTCACACACGTTTATCCTGTCCCTTATGTCACCAAATTCCAGATTCAAATACTCAACAAACTCCCAGAACCTGACGACCTTCTGGGTATCCATTGCAAGTCTCAGTTCAAGCACTTACAACCTCCTGAAATCCCCAGATCCCAAATTTATGCCATCACATTTCATGAGAAGCTCTTGTTCAGGACAGTGCCTGGCCGTGTATCGTGGGGTTCCAAGTACCAAGTGTTCGATGCTTTTCATGATTCGCTGAGGGAAAATTGCAAGAACAATGTATGCTTTTGGACGGTAATGGCTGACGGTATATATTTTGACAGGTGAAAATGTATGGTTGGAAACCAGTCGATGAATAATAATGATGAACTGGTCTGGTCTGGCATGATGATCTACGAAGAAGATGAAGTGTAATAATTTATAGTAATTTCTCAGTCTCGCCATTTTCATGCTGAATAGTGATCGCTTGCCTCCTCTTTTTTTTTTTTTCGTTTTGTTTTGTGACTGGAATTCTGTCTCATATCAAAACCTCTTTTTATTGTAAACTTCTGTTATACTACAAAAAAAAATCACCTGTAGGCCACGAAATGGGGCGACGAAATGGGGCGATGAACAGAATTTTCCTCACCCCAAGGCGAGGACAATATAGGAGCTATTTAATTATGTCGTCGCCTGTGGAGTTATAATTTGATATTCCCTCCATTCCATTGATAATGTCTTGTTACTGTGGGGTACGGTAATTAAGGTAGAGTTGATTTAAGAGTATATGATAGGGTATATCTGTTAGAGGGGAAAATTATTTCTATTTATAGAAAAAAGACATTTGTGATTAGACATCCAAAAATAATAAGTAAAATATTTCAGTTGGGACAGAGAGAGTAGTATTTGTTTTATACGTCATGGTAAGGTCATTCATCATAAAAAAATGAAATGTCAGTATGGATTAAAGAAAATATTTTTGCTTAATAAAATTTGTTGCTTGACATATACTCCCTCCGTATTCAAAAAAATTTAACATTCTCTGTTTTCACGCAATCCAATACATATTTTTAAATAGTAATGTCTCAAATTTAATAAAATACTACCTCCGTTCTCGAATATTTTTAACGTTTGATAATGGGCTACTATTCACACCCAGACTTTGATTTAAATTTCATCATAGTTATACAAGTTAAAATATAGTCAAGTGGGATCTTGTTAGATTCGTCTCGTCGTGTAGTTTTTAAATATCAAACTTTTAGAATTTTTACTTGTACCGAACTTGACTTATTCATGATTTTAAAATGTACATTGAATTGTGTGAAAAGTGGGTCCGTAAAAAATATTCAAGAACGAAGGAAGTAAAAATTATAAAACTTTAATATTATAAAACTACGTGATTAGACGAATCTAATAAGATCTCACTTGACTATGTTTTATCTTATGTAACTGTGTGAAAAAGTCGAATCACAATTACTCAATGAATAGTGTTTACTATGCAAACTTTAACATAAATAAAATACGGAGTAAACATGCAAGAATTGATGTAACCATGTATTAAGGATAAGATTTGCAGATAGTTTTCTATATTTGTAGATATTATATATCTTTGTATTTATATTATATTTATATTGTACATATATTGTAATCATTCTGTCATCACGATTGAATCATAATCAAATAATAATTCTCATATGGTATCAGCAGGTTTTTGAAAACCCTAATCTTTCTTACCCTCTTGATCGCCCCTGTGCTCTTTTTTCTTTCCCCTATTTTCTTCTTGCTTTCTTCCATTTCCGTTTCGTCATGGCTGCTCCCTCATCCCAAACCACAGCAATGATCAATCTTGTTCAGATTAAACTCTCTACCACCACTTACTTGATGTGGAAGCGTCAATTCCTCTCCATGGCGACAACCTTTGAGATGATGGATCTCCTCGATGGGTCGTCCCCTTCCCCTTCGATGACTGTAACTTCTGATGATGATGAAGAGTTGCCGAACCCGGCGTATTCGGCATGGTTGTTGCGCGATCAGCGCCTGCTTGGCGTCCTTTTCGCCACTTTGGAACCCGAGGCTATGGCGGAGGTCTTGGATTGCTCCTCTTCTCTCTCTGCCTGGCGTGCTCTTGAGTCCGCTTTCGCTCACGCCTCGACGTCGCGAGCAAATCAGCTTCGCGAGGAGTTGCTTTCTCTTCGCCGAAATGATCTTTCGGTTGCTGACTATGGCCGCAGATTCAAGCAATTGTGCGACCAGTTGGCCGCCATTCAAAAGCCGGTAGACGAAAGTGATAAAAGCCACTGGTTTCTTCGGGGTCTTGGTTCATCTTTCGCCAACTTCGCCGATACCCGGATGGCTATGCACCCTGTTCCTCAGTTTCGTGATTTGCTCCATCAAGCGGTGCAATTTGACATGATGACGCGCTCGATGGATCGATCGCCGGCACCAGCACCGGCTGTTTTTGTTGCTGACACTGGCTTCGACAACCGCTGCTCCTCTGGTGGTTCGGGCTCACAGCAGCGTGGGGGTTCTAGTTCATCTGACCATCAGCGGCGAGGTGGTCGCTCTGGAGGTTCTGGTCGTGGTTTCTCTGGTGGCCGCCGTCAGTTTACGCCTCGGTGTCAACTATGTCGCGGGGAGCACTACGCAGACAAGTGCCCACGCTTCTTGGAACTTCAGAATGCGGCTGATAATGGCCAGAAATGACCATTATTTTCAATCCATTTCCGTGTCTTAAGCGGGCATTTGATCGCATTCCGGTCTTACATTAAGTAAGAAAGCAGTCGAATGATTTATGCATAATTGTAAAAATAATAAGCTGGTGTGAAAAAGACATAAATATGTAATTTTATTACATATTTATGTTAGAAAAATCCAAAAACATGAGAAAAAGAAAAGGAAACAAAAAGATGGGAAAAAGATAGAAAAGCCCACAAAAAGAATATTTTCGGCCCATCTGGCCCAATCCAGCAGGCCCAGGAAGACCTTTGTCGCGGAAGCCCCTTGGCGCGATGCAGTGTTCCGCGACAAAGGAGGGGTTCCGCGACCAAGTGGCCCAGATGAAGAGGAGACCAGCCAAGCCCTTTGTCGCGATGACCTTTGTCGCGATGGCATGCTCCGCGACAAAGGCATGTTCCGCGACCAAGATGCGCAATTAGAGACACAAGACCCAGTCGAGAAGCCTTGCCACATGCAGTGTGTTCCGCGACCAACTTGATGCTCCGAGACAAAGCTGTGATGTGTGTGATGTCTTAAGACACAATGGGCTAGAATCAAGGCCCATGGACTTAGGGTTACACTTCTATAAATATGAGGTGCCTCCCATGAGCTAAGAGTTGGCTAGTTGGAGAGATTGAAATCTTTGTAGAGCTCTTGAAGGCAAGCTTAGGAGTTCTTCCTTAGGTAGAGTAGTTTAGGTTTATTTTCATGTATTATTTAATTTTTGCTCTTAGTTTAGCTTAGTTTAGTATTTTTACTGTTCACAGTTGCTTAGATAGCCATTTTTATACCATGTTTTGGTTTCTAAACTCTTGTTTTAGGGTTTGTAATACCCAAATCATGGGTATTAACAATACCTCTTCAATAATATGGGAAAACATTCATCATTTGTGTCCCAAATCATGAAATGGGTCTCACACCCCATGGATTTATGCTTTCTTTTTCGTTTTGGGGTCTCTTGACCCCCATTATGCCTATTTATGTTTACTGTTAGCATTTTATGGATAATGTTGTGTGGATGTGTGATCAAACCCTAGATTAGGACTCCTGCTTTATTTTAATATTCTGCCCATCCTTGTTATTTTTGTTTAGGCATGTTCTTCTTTATTTTGAATGTTTCTTGCTTATTTTTAGCTTAGAATAGTTCTTTGATCTGAAATAGGGTGAGATCACGCTGTTTGCATGACACTGTTCATTTCTGCTTTTTCTGACTTTTGTCCTGAACCACCTTGGGCGCCAACCGCCTTCTGGCGCGGAACCACGTTCCGCGACAAAATGGCTGTTCCGCGACCAAGGTGTTTCAAGACACTTGTCTCCATAATTTAAAACCCTTTGTCGCGGAATACCTTGTCGCGGAGCCACGTTCCGCGACAAAACTGTCCATGCATAGCGACAAAGGAGCCAAACTCTTGCATTTTGTCTTCATGGCTTTTTGTCGCGGAATCATCTTGTCGCGGAGCCACGTTCCGCGACAAAATCCCATTCTGAGACAGAAAAATTATGCCATGTTCCTTGATCTTTGAACACTTTGTCGCGGAACACCTTGTCGCGGAACCACGTTCCGCGACAAAATTTCCATGCATAGCGACAAAGGTTCAAATGCTTTAGGAATTTTCTGAAAACACTTTGTCGCGATGTCACTCTTGTCGCGGAACCACGTTCCGCGACAAAATCTTGCATAGCGACAAAGAGGCGTTATGCTGCCAAAAATTCTAAAAACTTGTCGGGATGTCCATGTCGCGGACCTCGGTCCGCGACAAAATTTATGATATCGCGACAAGGGTTCCTCTCCCTCTATTTAATCTCAAACAACCTTCATTCTCTTCCTATTTTATATTGCAACACTCACATCATAACCCCACGGGTTAGGATGTAACATTCTGGAATTGCAATATAGGGTGTTATGCTGCCCAAATTTTGATTCTCCATTTGCATCACTTAATTAATTGAACCCTTGACTCATTAATGATTAAGGATTGAGATTAGTAATAATCAAACATCGACAATCATCATGATTAAAGGACCTTTGTTCAATTGCCATTAAAACACTCTTGTATAAACAAAATCTTGATGGCTTAAACAGATAATCTGGACTGTAATTAATTATGGTAGGAAGGATTATTTAAGACCATCACATGTGGACCCAATCCACAACCTTGCATGAGAAACCAATGTCTCTCATACAAGGGATCTTCTTTTATTTCTTATTTATTTTGTCTTTGTGTGTTGTGTGGAACCATTAGTAAAGAATACATCAGACTAATGTTGGCGGGTACTCCCTCATGGATAACTAGCTCGTATTCTGGGTATTAGTTACTAATTGTTATTTTGCATGGTCTGGACGATTGTCAGTGGAAGCCTTGGCGGTTCGCCCATCCGGGGTTATGATAGCTGCTCGGCTGACTCCCATCCAGATACAGTTTTATTTTTATTATTATCTTAATTTCCAAACCTAAATTCCAATCCGTACTGGGAGTCAGTTGGCATCAGTCAATGCCAACTGATGATCATTATAGAAGGGAAGCATGTAGGTTTTTATCCGAATTCACAGACAGTGGAGGCCCAACTGGTGTTGACACCACCATTATAGGGTCTAAGCTGTCTAAATTCGCTCCATCCGAGTAATTGGGAAATTGGACAGTAGATGTTTACAGTCCACCTGATTATTCTGCCATTACTTTGGTCCCTTGACTACTTCATGTCTGTGTTTCACCTTCTGTCTAGACCCGCATTTATATTTTGGGTCAATTAATTTTACACTTCCATATATCTTTATGCATGATAATATTATATACTATTATGGTCTGTAATTATTTTGGGATCCTTCCCTTGGACAATAGAAGTCTAGATCTTAAACAGATATTGCTTTATAAATTTCCAACAAAAACCTCTTTAAAAAATCCGGATCTGAGTAAGGGATAAATTCTTCAGTTATGACTAATTCATATCCTGTCAAGGGTTGTATTTTGGGAAATTAGAAGCAGATTCAGCGATTAGGTCTCGCCTAGACTGAAAGTGTCTGTGTTTTAACTGAGAGTCTAGTACCTGACAGGGAATGATTTTCAAATCCATTATTTTCCAAAATTGCTGGTTGATGGAAATGTAAGATTAAGTGCTACACCGAGATGGGGTCCACTTGGATTCAAATACAGTGTAGTAAATAATCTTAGAGGAACATCATCCAGGCCTTGGTTATTTTCCAAGATAGGGTTGAGTTTTCTTTCAACTGCTATCCTCTTCTGCCAAAGCCTACTTTTGAGTCCTGAGTGAGTGCATCCGGAACGAACTAATTTATTAGTTCGTTTCATTAGTTTGTATCTCATAATCACCCGGAAGGAAGTGAACACACTAGTGGTTCACTGAGAGCCGGGGATTCTTGATCCATACTCCTTCATCCTGATGGGGAGCTGTCTTTTACTACCAGGGTCAGATTTTCAAAACCTCCGAGTGATAGGTTTTAAATGCTTTCTTTACCGCTTTCTTTTAACCGCTTTCATTAGAGGTCACTCGGTTGTATTGAGAGTTGTGTAACTGCTACTAGGATTGACAGTTAAGGGATAATTTAGGGCTTAATTCAAATCTTTGGGTGTGACATGGGAGAATGATAGTGGTACTTGACATTTCCATAAATGATGTGTCGGGTGTTGCTTTTCCACCACAGATGAAGTAACACACCCAGGCCAGGGCAGTTACAAATCTGTGGTATCTTAGAATTTGCGGTCTTAAGAACATGTAAACTCATATTGCAAATACCTGTCTGTTAAAGGGAAAGCATTATTGAGAGCATGAGAATCAGCTATCTGATAGAATTATCCCAAACAAAGATCTGCATATAAAAATGGAAGTTTAATATTGCTGTATCTCACTCTTGTCCAATTTTCGTTCTTTTCTTCCTGTCCTTTCTGTCTACATTGTGATTCAGCTTCACGGTTGGCACAATGCACCTTTTCCCTGCTTTCATAGATAATGTTTACTGCATTCTTAGAATAATTTTTATCCGCTTTCTAGAATAGATTTATTTGCTTTGTAGATTAATTTAACTGCTTTCAAGATCTAGTTTAAATTCATGTCAGTAGATATTAATCATCTTTCAAACCTATTGAGCAATACGAATGGAAAATCTAGTAAAACGACGTGGGACCTGCTTCTATCGCACATCCTCCAGTGAACGATCCGGTCTTACTATAAATTACTGCAATTTTTGACACCGTGCGCTTTCGGGGGCACAGTTTCTTAAACACGAGCAATAAAAACATGACTACTTATAAATATATCCCTAATCACAACCCCGCCATCATAAATTGATTTCATTAAATAAAATCTAAACCAGGATCATGATTTTTCGGAAAATACTCATGTAGTGGGAATCAGTCAAAAGTTTCAGGGCAGGAAATCTTATGACAAGGATTGATGAGAAGTATCATGGCATATTTGCCGGGGATCCTCAGTGTGACAGGCTGAAGGTCAATTTATCCCGGCTGTGCCATGAGATTTGTCAACATTTCATGACAGAGAGGACCACAGCGCCATTCGAAACCAAAGCACCATACTTGAGTAATAAAAAGACTATTAAGCTTAATATATATATCCCTAAACCCCTTCCCGTAAATCATAACTCTTTTCATGTAATAAATCTAACCTGGTATATTTTAGAAAATGCTCGTGGGACGGAAATTGTCAAAAGTTTCAGCGGCTCGTGCTCCGGCAGCACCACTGGCATCTGCTGCGTCTCAGGCGCACAACGCTGACCTCGCCCAGGCCTTCAATGCGGCGTGTCGTGTGTCGTCGCCTCGCTCCGATTCTGACTGGTATGTGGACAGCGGTGCTTCGGCTCATATGACTCCCCAATCTACACATTTGGACTCTTTTGAGCCATATTCTAGTAATGGTTCCGTAACTGTTGGTAATGGGCATTCTTTATCTATATCCCATATTGGTACTGGTCATCTATCTCATGATATTAATCTCTTGGATGTTTTGGTTGTGCCTGGTCTCACAAAGAATTTATTGTCGATTAGCAAATTGACTTCTGATTGTGGTGTTGATGTTGTATTCTCTGACAAGTCTTTTGCTATTCAGAACCGGTTGACAAAGACAACTCTGGCTCAGGGTCGATGTGAGAATGGGCTCTACATTTTGGAAAAGGGCAGTGCGGCGTTGATTGCTTCTCTTCATCAAAAGGCCTTGCGGGCCAGTTTTCATTTGTGGCACTTGCGTCTAGGACATGTTTCCCCTAGCGCAATTTCTTTACTGAATAAATTAGGTCATTTAAATGTTACTTCTGTCTTACCAGACCCTACTGTTTGCTCTTCTTGTCAGCTTGCCAAGAGCAAGAGATTACCTTTTTCTTTGAATGAGAAACGTGCTACTTCTATACTTGATTTGGTGCACTGTGATTTGTGGGGACCGGCCCCCGTTGCTTCTACTGCTGGCTTCCGTTATTATGCTGTATTTATTGATGATCACTCACGCTTTTCTTGGATTTATCCTTTATGTGCAAAATCAGAATTTTATGATGTTCTGCTTCGGTTTCATGCATTTGTCTCCAATCAATTTTCGCGAGCCATTAAGATTTTCCAATCAGATGGGGGGACTGAATTTGTTAATAAGCGTGTTGCCACTTTTATGCAAAGCCATGGTATTCTGCATAGAATGTCTTGTCCTTATACTCCACAGCAAAACGGTAGAGCTGAGCGCAAGCATCGACATATTACCGAAACTGGTCTCTCTATGTTATTTCATTGTGGTGGTCCGCCATCTTTATGGTTTGATGCCTTTGCTACTGCAGTTTATATTATAAATCGGTTGCCATCCTCTGTTTTAAATAATAAATCTCCATTTGAGATGGTGTTTCATAGTGTTCCGGATTACTCTGTCTTCAAACCTTTTGGTTGCAGGGTCTTTCCATTTCTTTGAGACTATGCTGCACATAAGCTCTCCCCTCGCAGCAGTCCTTGCATTTTTTTGGGATATAGCAGTACTCACAAGGGTTTTCGGTGCCTCGATCCTATTTCTGCACGAATTTATGTTACCCGTCATGCTCAGTTTGATGAGCGTATTTTTCCCTATGCTGGGCATGCTCCTCCGTCAGCACAGGACTTACCTATTTCAAGTTTTTTGGATCCCATTTCTCCCACGACCATTGAGCATCCCGTGTCTCGTTCGTCGCCTCTGTGTGTGGACCCAGAGTTGGTTGATGAGCCTCCTACTCTTATTCCGGATGTTTTGGCCGGTCCGACACCTCCAGAACCTCCCTCACCATCTTCGCCACCTCCAGCGCCATCATCACCGTTGGCCGAACCTACAGATGGCTCTTCTTCGGCACCTCCTGTGCCACCCCCACCGCCTCCGCTACGTGCACAACGAGAGCCTAGTCACAATATGGTGACCCGTGCTAAAGCCGGGATATTCAAGCCCCGCTATCCTGTCAACTTGGCTTACACTGCTCTTCTAGGCTCACTTACCTCTGCTACTGAGCCAAGAGGTTTCAAATCAGCCTCTAAGCACCCGCATTGGGTGACCGCTATGCAAGAGGAGATCGACGCTCTCTCGCATAATAAGACATGGGACTTGGTGCCCCCGCCCAAGGGAGTTAATATCGTTGGTTCTAAGTGGGTATTTCGCACGAAGTACCGTTCCGATGGTTCTATTGAACGCTATAAGGCTCGCTTGGTTGCTCAGGGATTCACTCAGATTCCGGGGTCGGATTTCCATCACAGCTTCAGTCCAGTTGTAAAAGCCACTACTGTTCGTCTTATTCTGGCTCTTGCTGTTCATCATCAATGGCCTTTACATCAGTTGGATGTCAAGAATGCTTTTTTGAATGGGGTTCTCTCAAAGCCAGTTTACATGGCCCAACCGCCTGGCTTTGTTGACTCCCGTAATCCGACTCATGTGTGCCGGCTTAAGAAAGCTTTATATGGCCTGCGGCAGGCTCCTTTGGCGTGGTTTCAGCGTTTCAGTACTTATTTGTTGGGTCTTGGCTTCCATCAGACTTACTCTGATCCATCGTTGTTCCATTTGAAGAAGGGTTCTTCACTTTTATATCTTCTTGTATATGTTGACGACATTATTCTTACAGGTAATGATCGTACTCTTCTTCGACATTTCATTGAGCGCACACACTCTGAATTTGCCATTAAAGACCTTGGGAAGTTGTCATATTTTTTGGGGCTTGAGATATCTTATACTCCTGACGGTGTTTTTGTTGGTCAATCCAAATATGCTCACGATATCTTGGAGCGTGCCTCTATGCTTGAGTGTAAGCCTGTTTCTACACCACTTCCTGCGAGGAGCTCGATGCAGAGCTCGGGATCTCCGGTTGATGATCCAACTCTCTATCGCTCTTTGGTGGGTGCTTTGCAGTATCTTACGATCACTAGGCCGGATCTTTCCTATGATGTTAACACAGTTAGTCAGTTTCTTCAGTCTCCTACTGACGATCACTTTTCTGCTGTAAAACGTATCCTTCGTTATGTGAAGGGTACAATTCATTATGGTCTTAACTTCACTCATCATCCTGAAAAGACTGTTGTGGGATATTCTGATGCCGATTGGGCAAGATGTTTGGAAACCCGTCGCTCTACTTACGGCTACTCCATTTTTTTTGGGGGTAATCTTGTTTCATGGAGTGCTAAAAAGCAGCCGACCGTTGCTCGTTCGAGTTGTGAGTCCGAATACAGAGCTTTAGCAAAAGCTGGTGAAGAAATCATTTGGGTAATTAATCTCTTACGGGAGATTCATCAGTCGCCTAAAACCCCTGCAATCCTTCTCTGTGACAACAAGAGTGCTATATTTCTCAGTCAAAATCCGATAGCCCACAAGCGCGCTAAGCACATTGACATTGATTGTCATTACATTCGTGATCTGGTCTCTTCTGGAAGGGTGCGCACTGAGTATGTTCCTTCGCATCTTCAATTAGCGGATATTTTTACTAAGGCGTTACCGCAACCTGGTTTTGAGTTCTTGCGTACCAAGCTCTGCGTTTCCATACACCCAACGCAGCGCTTGATGGGGGTATTAAGGATAAGATTTGCAGATAGTTTTCTATATTTGTAGATATTATATATCTTTGTATTTATATTATATTTATATTGTACATATATTGTAATCATTCTGTCATCACGATTGAATCATAATCAAATAATAATTCTCATACCATGTAGGGTAGTAAGGTACATTTTTGAATTCAAGACAAGGTAAAAGTTAGTAATAATTAAACAATCTCAAACAACAAAAACAAATATAAATCAAATTTATAGGTCTATTTTCACTACAAGAAATTTTTTTTTAGCGACCGAAATACTTTTGATAAAATTTAGTCACTAAAGAGGTTAGCGACCGAATTTACAATCGAAATTTGTTAGCGACAAAAATTCGTTAGCTACTACAGTTTTAGCTACTAAATCTACAACTTTTCTAGTAGTGTTTGGTCTTTATCCCATCTCAGATCCAAACGTGAATTAAAAATGTACTCAATAAATTTTATTTTAGAAAAAAATCATATGAAAATATGTGTAACTTATGGCAACACATTTGATAAGTGGGTGAAGTTGGGGGATCGTAATACGGCATACTTCCATGCCCGTACAAAGGTGAACCGGAAGCGCAATCGGATCTATGGGCTACAAGTTGAGCAGGGAGTATGGTGTACGGAGCAACACATTCTAAGGGATCATGCACGTTCTTTTTATCAGAGTCTGTTTGAAGCTAAGCAACCTGGTGTGGTAGAGGGGACTGTACCGCGGCTTAGTCCCATTGAAAGCAGGTGGCATGACATACTCGCTAAGGAGGTGGAGAGGGCCGAGGTAGATATTGTGAAAAACCAAATGAGGGCATTTGCGGCGCCGGGACCGGATGGATTCCCGGCCGAATTTTACAAGGTTTACTGGGAGCTCTTGGGAGATAGGGTTTTTAGGATGGTGCATAAGGCTTTTGTGACGCGAACCCTTCCGGACGGCCTCGCTCACGCTTTTTTGGTATTGCTTCCAAAGGTTGACATTCCACAGACTATTAGTTAGTTCAGGCCACTCACCTTGTGTAATGTCTCCTTTAAATTTATTACTAAGGTAATTGCGAATCGACTGCGGCCGTTACTATGTGATTATGTTGGCCCTTTTCAGTCAGCTTTTTTGCCGGGTAGAGGAACGAGAGATAGCGGAATTTTGGTTCAGGAGTTAGTATACTCCATGCAGAGCCGGGCTGTTAAGTTTAAGGGTGTACTATTGAAAGTGGATTTAGCGAAGGCGTATGACTCAGTTGATTGGAGCTTCCTTCATGAATGCCTGAGAGATATGGAGTTGCCGGTCGGGATGCAAGAGCTGATCATGGCATGTGTTACTACGTCTTCTTTTTCTATTTTGTGGAATGGAACTCCTTTGGATGCGGTCTCGTCTGGCAGGGGATTGCGTCAAGGAGATCCATTGTCCCCGTATCTTTTTGTGATAATTATGGAGAAACTCTCGAAGCTTATTCTGGAGGCAGTGCAGGACGGAGGTTGGAAGCCCTTTCGGTGTGGAGGGGAGGGCTTTTCTCTATCTCACGTCATGTTTGCAGACGATCTCATCCTTTGCTCGGAGTTGGAGGAAGAAAGCGTTAAGTGCATGGGCAGGGTTCTGGAGCAGTTTGGTAGCTGTTCGGGGCTGCGGACGAATTGTGAAAAGTCATCGGCTTTTGTTTCGATTCATGCTGGCGATCTGGAGAAGGGGTGGATCAGGGATCACCTCGGCATTAATACTACAGACACATTGGGAAAATATCTAGGTTTTCCTATTGTCCATGGGCGAATGAAACTGACGCATTTTGATGAGCTGCTAAGTAGGATGGATAGGCGACTATCAGGTTGGGCGGCTTCTCTGCTCAATCGTGCAGCGAGGATCACCCTTGCTAGGTCGGTGCTGTCCGCCCTACCCACGTATTGCATGCAAGTCCATATGGTTCCGGCTGCTGTCTGTCACCGCATTGATCAAAAAATTTGTCGTTGGATCTGGAAGGGATCGGCCGGTAAAGGTTTGCACCTGGTAAGTTGGGAGAAAATTACTCGGCCGAAAAGAGAGGGTGGCTTGGGGTTGAGACAAGATCGACATATGAATTTAGCTTTATTGGGTAAGCAACTTAGCGATTTCATGGTGGATAGGGATAAGTTGTGGGTGAAATTGTTCAAAACCAAGTATCGGTGCTTGGAGGGACTGTTTCCTAGGGGCTGTAGCACGGCATCTAAAATGTGGAAAGACTTGGTGAATCTGGTTGAATTATTTCGTGCTGGCTTTGGCGTCAGGATTGGTAGTGGAACGAGTTCCCTTTGGTACTCCCCTTGGTGGCAAGGAAAATGTCTAGCGCCCCTTGTGCCTTTTGTTCATTTAAATGACACTAATATGTTGATAAAAGATATCATGCAGGATGGGAAGTGGTCATTTGATAGGATGTATACGTGGTTGCCGGCCCATATAAAGGAACAAATTATGGCTTCACCATGCCCGCTGCTGATGGCCAATTCTAGGGACATGATGCATTGGCGCATGGAGGCCTCTGGAGTCTACAGCGTCCGGTCTGGCTACTTATGGATTCGTAACAGCAGTGAGGGTGACGCAGGTTGGCGTTGGATGTGGCGCCAGTCTATACCGGAGAAGATTGGACACTTATTTTGGCTAGCGGCGCATGATTCATTGGCAGTTAATCAGGTTCGCTATAAGCGTCGTATGGCGCAGACACCTTTATGTGCGATATGTGGGTCGTCGGAGGAAGATTGGCGACATGCATTATTTTTGTGTAAGTGGGCTAGCCAAGTCTGGGCTGGCCTTGGTGTCAAGGAGGTGGAGACCATTCCTAGCTTGGGGAAGGGGGAGATCAGGCATTGGTTTCATTTTATGTTTCTTTCTCGGAGCCATCTTTTTGTGGCAGGTGTGTGGACAGTTTGGCTTGAACGTAATAAAAGGATATTCCAGGGCAAGGAAAAGCATAGCAAGCGCCTGGTGTGGGACGTGCAGAGGCTGAGGGAGGTTCTGGAGCATGCAACGGCGAAGGGAGTGAAGGGCGTGAACGCTGGTAGGGTGGTGAAGTGGATGGAGCAGGTGAGTGCGGGAGTGGTGATACATTCCGATGGCAGCAGTAATGGAGAAGGTAGGGGGGGTTTTGCCGCAGTGTGTCGTAGCTTGGAGGGTGCTTGGAAGGGTGCAGTGAGTGGACAAGTCGGGGGTCGAGAGATCTTGGAAATTGAATTGTTTGGTGTCCTCAAGGGAGTGGAGTTGGCGGCGTCAATGCAGGAAATCCAAGTTACTTGTTACACAGACTCGGTGGAGGCGCTGCGTTTGATCCAGGGCCTGAGAACTAACAGCCACAAACTATGGCCGCTAGTTCAGGCTATTCGGAGTAAAGCGAGACAGATTGGAGAGTGTCAATTTAGGCATGTTTTCCGGGAAGGTAATCGGGTTGCGGATGCGTTAGCCAAGAAGGCCTGCCAAGATGAAGAATTTTTCACGACGTGGGCCTTTCCACCGGATGAAGTGATCCAGTTGCTTCATGAGGATAGAGATGGAGCTGGTGTGATGCGTCGTTAGTTTCTGGATTCTAGTTTTTCCTTTGGCTTTGGTTTGGGTGTTTTTTTTCTTTCTTTTTTCTTTCTTTTTAGCCGCCGATGAGGCATTGTTCACAAAAAAAAAAACAATCATATAGCTAGTTTTAATAATTTAATTAGATAAACATTCAAGCAATACCAGTTAATCTTGTTGAAAAACAAGTATAAACATCAAATGCCATAGCCGAAACAAACTTTGAAACTGCAATTGCCAAAGTCTAATTTGGATTCTCATCTACCATGCCGGAAATGTTGAAGCCATCATAAGAACAGTTTACCATATATTCATTGCCGGTTGTATGTTCTAAATTCTATAAATAGGTACTTAAATTGTTTGAATTAATTCTCCGAGCGAAGCAAAGTAAGAAATACAAAGCAAACTTTAGCTAAACAATCTCTGCTATCCTTTTTAGATATCAAAATAGTTCTTGTGTGTGATATCAAATCTACAAATACTACTATCCAATTACTATTACCAAAGCATTCTGACAATTATACCTCATACACTTCAGTTCCACACAATTATTTAACATGCCGTTAAAGCTTAACTCAATAGAATAATCTCAATTAACCTTACTCAAATAAATGGAACACACACATGCATGCCATATTTTGTATATTCAGATAATATAACCTTCCTCAAAAAATTGGAATTCTTACCATAGTTTGATACTGAAATGCAGAATCTACTTCTAAAGAATCATCTTTTGTGTATATATTTGATTATGACTATGGCCTGTATATATTGCATTGATCTATATTATTAATATTATTATTATTATTATTATCCTAACACAGCATATTATATATTTATAGATATAGTATTATCGTCAAAGCATTGTCAGGTTAATTGGAAACTTTTGTTCCACTCCTATAAATAAATTTAAAATCCAACAAATGCCGCCAATCATAAACTGAAAACCGACAATGAAGAAAATGAACCCTCATTTCATTCTTGCTTTGCACAGCCAGTTTCATACAAGGGTTTTCCCATGAAAAGAAATCCTATCTACCTTTTAAATATACGGTTCGAATAGCACACAATCTCCCGACAAATTAATTAATTAATGCTCCAGTGTAAATCCAAAAATGCTGATTTAGGGATTCATGAGGTCGTTATAGTGAACGAAGATCGCAGCAAGTTGTTAGATGTTGTTGTACGTGAAATTTGTAGAAGACGAAAGCCTCTTCTTTGATTAACAATGTCAGGCGAATTACAAAGAACTGATGGAAGAAAGCTTACAGGAAACTAAAATGCAGAAAGGAACAACGAAAATAAATGACAGGGAATGAATACAAAAAAACTTAAAGAAATAAAAGTGCAATTTCTCGTGAGAGTTGTCTGGGGGCTTTAAAAGTGAGCAACCCTTTGGTTTTTATATGCGGAGTTCCTCAACTGTCAAGCAATCCCACGATCCCTTCTAGGCCAGGTGTCATCTTGCCGACCATCCTGCTAGCATTCCTACAGATGTCTTCAAGAAACTTCCCGTCTAAAGAAACCTCCTGTCCTAATCTCTTCGTGACTCCTGGGCTGGCTTTCACATGAAGAACGGGGCTTGTACATGAAATGGGCTTCAACCTTCTGGACCACTAATTTTATGCAATGGGCCACCAAATATACTTAATAGGCCATTAAATTAGACCATTAAATTTACTTGGTTAACAGATGCCCCCCTTGCGCAATTTGTCTGTTAGGGTTTTCAGACGAATTCGCGCATTTTAACCTAGGCCTGGCCCATTAAGCCATTATAAAAAGACATCAAAGTCACAATTGCAAAAAAATTTTTTTCTAATTCCACTTTCGGCCGCCACTTCGTGCTAGCCGCCGTCGCTGGCCGCCCTGGACGCCTCTCTGACCGTCGTCATGAGCTCCTCACTGCGAACCTCTCCTTGCTCCGAACCATCTGCCGAAGACTCAGCCGTCACTCACAGCCTTCAGGCCACCACTCACGAAACCCTGGCCGCTAAACATCCGTCTTCAGCCGCCCTCACAGGCACGTTGGCCGCCAATGTCGCTATGACCACCCAGGTTTGTCTCATCTCTTGTTTTCATGTTGTCTACTTTTGCTGGCTATGTTATGTGCAATCTATATTTTCCTTTGATCGCATATTTAGTACATGTTGTCGGATGACTCAAAATTTTATGAGATAAAATTCAATCTTTTTTATTGTACGGCCTTGATGACTTAGAACTTGAGTAGATCGCTTGATATTTGTTAAATTCAAACTTAGAAAAAATAACATACGCCAAGAAAATCTTGACCACCACACTGTCACCACTGGCCTCCATTCGTCGTGTCTTGGCCTCCACCAAAGATTTCTCGGCCGCCACCAGGAGCTCCCCGGCCGCCGTACGGCACCCCTTGGCCGCCACTTGGCTTATGATTGTGTCGCACACTTGAATCTTGACTTAGATAATCCTATGCTCACTTAAATAGGTTCACTTCAAAAGCCTTACTTCAATAATAGGCTCACTTTTCAAGGCTCACTTTAATAGGCTCACTGTAATAGGCTCACCTCAAAAGGTTCACTTGATAGGCTCACTCCAATAGGCTCACTTTAATAGTTCACTTCTCACTTCAATAGGCTCACTTTAATAACTCACGTTGAGGCTCACTTTAATAGGCTCACTTTAATAGGCTCACCTCAAAAGGCTCACTTTGATAACTCACGTTGAGGCTCACTTTAATAGCTCACGTCGATAGGCTCACCTCAAAAGGCTCACTTTGATAACTCACGTTGAGGCTCACTTTAATAGCTCACGTTGATAGGCTCACCTCAAAAGGCTCACTTTGATAACTCACGTTGAGGCTCACTTTAATAGCTCACTAAGGCTCACTTTGATAACTCACGTTGAGGCTCACTTTAATAGCTCACGTTGATAGGCTCACCTCAAAAGGCTCACTTTGATAACTCACGTTGAGGCTCACTTTAATAGCTCACGTTGATAGGCTCACCTCAAAAGGCTCACTTAGGGTCATAGGGCCGCCCAAGATATGCCTCCTGTCTTAACTCTTAGCAAATCATGCTTATAATCTCCCTGGACGCATGCTTATCGTGTTATTTGATTACTTAGGACTCAACAAAGTCACCTACACCACTTGTGGCTTCAACACCCGCGGCCGCCACGGAAGACACCTCGGCCGCCATTGAGGGTGCGCCAGTCGCCACTCTTCATGCCCAAGCCGCCACTGGAGGATCTTCAAGCGTTGCTCCACGCTCATCTACTACTCAGGTTTGTTTTGCTGCATACCACTTTATTCGGTTATTAGATCAATCTAAATTCGCATATCCTATCAATATGCTCCGTGACATAAGTCCTGACAAAACTCACTACCCAGGCCGCCATTTCCAAGATCTTGGCCGCCATTGAGAGGCCTTTGGCCGCCACTTCGCAGCCCTTTGGGACTGTTGCTCCGCGTTCGACTACTGCTCAGGTACATCTCGATATGTAATGTCACTCTTTTCGTTTTATCAATCAAGCTCTTTCGGGCAACACCCGTACTCCTCAGGACTTAACGAAATTGTGCTATAGGTCACCTCATTGCAAAACCGGGTTATCACTACACCACTTTCCGGCCACGGTGTAGGGAAGGAACCTCGAACTTTATTTCGAGACTCAACTGCCACCACATCAGTCTCCACACAAGGAGGGTCAGTCGCTACATCAGTGATGCAGGCCGCCACCCTGCCACCCGCAGGTTCGAGTTTCGCAGCCTTGTCGTCTCGCACACCAGCTTTTCAGGTTTGCCTTAGATACTTTGGCATTCAATCTTCTTTTCCTTAACGTGGTTCCCAATCGATGAGGGTTTAATCATGATTTACTATGTAGGCTTTGGCGAGTTCCAGTGTACCAGGTGCCACAAAAGAATTACCGGACACTATACTTAAGCTCAAAGCAGCCGCTCAGGCGTCAACTGCCTTCCAGCTAGGTCACACCTTAGTTAGTACGCCTGGCTTCTCTGGTCCCGGTCATCCTCGTGTTCCGTCTCCCCAGGTTAGTGTATGACTCTTCCTTATCACCTATCTAACTTGGTTTTTCTCATATAATTTCTTATCCCTCTCTTCAATGATGTAGGACATGGAGGACCTCCCTTCATCTGATGATGAAGCTTATGACTTTACTAGGGAGGAACCGGTGCCTGTCCTCCGACCCTTTCATCATACTGGTGTACATGGAACCGCCATTGTCCATGACTTCCTATCTTGCTCGCTTCCCATTACTCAGGCGGCGTTTACTAGGGCTTTCATTACCCGTACTAAGATCATTAAGTCTCACCAGTCGGCTGTATCTAAGTCAGTGTCCAAGCGTAAAAAGAAAACCTCAAAGAAGACTCAGACCGAAAGGAATTGCACGGAGCGATATATTGACTGGGCTCATCGAATGCAGAGATCCTTTCATAGAGACTGGGAAAAATGGGGAATCAAGGATGCCATCCTCTTATCCATCAAGCCTATTGCTCTCGACCATCACCTGTTATACTACTTTATGGGCTTCTGGAATTCTTCAGTGAACGCGTTCCAGTTTCCTTGTGGATTCGTAGGTCCTACCCTTTTAGACGTTATGATGATTACGAGACTGTCTGTTGTTGGTCTGGAGTTCACACAGTCCGTTGGATCAGAGGACTCTCATCTTGGCGACCTGATCTGCCCCGTAGGCAAGGCATCCAAGCGATACGCAGCTTTCATCGACCATAATAGAGTGAACGGACCTCCGACACGCAGAGAGCATGTTGCATTCCTTTTGATGTGGTTCAGTCGGTTCATTGTCTGTTCTAGTGCCCGGACAGTATTACGTATGGCGTTACCCTATGTTCAAGCCATCGTGGATAGCGACGGGGACGATACTTGGGCGATTGGCTCATATCTTCTCGCCACTTTGTTCAGTGGCCTGTCAAAAGTAGCCACTTTGCTTGCCAAGGGTACAGATCCTGGGGTCAAGGCTTCAGGCCCCTTATGGTTTATGCAGCTCTGGATTCAGCTGTACTTCCCACGTCTGTTTCGTGATGTGGCTCGTCCTTCCCCGCAAGATTGCAGGCCGAACACACCCTTGTGTTTTCCTCTAGCCGATCAATCTTTGCGAATTCGCGAAGGTAAACTCTTAGACAAGGATGGACTGCAGATCATGCGCTGGCTTCTAGCTTACAAGCCGGGTCCCCTTGGTTTGTTCCCCTACGCCCAGCGGGGTACACTGTTGGCTGCTCTGATATGTTCGCCACTCGAGCCAGACGCCAACTTTGGCGAGGACACATGGAACGCTGCTTTGAAGCCACACCTACTATTGAGTGGTCTTCGGCAAAACGACAAGTCCAACCCGCTCAATGCTGAGTCTTATTGTCCTCACTTACTAGCTCGCCAGTTCGGATGTCGACTCGGTCTTCCACGTGGAGTAGCGTGGCCAGCTAGGAGAGGCTCGGGGTTGACTGATTCAGATCTCCATGCTATACTCACGTTGCTGAGTCGCCTGCCAGATTCATCATATTTGCCATTCACTCCTTCAGGGACGCTTGCTACTCAGTTTATGGCTTGGTGGACGCCGTACATCGCCAAACTCTTGCCGACTGAGGACAGCCTCGTAGCGCGTTTCGGACTTGCATCTTCACATCCAGTCCCTAACACCACAGGACAGTCTTCGTCTAGGCCTCCGGCTTGCCCGCCGCCTGATCCGGCCCCTAGTACTCGTGGTGTTGCTATATGGTCAGCTCCCGTGCCTGCGACTCATGACGTTGCCAGGAAGAAATCGTATGCGTCTCATTTATCTCGCAAACGCCAAAGAGGTAAGTTCATCCTACATCTCATATGTTCTCTTCCATCTCCCTCTGTTGTCGCCTAACCCCTGTTAACTTATACAATTCATCCCCTGGACCTCGCGGGGTGTCTGCCGGTAGTAGTTCGAGCTCTTTAGCCCATGATGGAGAAACTGATGAAGATGTTACTGACGGCACCGAAGATCGTGATGACGACGAGGGTGAATCCGCGAGTTCAGATGAGGACGAGGATCAGATGAGCGAGGACGGCGCTGGAGATGATGCTCGCCCTGAGACCGACCCGGTTGACCCCGATGATGATCACTCATGTGAGGGGGTTGGCGCAGTTCATGATGACGAGCTACAGGCTCGTGCTGACTACATATGTGCTCATGGGGTGGATGATCCCAGATACCACACTGATGCTCAGGAGACCGCGGTTGAGGATCCCTCACAGGTATGTTTGGCTACCTTGTATTCTTTAGTAGTAGTTTGTCTCTGTCTTGATAACTTATTGCAACATTCTTTTTACTTTCAGGCCCACGTGGATCCATCTCTCCCCTCTACTGATGATATCTCCACTAACATCGATCGGGCCTCTCAGGTATTTATTGATTATTTTGCTCTTAATTTCGACTTATTTCTCGAGACATAACGAATCCTCACGCCTCATTCTTCCAGGTCTCTTTGGATCAGGGAGATTGTCCGCCTTCCGCTCAGGCTGCGTCTCATACCTCTGCAGTTAAGCCGACTCCCACGCTGGCCTCTCAGGTATTTCTAGCCTCATAATGTTTTCATTTCCCTGTCTGCCTTCATCTTTGCGGAGGAACATATGCTAAGGAATGTTCGCTTGTTTCAACCATAGGCCCTTACTAGTCAGACGCCACTTTCAGTTATCGATTCTGCCGCACATTCAGCTGCTTTAGTCGACCACGCCCCGACTCCTCAGGTATTATTCTTTCTTGTCCTCATTATAGTTAGCTCTCTCTATTGCTAATTTTAATATGTCCTCACTTGCAGGTGCCCCAGGTTCCCTCTGCAGATCCTATGATTTCGAGCACCCATACTCCTCTCAGTGGCGATATCGCTAGAGCATGTGAGGCGTTTGACCGCTTTCTCACCTCCCATACAGGCCCCGTGACCGCCGAGATAGTCTCCGGTCTCGACGACTTGCTCATTGCTATCAGCTCGGCCTCCACCTTTGTTGAGGATGCCGACTTCCAGAATTTTTCATATCTTATCTCCGAGCTGTCTTTCTTTTTTCCCAGTTACAGGAGTATTGCAGATGAGTCTGCTGAGGTTTTGACCCTTATTGACGACCTTGAGTTACGACACCGTGAGACTCTTTCTCAGTTGGAGGCGATTCGTCCTCAGCATGAGCAGTTATCTCAGGCTCGTGCGGCTCAAGAAAAACAAAAATCACAGCTGGAGAGTGCCATCACACATGCAGAGGGCGATATCAGAGAGTCGGAGAGGATTATTGCAGAGGCAGAACGTGCTATCGCTCACGAGAGACGCTCCATTGCAGATAGGGAGCGTACTATTCAGGAGGCCAAGGATGGGCTTACTTCTCTCGAGTCTCGCTGGACCGAGACTTCTACACAGGCCGCTGTTTTGCAGACCACTTACGACCGCTTAGTCGCCGACCAGCGCGACCTATCAGCTGAGTTGTCGAAAGGTCTTCGACCCCGGGCGGATGCTCGCGCTCGTGTTGCCGACGCTGCTTTTCATCGTATTACCGACACCTTTAGGCGTACATGCGATCGTTGGGCAGTCATGCGAGGTCGCATACTTGGTAGTAGGATGCCACCTTCTTCTTAGTAGCTTTAGGGGTCGCACAGCGTTTTTCTTTTGGTACATTTTTTGAGCTAGCTCACCGGCTTGTGGTGGGAAACTGGTAGACATCCTCCGATTTTCTTTAGTATATATTTCTTGCCACATTTGGCCCTGATACGGCCACTTTTAACTCGATGCATTTCTATTTTCCTTACTCCGATTCCCAAACTGATGGATAATACGTTTTAAGATATTTTGCATTGATACTTTGTTTATGCTCTTGTCCATCAATATCCATCAATTTGTATGCACCATTTATCAACTTCTGAGTAACAATGAAAGGTCCTTCCCAGTTTGGAGACCACTTCCCCGTTTCATTATCGCGTACCCCTGAAGGCAAAATTACCTTCCACACTAGGTCCCCTTCACTGAACATTTTGCTTCGAACCTTCTTGTCATAATATTTTGCAATTTTAGCTTTATGACGTCGGATATTCTCCAAAGCGACAAGCTTGTCACCATCTGTCGTCTCCAACTCTTGCAACATGGCCTCTTCATACTTGGCCAACTCTAAGTGATGCTGCTGGGCCACCCTCAGCGATGGAACCGTGATCTCTAAAGGTAGGACGGCGTCATGTCCATACGTCAGGTAATATGGTGTGAATCCAGTGGCAGTAGACTTAGAATTTCTATACGCCCACAGGACCTCTGATAAGGCCTCATGCCACTTCCTTGGCTTGTCTCCCACTGCCTTCTTGATCATGCTTACCAAGATCTTGTTAGTAGCCTCGGCTTGACCATTCGCTTGGGGATAGTATGGGGTAGAATGATATATGCGAATCCCAAATTGCTCAGCGAAAGCCATGAACTTCTCACCTGTGAATACCGTTCCTTGATCGGCAGTAATAGTCTGAGGTATCCCAAATCGATGTATTAGCTCAGTCACAAATTTAATAACATCGCTTTGATCAATCTTTCTCATTGGCCATGCCTCTACCCACTTGGTAAAATAATCAGTGGCCACGAGTATGAACGCGTGGTTCTTAGATGAAGGCGGATGAATCTTCCCGATGATGTCCATACCCCAGCCACGGAACGGCCAAGGCTTCACGACTGAATGCAATTCCTCCGCCGGTACTCTTTGAATGGGACCATGCTTCTGGCAAGCCTCGCAACCTCGAGCATAAGTAATACAATCCTCCATGATTGTTGGCCAAAAATACCCGTACCGGTGAATACTCCATCTCATGCTAGGTCCCGCTCTATGGGAGCCACAAATCCCTTCATGGACTTCTCCCATCACTAGCTTAGCCTCCTCAGGACCGATGCATTTAAGTAACAAACCGTCGAGCGCCCTTCGGAACAACTCACCATCAACCAACGTATGTCTTAAAACTTTTACCTTCATAGAGCTATCTCCTCCAGACGATGGGTTCTCAAGGTATTTCGCAATATCTGTCCTCCAATCACCAACTGGGTTTTGAGGTTGAATCTCTTCTTGATCTTCAGAATCATTGGTGAGGACAGCAATACCTGTTGCCCCCCTAGGGCAACCAGCGTACCAGCCGGAAGCTAATTGAGCAGCTTCGTTGGCCTCCTTATTTTGTTCTCTAGGCACATGATTGATAGTAGCCTCCGAGAATTTACCTAACAGTTCTAGCGCAGTTTCATAACATCTGATCAACCTCGGACTTTTGCATTCATACTCTCCTGTCAATTGCTTTAAGATGACTTGAGAATCTCCAAAAACTACAATGGACCTTGCACCCTTCATCAATGCTGTCTCCAGGCCGAAAATCAAAGCCTCATATTCAGCTTGATTATTCGTCGTACCAGGCTCCAACTCCCGAGCCAGCTTCCAATGCTCCCCGAAAGGACTAGTGATAGTAATACCGGCCCCTGAGCCGCTGCTTGCGCAAGACCCATCGAACGTTAACTCCCAAGGTTCGAATCCTATAAATGATTCTTCGGGTTCTTCGGGCAACATCACTGAAGGGTGCTGAGCTAAGAAGTCCGCTAGGGCTTGTCCCTTAACCGCCTTCTGAGGAACGTGAACGAGAGTAAAAGGACTAATTTTCATAGCCCATTTAGCCTGTCGGCCTTTCAAGGCTGGTCTCTGGAGCAATGTCTTAACCAAATCGAATGGGGCCACCACATGGACTGTACGTGGTAACATGTAATGTTCCAACTTATTGCAAGCGTACACCAACGCATAACACGACTTCTCTAAAGCTGTATATCTCACTTCTGGACCCTGCAGTGTCTTGCTGAGGTAATAGATGGCCCTTTCCTTCCCATACTCATCATCTTGTGCGAGCAAGCATCCAATAGATTCCTCAGCGGCTGACACATACAATTTCAGAGGTTCGCCAAGTCTGGGTGGCGTCAATACTGGAGGATTGGCTAACATTCTTTTAATTTCTTCAAAGGCCGCTTGATGTTCAGCCGTCTAATTGAATACGTCGTTCTTCCTTCCTTTGAGCAAGGTGGTGAAAGCTCTCATCCTCCCTGCCGCGTTGGCAATGAATCTCCTTAAGAAGTTAATCTTGCCCATTAGCGACTGTAGTTCCTTAAGATTAGACGGTGCGCGAGCTTCCAGGATGGCCTTGGCTTTATTCTGATCCACCTCGATGCCCCTCTCATGAACCAGGAAACCTAAAAAGTTCCCAGCCGCCACTCCGAAGGCACACTTAGCGGGATTAATTTTAAGCCCGTGTTGTCTCATCCTGATGAAGGTTTGCTCAAGGTGATCCAAGTGTTGGCCAAATTCACACGATTTAACCACAATATCGTCGATGTACACTTCAAGAATATGGCCAATTAAATCATGAAAGATCATGTTCATGGCCCTTTGATATGTTGCCCCAGCATTCTTCAAACCAAACGGCATCACTACCCATTCAAAGATGCCAACTGGTCCTGGACAACGAAAAGCTGTTTTGTGAACATCATTTTCAGAAATAAAGATTTGATTGTATCCAGAATAACCATCCATTAATGATAAAAATTTGTGGCCGGCAGCCGCATCAACCAGCATGTCAGCCATTGGCATTACATATTCATCCTTGGGCGTAGCCAAGTTTAAACTCCTAAAGTCTATACAGACTCTTAATTGACCATTCTTTTTTACAACAGGTACAATGTTTGCAAGCCATTCTACATAACGACAAGTTCTAATGTAACTGCTCTAAGAAGTTTTTCGATCTCAGTCTTTATTTTTGGGATGGTGTCTGGATCAAACCGTCTAGGCGGCTGCTTGTGAGGTCTGAACTCGGGATGAGTGGGCAACTGGTGTTCCACGAGCTCCCTTGGAAGTCCTGGCATATCCGAGTATTGCCACGCAAAACAATCTTTATACTTCTGAATCAGCTCCACTAATTGGTGCCGCTCCTTATCAGGCAGAGACGCACTTATTTTGGTCAGCCTTGGCTCCGCCTCCGTCCCGAGATTGATATCCACAAGTGGTTCCTTAGCTTCTGGACTAGGTAGTATCCGCTTCACAGGTGAGGGCCACTCGGATGGCCTACTGTCTACTAAATTTTTAGACTTGTCCTCGGCACCCATCATCACTTCAGTATCTACCAGCCGCCGCAACAAGTCTTTGTAGATATCTTGGCTGCTCATGATCAACAACTTGATGCCTCTTGCCGGCCATCCGCTGAGTGAAGCTTGAAACCGCTTGAAGTAAAATCAATGGACTCCAAGTCCACATCGACGCCAATTAGAGCTGAAGCAGGCTGAATATCTTCTAAGTAGAAAACAGCCTCATCATTATTGTTGTTTGGCCCTATAAAGGGCTGAGGATCTGCCTCCACCAATTCAACGTGATTACCATCCCATATGAGTAACTGTTGGTGTAGGGTGGAAGGCACACATTCTGCCATATGGATCCAATCACGTCCTAACAATGCTGAATAACAGGTCTTTGACTTTACCACAAAGAAAGCTACTTTGATAGTCTTAGACCCCACAGTGACGTCCGCCGTTATGAACCCTGCAGGTTGGGTCGCTTCTCCCACGAAGCTACACATCCTGACCCTGGTGGGGATCAAATCCTTCTCATTCTTTCCCAACTTCTTCAGAGTTGACATTGGGAGTACATTTGCCGCTGCCCCATTGTCGACGAACACCCTGGTGAAGGGACGTCCGTCAATATGGGCCTTGACATACAAGGGTTTCAACTGTCTCGTTTGAGACACCTCGGGCTTGGCGAAGTGAGCCGAGGCTGGCTTCTGAACTGATTGACCACCTAACTCCTCTAGCAAACATCTAGTCGGGTGAGACAACTCGGCTATCATTTCATCCATTTCTTCAATCAATTTGGCAAATGGCGGCTCCTCTTCATCCCACACTTCGGACTCCACATCACTGACATCTTCGTCTGCTGCTAACCCCACGACATGCATGGACACCGCTGGGTCCGTCGGTTCTTTTTCTTGCCCGTACTCATAACCTTCTTCCTTTAACTTATTTTCCAGATCCTCCCAGAAAGCATCCATGTTAGCCTCTTCATCCAGATCCATACCATCCAACATGTTAATGTTGTCAGGAATGATTCCCAAGGCGCTAATCCCTACCTTAGGCTCCTCTATGTTGGCGTCCATAGCGGCTTCCACTTCCTTAGGGGTGACCGCCCCAAAGTTCACCCGCGCAGCCTCATGGGCAGGCTGAAACTCCGGCTGTGACTTCGCCTGTTCAGAATCATCTACTGTCTTACAGTAAGCCAGGAATCCCTCATAGCTATCCGGTTCACTTCCCAATTCACCGGCCTGATGGGCCGCTATGTATGCGAAGTATCTAGTGAGCACCTTCATCATGGCCATCTCCCTTGTACTGGCTGTACCCGGCTCGCCCATATGCTCAAATCTCTCCATGAACTTATCTGCCCAGGACATAGTCACCCTTTTCTCATTACTCGATTCAGCCAAGGCGGTCGCTTTGCCCTTGTCTTGGGATGAAGGCGACTGAATTTTAATCTGAGTAGATTCCACCTCTGTTACCCTAAGCTGAGATGATGATGGTTTATGTTCTTCCCACTGAAGCCTTTCTCGAATTGGTCTTCTAGTGGAAGAAAGTGGCGACTGGGGTGCCTTCCTGGGTGTCTCATGTGACCCCCTCCTATCACCTTCTCGGCTCGGTTGAAGCCGCTCATGAACTGGTCTGCGAGATGATACAGGGGAATTGGGTCTCCTAGTAGTATGTCTTCCCTGAGGGTGTTGTAACCTCTCATGAACAGGCCTTCGTCGTTCAGAAGTCTCACCTTGAGACCTGAAATAGGTTGGTTGAATTGGCTTCCGAGGCCTAGATGACTCCAACTTATGAATCTGAGCCTCCCATTGCCGCATTTCCTCGGCATACCTTCTTTGAGCCCTCCTGAATTGGCCTCTGGTCATGGCTGGCGGCTCCCTCGGAGCGGATCTCCTCTCTGCCCGATTCATCATCCACCTTTCAGCCTCCGCGGGTTGCTCAGGACGTCTCATCAAAGTTGGTACTACATGTATTCCCGGCCTGTAGTCCCGAGTTATAGGCTTATGTCTACCATTTTCACGGATCTCTAATGCAGGTTTTGGGATCTCAACCTTCAATGGAGGCTTCTGCTTCTTCTGATACTCTTTCTCTTCAGCCTCGAGGACTTTCTTGAACTCCTCTTTGACATACTCTTAAACTTAGGCTGCTTGCTAAATAATTCCTTTTCTTTTTCAGCCTCGGATTCATCAGACAACAAGTCCTCATCCTGCTCACTGATCTGAACACATTCGCTTCCTTCATCAGTCCGGCTACTAGAGCCGCCAACCTCTGGATTTGGGATGAACCCAGAAGCACCAACGTGAAGCTGAGGGAAGGGGTCTATGTCCACCTTCATACCTGCAATTTTTAGTCGTCCCTCTTTAATCTTATTCTGAATAGCACTTCTAAAACTCCTGCACTTAGTAATGCTATGAGTATAGGAGTTGTGCCACTTACAGAATGACCGACCTCGAATTTCTTCGGCCGCTGGCAACTTCTGCCCTTCGGGCAGCTTAATAACTCCGTCCTTGAGTAGGGCATCAAACACTTGGTCCGCCCTGCTCATGTCAAAGAGATCCTCCTCAGGCCTGTACTTGGCCTCCTTCTGTTTGGGCGGCCTGAGGGCCGTACAAGTGTGTGGCTTGGCTGTCTGGACCAATTCCGCTACAGCCACCTCCACAGGTTCGTCCTCCTCATCGCTGAACCTCACCTCTTCAAAGTGGACTCTACGTGTGGGACGTTTTTCTTTCTGTTCCTCCAGGAACTTTTCCAGTCGGGCCGCTCTCTTGGCCAACTGGGCAAGGTCAGTCGCATCCTGCACAATCAAATGTTCCTTCAATTTAGGCAACATGTTAGTTACTGCTATATTGGCTATTTCCCTTTCAGGAATTGCCATGGTACATCGGCCATTAAGCCGCTGTAACCTATTAATGAAAGCATTTGCCGTCTCATCGGCATATTGTTTTGCGTTAGTCAGGTCTGCGAGGCTAACCTGTGACAATGGTGTGTAAAACCTGTCATGGAAGGCTCGCTCCAAGTCAGCCCAATTCTGAATGGAATTAGACCGCAACGATGCATACCATGCGAAAGCAGGACCAGTAAGGGATGAGCTAAAAAGTCTCAATTTGAGCCAGTCGTTGGATGCTGCTTCCCCACATTGTGCAGTGAACCTCCCCACGTGTTCCACGGTGGACCTGCCGTCATCCCCTGAGAACGTGGAAAATTCGGGCATCTTAAATCCTCGTGGGTAGGGTTGCATGCTATCTACCCAATCAGGGTACGGTTTGCGGTATGTAGGCCGCTCCATCGGCCTCAATTGGATGCCAAAGTGTTGCTGCATCATGTCAGCAAGCAACTCGGACGATACTGCTGGCGTCTGCGCAGGTGGTAACGCCACTGGGGGTGAAAGAGGAGCCACGGCGGCTGGTTGCGGTGTCTGCCCCCCTTGTAGTGGCGTCTGTCCCCAGGGTTGGGGCGCTTGTCCCCAAGGCTGCGTTGTCACGAAGGGTCCTACTGAAACGTTCGGCACATGAGGTGCCGCTTGGCGTGGCTGCATACCAATGCCACCAGAGGCCGCTGTACAGCCTGGAGATACACTGGAAGCCACCAAACAACCTGGCGCCGCATAAATGGGTGTTGGGGGCGCTACAAATCCAGGATTCGGCATCAGGGGTGCCGCTGGGTTGGAAGCATAGGCTGTCTGGAAATGATTCACCAGTGGATTGACTAAGCCTCCCACATCGGGGATTGGCGGCTGGTTGTTGGGTGCTGTACCCCAAGTTCGTAACTGGCCGCCTGACGGCCCTGAATACGGCAGCAAGTTAGCGCCGTTTGCAGGAACGGTTGCGGGAGTAGTTGCTTCCTGTTGAGTCCGCAAGGCATTGATGCCTCTGTCAATTTGATCGGCCATAGCAGGCCGCAAAACATCCATAAGATGCCTCGTTAGTAGAGGCATGAACTCGGCCATCGATTCTGTCATCGAAAGCCGCATTTGTTCTGCAAATGTAGGGGTCTGTATGATCCCCTGTTGTGGTTGTGCAACAGTTGTCGTCTCAGTCACCTCTCCAGACGACGTTCGAACAGGTGTCTTCTCTTGCAGAGACATTTCTTCAAATTTCTGTGTAAGATCACTTACCAGACGTCCTGATCTTAGACGCATACACTTCTTTAAAGCGGATATGGCTTTAATCTCGGGTCCCGCTGGGCGTGCCAATTTGTTGTACGTGAAATTTGTAGAAGACGAAAGCCTCTTCTTTGATTAACAATGTCAGGCGAATTACAAAGAACTGATGGAAGAAAGCTTACAGGAAACTAAAATGCAGAAAGGAACAACGAAAATAAATGACAGGGAATGAATACAGAAAAACTTAAAGAAATAAAAGTGCAATTTCTCGTGAGAGTTGTCCGGGGGCTTTAAAAGTGAGCAACCCTTTGGTTTTTATATGCGGAGTTCCTCAACTGTCAAGCAATCCCACGATCCCTTCTAGGCCAGGTGTCATCTTGCCGACCATCCTGCTAGCATTCCTACAGATGTCTTCAAGAAACTTCCCGTCTAAAGAAACCTCCTGTCCTAATCTCTTCGTGACTCCTGGGCTGGCTTTCACATGAAGAACGGGGCTTGTACATGAAATGGGCTTCAACCTTCTGGACCACTAATTTTATGCAATGGGCCACCAAATATACTTAATAGGCCATTAAATTAGACCATTAAATTTACTTGGTTAACAGATGTTTACAATACAAATTTGGAAAGATCGTTGCAGCGAGCGAGCGAGCGTGCTGCCATTATATTGGTCTTTAAGCTTGTTGGGTATCCCACATCGGTTATAATGGTTTCCCTTTACTACCTTATATGATTTGGAGCAATTCGACCTATCACCAATTGGTTTTAGGTATAGGAAAAAAACACCATTGGTCCCATAATTTTTCCAAATTTCGATTTCAGTCCATTATTAATTTGATTAACACAATCCATTATTTTTGCTAATTTTTGCATAATCTGTCCCAAACCCCCTTAATGACTTTTTTTGCTGACATGGCAACATGATTAGTGTGCATAATCATGTGCCACGTTAGCAAAAAAGCATTATTAAGGGGGTTTTGGATGGACTACGCAAAAATTAGCATAAATAATGGATCGATTGTATTAATCAAATTAATATGGGACTGAAATCGAAATTTAGAAAATTTATGGGACCAATAGGATTTTTTTTCCTAGGTGTGAGCCTCCCATCCATGAAGTTCTATATTGTATCAGAGCCATGGTTGCCGCCCGGGTTGGGTATATTTGATCCTGAATTTGAAATTTGATTTCGAATCTCGAGGGGAGGGTGTTGGGGTATCCCACATCGGTTATAATAGTTCTCCTTTACTATCTTATATAATTTGGAGCAACTCTACCTATCACCAATTGGTTTTAGGTGTGAGCCTCCCATCCATGAATTTCTACAAAGCTAAGGGCGATGGAATATATATATATATATATGTATACTAGAACTCGTCTATCGCGCGGGACTATATGTGGATTTTAATTGTGTTGTAGTCTGCATGTATGATTTTGGTGGAAGTATAATTATGCTTTTTTGAATTGGTTTTATAAAATGTTTAAGCGTGCAAGTGTGTAGAGAAGCGAAAGTTTTGTGTTTGAATAGTATTTTTGTGAATTTTAGAATGAATAGAAAGGAAAAGGAGCATGAAGAGGTAATTCAGTACCTAAATGTAAAATAATCATAATGTAAAGTGTAAAATGGTAATTCAGAACTTGATTGAGTGAAGAGACTCAAGGAATTGATATAATTCTAATGACCACAGTACCATACATTATATGTACAGTACATATCCACCGGGAAAAAAGCCAAAATCATCCCACAACTTTCGTGTGTTTTTCAAATGGTCCCATAATTGTGCACTTCACTCATTCCATCCAATATGTTTGCTAATTCTCGCCCAAATGATCCCATCGGAGGTTAATTGTGAGGATTAATGGGTAAATCATCCCACAACTTTCGTCCTTTTCTCAAATGGTCCCATAATTAACCCATTAATCCTTGCGACACATCAGCGTGGGAGATCATTAATCTCGGATGGGATCATTTGGGCGATGATTAGCAAACATATTGGATGGATTCGGTGAAGTGCACAATTATGGGATCATTTGAGAAACACACAAAAGTTGTGGGATGGTTTTGGCATTTTTCCCCATATCCACCCACTCAAGGAATTGATTTTATATATTTGAAGCTAGATCACTTAACGGAACAAGAACACCAAAGGAACTAATTGGGAACAAAAACAATAGGAGCCGAACAAGAGCTATTAAAAATCCCCATATCTAACAAACTGGATGAAAGGGATCAAGTATGTACGTGACACTGCTTGAACTTGAAGAACTCACAGCTTCTTCGAAAATTGTATAATGGGTGAGATGGCGAAAACAGGGATGACGAAAAGTTGAGCAAACATAGAGCTATACCAGAAACCGAAAAAAATCAAAAAGCATTATGGAGAGGATACGGTTGGGAGGTGAGCTGAGGAGAAACAAACATACTTTTAGATAATGAAGGAAACCATGGGAATACAATATGAAAAAAAAAAAAAAAACTTGCAGGCCAAATGGTACACCGAACTTTAAATACCGTAGGAAATGATTGTCGCTTATTCGGTCAGTTGCAATTAGGAAAGACAAGGCAGGGGGTTTCAGGTGTTCGTGCTGAAGAACACAGGGAATGGGGACGCTAGCTGAAAAAGACACATTCAACAAAGGAAAAGTAATTAGGAAAGGTCAATTTAGAGTTTAAAAAAACCCAAGAAAGAGAGACAACATGGCTGGGATAATCTCTCCAACACTAACACTTTCTAGAGAGGATCAGAATGGAGGCACATGAAACATCTTTGGAGGTTATACCCATATGCTAAAAAAGGATCGTCTCGGTACTGCAATGCCTAAAGTTCGGAAAAGAAAATATTTCATGCAGGTAAATAAGAAAAAGTGAAAAATAAAAGGCTAGTGTAAATTTCTTTGTTGAATAAATGGTGGTTATGAAACGAAAATAGATGCACTAAGCATAGATCCATCTATGATCCTGGCTCAACTTCACAAAATATGTTGTTCACCAAATCAGTCTGCAAACAAATCCGATATTATATATTAGGATCAAAATAATTATATATGCACGAGAGCAGACAACATTCATAGTAAGGCCAAAAATATTTTTGCCCGAGCATTAAGAATCAAACTACCAGCTGATGCTAATAGAGATATATCTAGTTCACATCAATCAGCATTCTCAGGATACACATAAATCAACAATGAACATAGAATCTGTTCAACTATTTCTTCAGTTCATTATCTTCAATCTAAATTAAGTTTACCGACACACCAGGTTCAGTATAGAGCACTAGATTATTGCCGAGTGCGATAAATTCAACTGCTAGCCATCACACAACCTCACTTGCAGAAACAAAAATAAAGTCCCTGCACCAGACAACATCTTTCTGTTACCTTATTCGTCACGTGGAAATCTACGAAAAATAATTGTTGTAGCAGGCCTTTTAAGCAATTAATAATGACAAATAAAAAATGGGCTTACCTGATGAATAGATGTTTCTTCAATATTAATATGCGAATAAATTTTGTCCTTCGCCAAAGAAGTATCACTGCGCCACAATACAACAACTAATTAAAACTATAAATGACAGAATAGTTGAGTTCCAATTTTGATAAGAGCCCATTTTCCAATGAACCTAAAAGTTCGATAAACAAGGTAGCTTAGTAACAATCATTACATCGGAAATGAACTAAGAACAGAACAAAAACCAACTCAAACAATAAACAACCTCCTAGAAAACTGTAGTTGGAAAAAAGGCCCAAGAAGTCCTTTTTCTTTCCAATTTGGCCAATTTCATCCTCTAAGAATTTTTGATCCAATATAGTCCAATACCTTTCCTAATTATATCCGAGTCCATCCTTTTTTTTTTTAATTATCAAATTAAATTACTGAGTTAGCATTTTTAAACCATGTTCTTACAAGTTACAAATGGTCTAACCCACCGGGTCATTAAATTTGACCCAACATTTGGGGTTCAAGTTTGAAAAGTACGGGAAACCCTCCCTGCCTTCCGTTCACTCAATTTTCAAATTAACTAACAACTTAAGAATCACCAAGAAAATACTACCAATGAAAAGCCTGTTGAATTCAAATCAAATTCCCAACAACCAATGTACCACTACTTCTTCTGCAATTCCACTTACTTCACTACAAGAAAAGAGGGATTTCCCGACCGCATACACCGACCGACGGTGCACGGGTTGGATTTTCCGACCGCATTACCAACCGCATACTTCTTCTGCAATTCCACTTACTTCAACTTCGTAAGAACTTTCTTAGCAATGGCAGCAGAACCCTATAGATACCCTAAAGTAAAATTTTCTCCACAAATTATAGAGAAAAAATAAAATTCTCATAAACAAGACAACTAAATCCTGATATGTCAAATCAGATGCTTTAGAATTCATTGAATAGCAACTTTCATCTTAGATCTAACACCGGCGTTGTTTATTAAAACATAGATTTTCCCAAAGGCATCCCACGCCTTCTCCACAGGTACCTCTCAATCGCAGCGCCGTTCCGAAGTAATATCAAGCTCAACTGCCACGGCTCTCGACGGATTTTGCCTATACTCTCGGGAGACGTCTGATCCCACCTTCTCATTGATTTCACCGTAGAGCTATTGTAGTCGATCTATTCTCCGAGCAGCGGCGACGATTCTGCAGCCGGCTTTGGCCAGAAATATTGGTGTGAACGATTCTGCAGCCGACTTTGGTGTGAACGGTGGAGGGGTTGGAATTTTTTTTTTTTTTTTACCTAAACCCGAAATATTAGGTCTGGGACTCTGGGCATTATATCTGGTGGGTTGGACAACCTTTATTAGAGAGTGGTTATTTGCAAGAAATTAGAGTAAGAATGATAAGAAAGTAATTTAGTTTGATAATTGAAAAAAAAAAAGAATGGATTGAGATATGATTAGAAAAGGTTGAGGACTATATGAGGCCAAAAATTCATAGAGGACGAAATTGGCCAAATTGAAAAGAAAAAATTGACTTCTTTGGCCTTTTTTCCTTGTATAATGGAACAGAAAGTTTTATAATAAAAATCAAGCTGAGTCCCATTCATTGATTTGCATTTTCCACTTTCCAGTAATTTAGTTGATGAAACCACATTTTATCATCTGGTAAACATCAATGATCAGCATGTAGCTTTCTTGTGATGTACAACCAGTTAGAAAGGTTAAAAGCAGTATTAGATCAACCTAGAGGTCAAGGATTACAAACATCTAAAGCATATTCAAAGGTCAGCACAAGTTGTACCTATTTCCAGAAATTCTAGCTTCAGTGAAACACAGAAAACCATAAAAGAAAAGCAAACAGGTATAAACGCTATTTTCAAACATCCACTTTCATTTTCTTTTTTATGCCAATCCAAATCAGTTTTTACCAAGTGCAGCTTATAAATACAAAAAATGTAGCAAGATTCTACTCCGTATGTTCAACAAACTCAATTTAGTCAGCAAAGAAAAGACAGAGTGGTGGTGGAGTTTCCGTCTTTAAGGCCCCTCATAGGTCAGCGGTGCACCCTTACCGGCCTCCCTGTCTTGAGCTCAGACCTCACCCCTTAAGAGAAACTCAGGTATTGCTATAATGTGATCATGTGTAGCTGCTCTATGGTAACTTCTTTTGGATGGAACATGGAAAGGTATGCGTCATTGGGTATAACATTTACGCGGGCACTAGCTGAAAAAAAAAAAAAAAAAAAAAATTAACTTGAAATGCTTTCTCTAATTCAAATAATAGGTAATCGGCTACGAAAAAAGAATTTGCTTTCTCACTTCCCCTTGGATTGAAAGAAATATTATAATTTTGATATTAATGATGATTTTGTTTTAATTACATTCACATCATATAGAAGAATAGTCGGGGCTCCAGTTTCCATCATTAATGGTAGCACTTGACTTTCTCAATGACAAAACCTTCACTAATCTAGACAATTATGCCATACTTGTTTACAGCTAATAATTTAATTTCTCAATTGCTCAAGGATCAGAAAAATTTTGAATCACAAGATCTAGATAGAGGAGATGGAGAAGAAAAGGAACAATTCAATCCAGTCTCAGTATTGGACCCTGTTTTCCAAGAAGATGTGATGGTCCCCTGAACAGATGCATCGATGGGGACAACTATGAATGCAGCTATGCTAATGTTCAACGTATATATATAATATAGTAATATACTATGAGAATGAAAAGACGATGTGTGATTGGAAGCTAGCAAAATGTACTCATGAATGGTTATGATGGTAATTAAGCTAGTAACCAATTAAGTTCCCTCAATCATGCGTAGGGTTGCAAACGAACCGAATCGAACCGAATACTGCAGTATTCGATTTGATTTGTTAAGCTTCACGAATACTTTCGAATCGAATCGAATTATTCTATAAGGTAATTTAATATTGAAAAAATTAATTTTTAATTATGAAAGTTAAATATTTAGTTCGATTTATATATTAAATTTAGTACTTTAATTTCATATATATATAAATATATTCATATTAATTAATAAATATATTCACTAAAAATAAATTTTAAATTATCTAACAAAGTTATTTTATATATTTATATATTATTTTATATAAAATAAAATGTTTAATCGAATATCGAAGACGTGAACATTGCTGAAGCTTGAAGACGTGCATGCATGTTCCATGATGGTAACATACTACAAGTAATTACAAGTTGGTCCTACGTCACCTATTATATTAAATGTTCGCCATGTGGATTTAAATAGTAATAATATGCCCCGCATCTCTCGCTCTAATCTTAACTATATGCAAGCGGGTGTTGAATAATTTTTTACAGCTAAATATTGAAATCTAGAAATCGATTCTCTGGTAACAGGCGAAAATTTCACTGTAGCACCGCCTTCAAAATCGTGATGGCCATGGAAATCGATGCACCGCCTTCGTCCTTGACTTCACCAATTCATCAGCCGGAGCCTCCGGATCCCGGGGCAGCTACTATACCGTGTCCGTCTCCCCCTGTATGTGCTTCCCCAGCGGCTGCTTCGCCGGCTCCTGAGTCGCCGCCCTTCGTACCTGTACCGACTTCCCCTCCGCCATTATCATTTCGAGATGTTGTTTTCTCGAAATCTATTCCGGCTACTCCCACACAGTCACCTCAGCAGGACTTACTTGCTGCCAAGCTTGCTTCAATTGATAGGGAAGGTATCCATTCGCGATGCCCTCGAATTCGCTTCAGCCAGCAAACCCTCGAATCGTTCTACGCTCCCTGGAAGGAATCCCTTGTTGTGAAAGTGCTGGGTACCAAGGTTGGTTTTCTTGCTCTGCGAGATCGTCTGATTAGGGTCTGGAAGCCTTCTGGCTACTTTGGACTACTTGATGTAGGCCATGGATGTTATATTGTAACCTTTGAATTAGCATCGGATCGGGAATTTGTGCTAACTAATGGTCCTTGGCTTGTCTTCGACCATTGTCTCGCTATCATGCGATGGCGGCCGGATTTTGATGCTGCTAGCACTATTGTTAACACCGTCCAGACCTGGGTGCGTTTTCCAGGACTCAGCCAGGCCTTTTACAAAGAAAATAGCATGAGGGCTATAGCCGCGGCTGTTGGCAGGCCTCTCCGGGTAGACACAAATACGCTTGATGTATCGCGTGGCTTGTATGCACGAGTCTGTGTCGAAATAAAATTGGATGAGCCACTCATCGGTATGGTAGATGTGGAGGGCAAAATTATTCGTGTAGCATACGAAGGACTCCACATTGTTTGTATGAATTGTGGCTGTTATGGTCACTTAAAAGATCGTTGCCTTAGGAATCACTCAGCGACAGCATCACCGGAAACTCCGGCAGTCCCTACTGTCGATCCGTGTGAGCATGTTAATTCTTCCACACAGCCAAGCTCTTCCAATGCGGTTCCATCCGAGGCGGTTTCCTCTGGTATCTTGCTGGATAAATTGGCGGTGGCAGATGCTCCAAATAACTGGCCCTCACATGATCCTACTATATTAGATGGCCCATCAAATTATATTGGTGACTGGATGCTTGTTACACGTCGAAAGCCTCGTAAGAAAAATATGCCTGAATTGCCTAAAGGGAAGTTGAATGGGCCCTTTTCCTTGGGCCCTAAGTCTGGTAATACTCAGATTCTCACCTCAAAATCCAATTCATACTTGGGTCAAGCCAATAACTCTATTCCTCGATCTGAAGCCGGGCCCAACAACGTGCATGTCCTAGAGAACTCTTTGGCCATAGTGCCCGTCTCAAAGGCATCACAGAGCTCCGCTCAACTCTCTGGCCCCAAGGCAATACTCCACAGTCACAAACGGAGTAGGACAGATTATAGGCCGCCGCCCAGTGGGTTTCCAGCATCGTCCTCATTTGCTAGTCCGGATCGTGATAAGGACAAGCTTGCCATGGAACGGCCTGATGGAAATCAGGATGCCTAGTGTTTACATTTATATCTTGGCATTTTGGTACAGGCCTATATCTACATTTTTTACATGACTAATTTTAATAATTTCTCCATTTTGTCATGGAATGTTAGAGGTCTTATGAATGCGAATGCTCGTCGGTGTTTAAAAGATTCCATTAGGCGGCACTCTCCTTCGTTGGTAGTTATTATGGAACCTCAGGGTCCCTATAATCGAGTTCGCAATATGATTTTCAGTCTTGGCTATTACCCAATCTATTTGCAGGAGACAGTGGGGCGTGCAGGTGGAATTTGGCTCCTTGGCAGGTCGGGTTCTTTGATCTCTTTTGATGTCTTTGATGTGGCTGAAAGACTCATTACGATAACTTTACGTGTGGGTACAATATCTTGGAAATGTACGGCGGTGTATGCTTTCCCGAATTATTATCATAGGAAGAACAATTGGGTACATCTCCGGCAGCTTCAGAATGCCATTCTAGATCCTTGGTTTCTTATTGGCGATTGGAATGAAGTCCTTGCCCCTTCGGAAGTTAATGGGGGGGTTTTCATTCAGTCACGTGCAGACGAATTCCGTGATTGTATAACTACATGTGGATTATGTCACATACGTACTGAAGGCTCGGGCTTTACCTGGTTCCGTCCGGCCAACCAATTACAATTTATAAAAAAAAGGTTAGACCGGGGGCTTGCCAACCTAGAGTTCATCAACTTATTCCCTGAATGCCACATTATTACGCTACCACGCATGGGATCCGATCACGCACCGCTTCTAATGTCCTGTGGATCGAAAGTGGCTGCATTACACTCAAAACCTTTTCGCTGGGAAGCTTTGTGGTATAATAATCCTAATTACCGTTCTATGGTTAATACAGCTTGGGAAGGGCAGCCTGCTAGCCTTTCTGAGAAATTAGAAAGGTTAAAAACTTTGTCTATTCAACATTGTGGACTAGATTTAAAGAGGTTGCGCAACAGGAAAAAAAAGATACTTCGTCGCCTTGCGGGGTTAGATAAGGCGCTCTCGGTAATTGATTCCTTACGTCTCATCCTTTTGGAAAGGAAACTTCAACATGATCTTGAACTTATTCTAGAAATGGAAGAGACATACTGGTACCAGCGTGCTCGGACGAATTGGATTAAGACAGGGGATCGCAACACTAAATATTTTTATGCTCAAGCCAAATTTCATCATCATCGCAACAAAATTCATGGCCTTCTTCTAGATGATGGGACTTGGTGTGATGATCAAGCTGTGCTTAAGAATACTACGCATCAATATTTTGTTGATCTCTTCTCGGATAATGGTGGTATGCCGGATAATGACCCGTTACCTAATCTGCCTACAATCACTAGTCGTGGCTGCTCGTTCCAACATAATTCGGTTTCCAGAGAGGAAGTATCTATTGCTCTGGGTCAATTTAAACCATTTGCAGCCCCCGGGCCGGACGGGTTCCCAGCCTTATTTTATAAGCATTATTGGGATGATATAGGTGAGGATATTTTTGATATGGTTCATCAGGCATTCCAACGGGGTAATTTCCCTCATGAGCTTGCAAAAGCTTTTTTGAGCCTTATCCCAAAGGTTGCGGTTCCCAGCTCTATCCGCCAATACCGGCCTATCACTTTATGTAATGTGTCCTACAAGTTCATATCTAAAGTTTTGGCGAATAGGATTCGACCAATTTTGGAAACATACATCTCGCCGCTTCAGTCCGCATTCCTTCCTGGGCGGGGGACTTCTGACAATGCTATCTTGCTTCAAGAGCTTGTATATTCATTGTCTAAAGCTCGGCCTCAATTTAAAGCTATCATTTTGAAAATAGATCTTGAGAAAGCCTTTGATAACGTGAGGTGGCCTTTCCTGGAAAATTGCCTTTATCAAATGGATTTTCCTCCCACTTTGAGACATCTTATTATGGCATGTGTCTCGTCCCCTTCTTATTCTATCCTTTGGAATGGGGAGCCTCTTCAGGAATTCAAACCAGCAAGGGGTCTTCGTCAAGGAGATCCACTCTCTCCATATTTATTCAATATTATAATGGAACGTCTATCTGTGATGATACAACATGAAGTTGACCATGGCGCATGGAAACCTATTAGGTTGTCTACTGGTGGATATGGGATTTCACACTTAATGTTTGCCGATGACTTGATTCTATGCTCTATGGTTGAGGAAGGGAGTATTAATTCAATGACAGCAACCCTTCGCCAGTTTGCTACTTGGTCAGGTCTTAAAGTGAACGTCCATAAATCTAAGGCCTTTGTCTCTCCTAGTGTTACTGACGCCGAGAAGGGTTGGCTTGCGAATTCGTCGCCTATTCCATTTACTATGCAACTAGGCAAATATTTGGGCTTTCCTATACATCATGGTAGGGTTCGAGCCACCAGTTATGAATATATTCTAGAAAATATGGACAACAAGATATCTTGTTGGGCTATGCGCCTACTTAACAAGGCAGGGCGACTCACTTTAGCAAGACATGTTCTTGCATCAATTCCTTCATATTGTATGCAGATAGGATGGATTCCGGCATCCATATGCAATAGGATTGATCAAAAAATTCGTAATTTGGTCTGGAAAGATAGCTCGGGAAAAGGAATAAATTTGATCAGTTGGGACAAGATCTCAGTTCCAAAGGTCTCTGGGGGGTTAGGCTTGCGCAAGGCCAGACATACCAATATTGCACTCCTTGGTAAAATTGCTCATGACTTATATTCTGGTCGGGAGAAGATTTGGGTCCAGGAGCTGGCTGCTAAGTATAAGCCTAAATGGTCTAACGTTTTGGTCCCCAGCACAACAGGTTCCTTCATATGGCGTAGCATCCAGAAAGCTATTCGTAGGTTGGCTGCTGGCTTCTCATACTATATCGGTAATGGAGACAGCTCCCTTTGGTTTTCTCCCTGGCTCAAAGGTCATTTCTTAGGGCCTCGGGTTTCCTTCATCGAAGTAAGAGATTTGGACTTCCGGATTAGGGACGTAGTTAATGGAAATTCGTGGGAGCTATCTCATCTTTACACTATTATTCCGGAAGAAGTCCAGCAGGATATTGTAATGAATCCTCCCCCCATACTTCATCAGGACTGTCAAGATGGTTGGCGTTGGAATCATAATATTGATGGGTTATATACGGCTAAATCAGGATATCAATTCCAGGTGTCCAATACTTGTGATTCTCAGGGGTGGAAATGGCTCTGGCATTCCTCCATTCCGGAAAAATTTTGTTTTTTGTTGTGGCTTCTTAGTCATGCGTCTGTTCCTTGCAATTACCTTAGATTTCATAGACAGCTGGCATCAAATCCTCTTTGTGGCATTTGCGGCATTGAAGAAGAAACCTGGTATCATTGTTTCTTTTATTGCCCTTGGGTTCAGCAACTTTGGTCTTCTTTAGAGGTGGAGGTGGCGGGTGATCTCCATACCCTCGACACTACAGACATCCGATACTGGCTTAAAGGTATGTTTCGGAGCAATGGCCACCGTTTTGTGGCCGGACTTTGGACCGCTTGGAGAGAGAGGAATAGCCGGGTATTTAGGGGTAATCATTCTTTCCTTCATGTTCTAACACGACAAGCTCTCCAATTAACACAGGCCTTGGAAAAAGGAGCTAAGAAACCTGCTACATGTAATCTATATCCTAGGCTGGTAACATGGAGTATAGATAATTGGACGGGTGATTATGTACATTCAGATGGCTCCTTCCTGGCATCCAGAGGTGTGGCTGGTTTTGGGGCAGTGGTTCGCGACTCATCCGGCGTTTGGATTGGGGGGGTTTCCGGTTTCTTGGGTACAGCCTCAGTCTTGCAAGGTGAGCTAGCAGGCATTCTTCATGGATTAAAGTTGGCTAAGGATCTAGGCAGGCAGGTCATCTGTTGCATGTGTGATTCAATTGAAGCAGTGCGTTTGATCAACTCGGGGCATATTTCCTCTCATTGGTTGTCGGCGTACATTCGGCAGATTTGGGATTTCCGTAGCAGCTTCCTTCAATGTCGTTTTGTTCACGTCCTTCGGGAAGGTAATGCGGTTGCTGATTATCTGGCTAAAGTGGGTATCGAAAGCGAGCAATTCTTCACGACGTGGGCTTTTCCCCCGGATCATGCTAGGCCTCTCTTGGCGGCGGATGCAGCGGGCACTTGGTTTCCCCGCGCCTAGAATTGGATAGAACTCGTTGTATTTTGTTAATTTTTCTCTTTAACTTCTCCTAGCCTGTATAGGCTGTCCAGCAAAAAAAAAACTATATGCAAGCTGAATATAATTTTGATAAATTAAAATATAAAATGTTGAAAAATTCAAATTTTATAATTCTATTATTATTATTATTATAATTTTTATAGATATTTATCTGTCTTCATTCTAAATTAATTTTTCTCACTGCTTGCAGATAATATAAGTTGTAAGATTTGAAGCGGTTGGATTTGCTGCTGGCTCAAAATGTTTGAATGTAATGGTTCAAAATGTTTCAATAAGTAATGATTCATTACAGTGTGATGCTTTTAAGTTGTTTTATGAACCAACAAAAAAAAATGAATGTTTGAGTTGCAACTTTTAATGTGGTGTAATACTACCTCCGTATGGTGTTTTTACTACGGACCCACCTGACACGCATGCTGATACATATTTTTAAGGGTTCATAACTTAAATTGTGTTCAATAAAAAAATTATAAAAATTTGATATTCTAAAACTATAAAATTAGACGAATCTAACAAGATCTCACTTAACTATATTTTTCTTGCATAACTATGATAAAAATTTGAGACAAAGTTAAACAGTGAATAGTGCCAAAAAGTCAAATGTGACAATTACAAGGAGACGGAGGAAGTATATGTTAACGTCTCCGTTGCTATGCGGACAGGGGCTTGTCCGTACGGTGCAGACACGCATCTCAATATTTGAGATCATTTGTAGGGTTTGTTTCATAATTTTGCTTGTTAGACTATTTTTAATTCCTAATTTATAGTCATCCCACTATCGCTAAAATATTGAGTAATTGTCGTTGAAATGATAATTACTGACTTAATATGTCGCTGACTGTCTAATTATTTTCTAACATAATCATGGATGACTTATTTTCTCCTCATGTCTCACTTGATATGTCGCTATCTATTTATTTTCTAACATAGCATGGTTGACTTATTTTCTCCTCATTTGGAGCCTAGAGATTATGCCTCCAATCAAAAACCACAAATACTTTGATACCCCCTCAATCTTACAAGTCATTGAAATGAAACTAACAAGTCCCTGAAATGTCATTAACAAGTCGCTGAAATACTCACAGTTGTGTCGCTGAAATAAATACAAAAATATCGCTAAATTGTATATGTCATGTCGCTGAATTCCATAGGCCATGTCGCTGAATTCAACGACATGTTATGAAGAAATCATTACACTTTTTTTGACAATTTTACCCTTTAGAATTTATAGCGTTAGATCTAATTCAATGGATGATATCATGTCTTTACCGTACTTCCAAATATTTTGGAAGCTCCATAACCGTTCCCATATGTTAATGTTTTATTTTGTGTTGATATTATTATTTTAGTTTCTTTAGTGATATCTATTGTTGTATTAGTTAACCAATTTTTTCTTATTATCTACTCCCTCCGATTTTTAATAACTTTTTTATTTTTGCACTGCACACAATCCAATGTATATTTTCAATCATTAATATCTCATATTTATATAAGTAAAAATTATAAAAATTTAATATTCTAAAACTACGCGATTAGACGAATCCAACAACATCTCACTAGACTATATTTTATCTTATATAACTATGCTAAAAGGTTGAATCAAAGTTACTTAATAAATAGTAGTATATAACTATGCAAAGGGAGATGTTAAAAAATGGAGGGAGTATAATGTTTGATATAAATAAGATTTCATCAACAAAATAAATTTTATAAATATTATTTATATAAAAAATTCAAATTTGTAAATATATAGGAGTAATTCTTATATTATATTTATAAAACAATTATTTGTTTATATTTCTTAAAAATATATATATTTTATTTAAACTCACAAAAATATTCTTTGTGCTCGGAAGGCAATAATAGTTTAGTACGTGTTGGGATATTATCTTAGAGAGTTGTGAAAATGCTCGTTGTCCCCTGATATTGAAACAACTTATCAATAATGAGTATTGTACAATTGGAAAGGACGAAAGGATAGATGATGTGCGACTACATATAACCAACTTTGCAGTGTTTAGAACCCTCTAGAAAGGGTATAAAAAGCTGAAAATCCTCTCTGTTTCATAGTCTACATTGCGGCATATTGTAACACTTCGTTTTTCAAAATCAAACACAAGGATTGATGTTAGCTATTTCAATCCCTTTTATTTTATTGTTGTTAGCTATTTGAATCCATCGTCCAATCCATAGCAGAATTAATTCTGGGAGCTACCAATGGATCAATAGCTTAAACATCTAAAAATCCTAAAAAGTTTCACCACTGCAGTCCACTATTTTCATTCATACCGTCTTCATGGCTATTCATTTTTTAAATCCGATTGTGTATTTTATAATATAAGACTTGTGATCATAGTTGTTAAGATCCCGATTCTGATCTTAAAATCTTACGATTTTACGATCACACCTCTCTAAAATGATCTCGATCCTTGTAGGATCTTAAAATTAGTAAGATCTATGATCTCATATAGGATCTCGATCAACAACCTTGCTTGTGATTATTGGCATGGTATATCGTCCATCAATTAACCACTTCATGCTTGTATTTGTATATCAATCTTCATTATAAAACACGATGATGACATCAGATTATTTTAAAGGATGATTTAATATTGGGTATATATAATCGTCTGATGCATTGAAATGTTTAATTTACCTATATATATGTATATTGATCTCTGTCGACATTCTTGATTCTCAATATTTAAAGTTATAATGTATTTTTCTACAAAATAATTCATATATATATATATTTTTGAATGTGTACGATGATGATCGAGAAAGAAAGCCTTAGATAGGCCTTTGAAGATCCACATTTCGCTCCATATTCTTCTCTGCCTTCGATCGATCTCCTTTAGTATAACAAACTTCCAAAAATAGTAAAAATAAACAAAAGAATCAAGTTTTCCTCGTAGGAACAAACACAAATAGAGGTGGCATTATTATTATTACATGATCAAATAATAAAATAAATACTAGTAGGTGATCAAAATGAGCGAACAGCAGGGGAATAATAAGGGTAGGATAACATGGTCGGATTCGTACAGCAAAGCCCACACAGCCATCAAGGCCCTCAACTCCATCCTCCCCGCCGCCGGCCTCCCCCCGCCGCCGTCCCTCTCCTCCTCCGAAACCCCCGCCGTCGCCCTCCTCCACGACCCCAACGTCTCCTCCCACATCTCCTCCCTCCTCCGCCGCCCCGACTCCGGCGCCGTCAATGACAACCTCTGCGCCTGGCTCTACGACACCTTCCACTCCTCCCACCACCACCTCCAGCTCGTCGTCCTCCGCTTCCTCCCGACCCTCGCCGGCGTCTACCTCTCCCGCGCCGCCGCCCTCAACAAGCCTCTCGCCGGCTTCGAGTCCGTCCTCCTCGCCATCTACGCCCACGAGACCGCCGCCCGCAACGGCCAGGCCATCACCGTCTCCATCCCGGATCTCACCCACCCCAGCATCTACCACCACGACGCCGCCGCCACCAAACCACCCCCCAAATCCGCCTCCTCCTCCACGGAACTCCACCTCGGCATCATCTCCGCCAGTCTCGACCCCCACGGCACCGTCCGGTCCACCCGCCGCGCCCGCATCGTCGGCGTCGGCCTGGAACTGTACTACTCGAAAATATTTGAGATCCCCGTGGGTTCCAAGATCGAATTTTGCCAGTTCTGCCGGAGCTGGTCGGGGCAGGACACGACGGAGGAATCGAAGAAGGAGGGGGGGAAATTGGGAGGGAGGATCAATCTGCCATGGGAGCTGCTGCAACCGATACTGAGAATTTTAGGGCACTGTGTGATGGCGTCGGAGAAGAAGGAGGAGCTGTTCAAGAAGGCACTGGCGGCGTGCCGGTGCCTGTACGCGAGGGCTCTCCACGATATCGATGCGAAGGCGATTCTGGCGACGGGGAGCCTCCTGAAACTGGCGGAGATGAAGATCGCCGCCGGAGAGGTTGATTACACGGAGATAGACATGGGTAATGTCACAACCATTTGAATGTAGCTACTAATTAATACTTAGGGTTCTTTCGTTCTACTATTAATTCTACGAGTTTTTTAGAGTCATCAGAAACTGAAAATTTCTGAGCAGCAAAATTAATTAGTACTTCGAAAATGAATTAAACTGTATAGTAGTTGTGTTTCATTTTGGTATATCTTCATGAATCCTCTCCAATTCAAAGCTGCATGCTCATTTATAAACAACTGTCCAATTAATCCATCTAAAAGTAATGTAATCTCATCTTATGATGTGACACTATATAGCAACTGCCAGCTGGTAGGAAAATGAAGGTTTTCATACATGTTTGTTTTGCTCAAGGAGATTGAGTTCGCCGTGCAAAATGCACAAGAAGAAATTCACATGAATGAATCCTAAAAGAGACATTGCACTACAAGAAATTCACATGAATGAAACCTAAAAGAGCACGAATGTCGTCGCCTAAAAACTTCGTCGGCTGGATTTTTAGTGATGCTTTTAGATGCTTAATTAGACCATCTCCAACCGATTACACCAAACTCAAACTCAAAATGGTATAAATATCATATCCTACAGTAACTCATCCCCAGCCGACTACACTATACTCAAACTTAAAAGAATATTCTCAGCATATTCTTTATTCCACCCATACTTTTACACTCTCAAACCCAAATTTGCGTTTGCTACATTAAAACGCAAATTTTTGTTTGTATTTGCGTTTTTGAGTTTTTGCGTTTGAGTTTGGAGTACGGTTGGAGAGAATTTACACTATATATTGAATTTGGGTTTGGGTTTGGACTTTGGAGTACAGTTGGAGTTGCTCTAAGAGAAAGGATTATGTAACCGGCCTCATTTGGCTATCATGGAACAAGATTTGATTAATGTGTTAAGTGTGGTGGTAAGAACATGTTATTGATAACTGGAGTGAATCATGAATATTGCATTAATTAGTGGAAGGATGTAATATGATAAATAAATCCCCTCCCCTGGTTCTATTATACTACTACTACTAATTTAGGGAGAATTTTCAAGTCCATACTTAAAACGAAATTCTACCCAAATTCTAAATTCATGCATTCAAATGGAGGACCCTTGTATAATCGGCCAATGGACAATATAAAAATGGTATGTAACTGAAACTTTCAAATGGAATAATAATGAAATGAAACTTGAAAACTTTCTCGAATTGTTAATATAGTCAAGTACTTGGATCCATTTTACTTATATGCATATGAACAATTTGGGTACAAGATAAATTCACTCTCGAATACTGACTAATCTTATTTGTAAGTACTCCCTCTGTTTTTAAAAAGTTGCAACATTCCTTCATTTTACGCAATCCAATACACATGTTCAATGCTTAATATCTCAAATTGTGTAAAAGTAAAAATTATAAAAATTTGATATTATAAAACTACGCGATTAGACGAATCCAACAAGATCTCACTTGACTATATTCTTTCTTATATAACTGTGTTAAAAAGTTAAATCAAAGTTACTCAATAAATAGTAACAACTATGCAAATGTTTCATTTATACAAAAACGGAGGGAGTAATATAATTGCCCCACTGCGTTTAACAGAGCATCACACGCCTAAAACCAAATAACCACACCATACGTGGTGGGATCCAGATCCAGCTTCTACATTTATTAATTCAATGTCTCGCTACTTTCACCTGCAAAACCCATGTATCTCAATCATACATAGAAATTTCAACTTCTATTCACTATGTAAAGTCAAACCGATGGTTATGACGGTTATCACAAAGCCAATAAAATTCCAACCAGCGTAAAATCAAGTCAATTACTACTATTATATCAGGAAAAAGTTATTACCCGCAGAAGATCTTCTGTTCCACTAAATCATCCTAATCAAACATACTCTAGGAAGAAACAGTAGCATTGTCCAGAGAATATTCAAGGATTGTTTTATCAACATTAAAAAATGACACCTAGCCTGATGGGAGATGAGACGACGAGAAACTTTGAAACGGAGTCCGTGAGGAGACGCACATAACCCATGCTGTATCAGGTGCCTTCAGCCTTCTCCAACGCTGTAAAATTAAGATACAAGGATTGAGTTCAAAAGACACAACATGTAGCGATGTATAGTAAAGGGGCATCATATCAAGTGCCAATCAGTACATTGATGCTTCAAATAATTGATCTATTTCGGCTAATCTTTTCAATTTCTATTCCACTTTACATGGCATTACATAAATATAATACTCAGATCTCACTGCCAAGAAAGAATTTCTTCGGCAATCCCCACAATTAATAACCATAATTATTTATTTATTTATTTATTTACAGTCTGAATCAATAAGGACATTGTTAATCTATGGTAGTAATACTAATAGTCTAATACTAGTACATAGCTTGTGTTCATGAAAACAACACTCAGTTTCCAATTCAATCCTTTTCAGCATTTGTTGCTCACAATTCACAAAATAGTCTAGAAAGTTTCTCAACAAGCAAGAGAATGTCAGCATGAGAAATCTTAAAGAGTAAACACAGACACACAAGAACAAGAATAGTGGAGAGTAAGTGAGACGAACTGTTATAGTTGAGAAGCTTCTCAATGAGATCAACATGAGTCATCAGCATTCTTCGACAACAGTAGCGAACCAAATTCAGTGCATCAAGGGCATCTCTGCACAATAAATCAAAATATCAATAATCAATGAACTTCAAGTAAACGAAAAACAGCAACCACCAATACTACTTGGAACACCAGGCTTAAAGAAAAATGTTGATCTCAGAAAGGTAAAACCATTGAATTATTGGACTTAAACCATAACCCGATACAATTCAAGAAAGTTTATACCAGCTTTTAAAGCCCATTTGCAAGTGCTTCTACTAAAAATGAAAAATAAAAAAATCAAGCCAGAAGAAGCACTAGGTTGCTTCTTACAAGAAGACGCTTTTGAAGTTCTTTAATATTTTGAGGATTGTGCATGATTTTAGAACAAGGCACATCCAAACTCACCCATAGAGCTTTTTACAAAACTAAAAGCCAAAAGCACATTCCAAGCACATCCAAACAGGGGTCTTATCCAGATATAAATAATCAAATAATCAATATTATTACAATTGGCTAGAGAGACACCAAGATAAGAATGGTATTAAAGTTCTCCTATACTATGATTACAAGACATGAGACAAGTGATGCAGAATCTTCATCCTAGTCCTTGAATTCACTTTCTTTTATCAAATTTAAGAACAAATTGAAATACAAAAGAGCAGGCAAAGTAAATTCATGATTCCCAATCAATCCATTAGGGTAAATATAATCAGACAGATAAAGTCCCTTTAGCAAATTACTTACTTCCCTTGCAAAGTTCACCAGCACACCTGAACTTCAGAAAGAGATTCTAAACACACCTTTCCTTTAAGAAGATACACGAGCCCTTATGACTCAGTAATCATTTTTCCATTAACCATAGAGTATTGATCAGAACAGAAACTTACATGAAACGTCCTAAGAATTAAGGCAGTGATACTTACTGATATCCAATCAACAAAACAAAATCGGAGGAGAGACGAGTACCAAATGCATATACTATTTTTTTTTTCTCTATAAAACACCCTAACATGCACATCAAAGAAAAAAAGAAGAAGAAGAAGAAGAAAAAGAAGAAGAAGAAATCATTCTTTTAAGGAAAAAAAAAAAAAAAAAAGAAGAAGAAGAAGAAGAAGCAGAAATCATTCTTTTCAGTAGAACGCAACAAGTATTGACGCAAAATAAAGGCCAGAACACGAACAAGACAACGTACCCTTCGCTGTAATCAGCCTGAAGCAAATCCAGATACATTTCCCATTTGTTCCCAATCACCTAATAATACGTATACAAAAGGAAAAGGACTCTTCAATGAACTCGAGTAAACATATATATATATATATATGTAGAGAGAGAGAGAGAGAAGAAAATACTGCAGGAAAATCCATTGTTACCTTCCCACAAGTGAAGCACCGCACTGGGATGATCATCTTCGCTCTCTAGGGTTTTTGTTCTTCTGCAGAAGCCCCGCAACCAAGAACCCTCGTCAGACGAATTCTAAAACTTACGGCAGGAATTTGGATTTGACCCTCTCCCAAAAATATTTATATTTGGATGTGATAGGCTACTGAGAATGGGCTCGGCATTCAAAGATTGGGCCGAGCTAGAATAGAAGTGGGCCTAAGCCCAGCAAAAGAATGCCGGTAATTGTGCAATCAAAGCACGTGATGACTGATGAATATCCAACGTTCGGATTTAATTGCTCCAATCGAGACCAGTTACTTCCAACGTTCTCATTTTGGTCCAATCGAGATATTTCTGCAATGGGTGGTGGTACGAGTGCGAGTGCACCAATCAAAGCCAGAACGCAGTAAGGTGGAGTTGTGGACTGCCGTCTGCAGTCACGATAGCGCAAAAAGGGGCCGTAACGAATTCAAGTGCAGTTTGATTTTCGTGGCAATGTCGTTTTGTAGTTTCTCATTTCCAATTCTCTTCCGTCCCAATCGTTCAGGTTCATCATCGGCCCCGCCTCGTTTACCGGTTCTGATTCGGGCGCCGCCGACGTCCCTCATTCATCACCGACGCCGCATTGTGAACCACAGGGATTCTGTCAAACTTCGCTGCTCCTCGGCCATGGCAATTGATGATGGCCTCACTTCTTCCCCTTCTTCGCTTCAGGTTTATCCATATATACTGTTTATTGTGCTGATCATGGTTTCTTCTTAGTGCTAGGTTTCATTAGTAAAAACCAAATGTTGATTTGGGTGGTTGCTTCTGTTTTGTGTTAATTTGTCGACCATTCGAGTAACTAGTATTGTGGAAATCTATAGTTTGATCAAATCAGTTAGCACTCAATTGCTCTTTGCTTTTCAAAGTTTCAAGTGGCTTCTTCATTCAAACTCTAAATAGAAAATTTTTTCAATGCTTGTTTATGCTCCAATATATAGTTATTACTTCTTCAGCAGTTGATCGTGAATTTTTGTGTCATTTCAGGATGACAGTGTGTCATTTTCTAGAGCATTTTGGGTTAGTAAAGAAATAATTGTTTGGGATGTTGCTATTGGAGATGGTTCTTGTTGGCTCTACGGCAGTAAAAATGCTACTCTGTCTGCTGTAAATGGGGAAGTCCAAGGTCTTTGCTTAATTACTCATTCTTCTTTATTATGTTTGTGTGGTTTGAAAATAGTAAACAGATATTCTTTTCTTATCTTACAGGCTATGATGTAAAAGTTAGACTTGAAGAAAGTAGCGAGAGGCTCCCTGAACATGTAATTACTGTTTTTATGAATGATTTAGTATGTGTTTATTTTGGGGTACGAAAGGTTTTGTATACAATCTCCCCATTAAGTGTAACCGAGGCCCTATGTTCTTGAAATTCCAATGGCTCTAGGTGATTCAAAAATTTCCTCATATTCAAGATTTCAAACCCTTCCTAGTTCCTCCTACTGTGGATGCCAAATGTTTGCTGAAGTATCAGTTGGCTATTGCTGTTTTAAACTGTAAGTTGATAATTTCTTACTGCATATTTTAGCCTCTCTCAAAACTCAAAAGAGCACCATAGTGACCTTTACGTATAGGCTTACATCTGTAATTTTCACAAGAATAACTGAATGGTATAATTTGATATGCTAAAAAGTTTTCATTTCTGTTGATACTACATAAATAGTTTCCTACTTCCCTCATTTCCAGTTTTTGTTTAACATATGAAAATTTAGCAGAACCAAAATTATACCTTGACTGTTGTAAACTGGGCTAAAATACTCTTATCTCTTTTCACAAATTTAGCATAATTTCAAAATTGTATGATTGAGTCTTATATAACGCAGCAGCTGGAGCATGCACTAGTATTACTGGTCTGCAGTTACCAGGTGTCCTAGATGAATTATTCTCTTACGATGGACCTCTTGGCACGACTTTTTCATCTGAAGCTGTTTCTTTGTTCCTTTGGGCACCCACGGCACAGGTGAATCCTTTCACCCTATCTTGTTATTTTCCCTCCTCAATGCACATTTATGAAAAAGTTCATCAAGCCTCACTTACATGATTGTCATTTTAACTTGGCAATAAACAGGAAGTGCGTGCCCTTATTTTTGAGGAGCCTCGAGGTGGAGATGCCTTGGAGATTGTCCAGCTTGAAGAATTAGATGGTGTGTGGAGTGCTAGAGGGCCAATTACTTGGGAGGGATGTTACTATGTCTATGAAGTTTCGGTCTACCATCCCAGCACAATGCGAATTGAAAAATGTATTGCAAATGATCCATATGCACGAGGGTACATTGATTTTTAAATCACATTTACTGCTTATACAGATTGATGCATGACTTTTCTTTAACATGTCCAATTTTATGAGTAGGCTCTCAGCCAATGGCAGGCGAACCCTTTTCGTTAATGTGGATTCTGAGACTTTGAAACCCGAATCATGGGATCGTCTGTTGGATGAAAAACCATCTCTTGGCTCCTTTTCTGACATCAGTATTTATGAGTTGCATGTGAGGGACTTCAGGTGAATATACTTTCAAATTATTCATATAAGAATTCATAGGTCATGCAAGTCAGCAGGTATGACATCAGTATTAATGTTTGAGCCCTTAGAAAGGTCTTCCTTTAAAAATGTAAGATAGCTCGGAAAAACTTATGTGACTTTGCATTTCTGAAGAACTTACACTGTACTATTTGTCTATGTTTCCTAGTGCCAATGATGATACCATGCCCTCTGACATTCGTGGAGGCTACCTTGCATTTACGTCTCTGGTAATCTTCGTGACTGGTTTCTTGTATTGTTGGTTGATACCTGTTGTGGATATTTCTTGTAATTTTCGATTTATATATTAAACAACACATTATACATTATATAATTTTATTTTCTCTCTTCACCATTGGTGATGTGTATATAGCAGCTAGATCTTTTACATGTCAAAGCAAACGAGAACTTCAGAGCTCCCTGTCCCAGACATTATGAAGAAATTGATAACTAGTTGAGAAAAATAAAAGTAGCTGAATGAAATTTATTTATGCAGAACTTAATTTTGTTATTAATGGACTTCCTGTATACTTGAAGGACTCAGCTGGAATGCTCCATCTTAAAAGGTTATCTGGTGCTGGTATCTCACACATTCATCTGTTGCCAACCTTCCAGTTTGCTGGTGTTGATGATGAGAAGGGTAAATGGAAGACTGTAGGTATGAGACCATTATTCTTTATACATTTTTTCCTTAATTTTAAATGAACTAAATTGCTTTTATCAGTTTATGTCATCGTTCTTATTTTAAATGAACTAAAAAATATCACTGTTGCTTGAAACACCAGAGTTGCAGAACAAGTTTTCTCCTTGTTTCCTTGCTGATTTATGTTTTTTTTTTCTAATATGTTATCTAAGTTGATGTTCCGCATGTTGTTAAACCAGCACAATGCAAAGTATGACCGGTGTGAACCTAGACAGCTTGTCTACTTTTGTGTGATTGTTTTAGTGATGATGTTGTCCTTATCTTCATCCATCTTATTAATTTTTGCTGACTTAAATCCTTAAACAGATTTTCAGATGCTTGAATCATTTCCACCTGACTCTGATGAACAGCAAAGTTGCATCACAGCTATCCAGAATGAGGATGGGTACAACTGGGGGTGAGAAACAGTGTCCTAATCATGCTCTTAGTAACATTGTGTGTTTCTTACGTATCTTAAATGATTTAATTTTTTCAACCCACATTTGATGAACAATCCATTCAAATCATGTTTGAAAAGCTATAACCCTGTGATCTGGGGTGTCCCGAAGGGAAGCTATGCAAGCAATCCTGAAGGCACCTTCCGGATAATTGAGTTTCGGAAGATGGTACAGGTATATATTTGTTACACTAGGAAACAGCATTTCTTCATTTTTGGTGTTGTCATGAGAATGGTATTCCTTATAATCCTATGTGTTGTCTCCTAATGAATAATGATAATGTCTTTCCTGGCAGGCGTTAAACCGCATCGGTCTTCGTGTTGTATTGGATGTTGTTTACAATCATTTGCATGCAAGTGGTCCCAAAGATGAAAACTCTGTCTTAGACAAGGTCGTATGGAACATTTGGCCCTGACAAAGATTTCTTTTCTTGCTCTTTTCCCATCTCTGCATTCTAAAAACAAATATAGGATAGTTGTGCCAAAATTCGTATTTAAATTTTATAAGTATGATTGTTTCTGTTCTGGCACATGGTTGATGCTTCAGCTGTACCCCCAACACCATATTAATTGCAGATTGTTCCGGGTTATTACCTTAGAAGGAACCTTGATGGCTTAATTGAGCACAGTACCTGCATAAACAATACAGCCAGTGAGCATTATATGGTTGAACGGCTGATTATTGACGATCTTTTACATTGGGCTATCAACTATAAGGTGATGATTTTCTGTTTTAAATTTGAGCTTCCAGTAACTTCAACAATTAGTTCACATGTAAATAATCAAATTCTTCTATGATAACTTTGTTGTTCAGCAGATGTTATATATTCTTCAACATTCTCCAAAACAATTTGGCTGTATAACTGCAATAGTTACACTTAGCTTGCTTTAAGTCCGAAGCAGACCACAATTATCAACTTAATTAATATGGAGTAGTTCAAAAAAATTTAGCTATATAAATGGACACATTGAAATAGTTTAGGTATAAAAAAATAAAATAATTACCCAATTAATTATCAAGCTTTAGCATTTGAAGGTTAAGGTATTCATGATAGGATACCCACATCTCTACTCTAGATGGTCCTTGCATCCTTTTGTATGGACTGTGATTACATCATCCTACAGGACCTGAACATTTCCAAATCAGTGTCATTGCTTACATTTATATAGTCGGAATGGTATCTTGTCATTTTTGTTCTAATCATTTGAAAGAATTTCAGGTTGATGGTTTTCGTTTTGACCTCATGGGTCATGTGATGAAGAGTACAATGGTATGGCCTTTAATTTGTTAAATATCTTTTCCACTGGAGAAATGAATTACTGAGCATTATATCAAATGCAGGTAAAAGCTAGAAGTATGCTTCAGAATTTATCAAGACAGAGCAATGGAGTAGATGGCTCCAGTATCTATATGTATTGGAATAGCAAATTATTTTTATTCCCCTTCTCTTTTGTACATGCTTATGTTCCTGTATGGATGTATCCTCTTTTGATGTGTTCTTAGGATTGGTTTTTTATGAAGTTTCCTATTCTTATTTTTTAATTGGCTATGATACCATTTTCATTTTCAGATATGGTGAAGGATGGGACTTCGGAGAAGTAGCTAATAACGGGAGAGGTGTAAATGGATCACAGTTCAACATTTCTGGAACTGGAATTGGAAGGTATTGTTGCGCAATTGATGATGGATTCTAGTTTTTGACAAGCAGCTTTCCTTGAACATCTATCATGCCATATATTGTGAACCACTTTAGATAATCAGACTTCTAAAGTTTCTGCGCATTGACTAAAAACAATAGTGACTGATGAAAGAACATTGATTATTTTACCCCATTTTTTACATCATGTTCCATTGTCGATATTAAACAAAATATAACAAGCCCCACTTATGCTTTACTTTTGCTTGATTCGGATGAATGGATGTCTTTATGTTCACCAGAAAATAATTACCCACTGTTCCACCAGAATTGTTAAAGTTGATGTCTTTTTGGCACAAGCTTTAATTATTCTGAGCTGAACTTCGACCAATAGCATTCTCGTTAAGTAAGAATGTTTTGACATCTCACTCTACTGAAGTGATAAGTAAAATGAAAGTCCTAGCAAGGGTCAACCTTGTAGATGATATTTATACGAAAGACAAGCTTAAATGATTGATCTTTATGGAATTTAAGATGGGAAACTGTGTTAAGTAAATAATTTGAGTCTTTCGCTCAGCTTTAATGATCGGATACGAGATGCAGTGCTTGGTGGATCTCCATTTGGACATCCTCTTCAACAAGGTTTCATAACAGGTTTGTCTCTGGAGGTAATCCCTTATTTTTCAGTTTTATGTTTACTTTTTTTACTTTCCAATCACTGTCATCTTTAAGCCATCATATTGCTCTCACTTAGGCATTAGCAAAATCAACATGTAACATTGCATTTACCGTCACTTTCCAGCCCAATGGTCATGACCAGGGAAGCAAATCTTCTGTAGAGCATACACTTGCAGTATTAAAGGATCACATTCAGGTACTTGTACACAATTACATGCCATGGGGAGCCACTGCCTTTGTGTTTTCTTTCAGTAGGAGATCTTGATTCTCTTTAAGGATTCATTATATTTAACAAAAATTACAGTCCAAATATGGGAAACACAACTATAAAATGTGACTTCAAAAGGACTGTTCTGAATAACACAACGCAAGTCTGCAAGGTTCTCACGGTTCTTGCTGTGCTAGACAGGTTGGGATGGCTGCTAACCTTAAGAACTTCATTCTTACAAACCATGAGGGCAAAGAGGTAATTGTACCATGCCGCTGTATTTAGACTTTCTGTCATTCATCACATTATTAATGATAGTCAGACATAACCCAAGTTTCCAAAATCCCAATAAATTCTAGGTTCCGGCATATATGTGAATTCAATTCAATATTCTTGATACTGTCCGGAACTAGCAGAAGCGTACATTGTTCTTGACAAAGATCTATTTGATGAAACATTTAACACTGAAGGAACTTGAGTCTTCAAATTCTCATTTGGTAAAGGAAAAATATCCATAACTCAAGTCAATTTTCCAATGCCACGAAAGACAACAGTTTCCACATTTGTGTAACTTATAGTGATTCTATTACTAAATTACAGAACTATTTTGACAAGCTAAAACTGAGTTTCACGGGGAAGGGCCAGATAAAATTCAACTTAGTAGTTCAGCGAAATCTCCTCTTTTCTGTTTTCCCTAATATTTTTAAGTAGTCTACCATGTACATACAATAGAGGACACCTTCATTGCAGGAAAGGGATCTCTTTACATAATATTTCATTGCCGTGTGGCTTTCAGAATACTTCATTTTGCAACCAAAGGATGTCCTACGTTTTATTAACTCACTCTATGTCCACAATAGTGCTACTTGTATTTATTTTTGCTTATTTTTGATAGCTCATCAAACTTGGTTGGCGCTACTGCATCTATTCAAATATAATGTTGGGTTATCCAATCCAAACAGGTTAAAGGATGTGAAATTTCATTGCATGATGGGAAACCCGTTGCATATGCATCATCCCCCATAGAGACTGTAAGGATTTCTATTCTATCTGCATCACAGTATTTGTTTGTTAATATATTCTTGAGGGAATCATCTCTCAAAAACAGGCCTTTCATTGGTTTAAATTATCTGATGCCCCGTTAAATCTTATATTGTTGTTTAATCTTGTCGAATTAGGTGAATTATGTTTCTGCTCATGACAATGAGACTCTGTTCGACATTGTGAGTTTGAAGGTAAATCTGTCATTATATCTCTTTTGCATTAGTTTCTTCCCCGGACTCACGATTGAACACTACACTTCTTCTATATAGACTCCCGTAAACATCTCTGTTGACGAAAGGTGTAGGATAAACCATTTGGCTACCAGCATAATAGCTCTCTCCCAGGTCAGTAATTTAAAATGCTTCCATGTACTTAATATGAGCAACATCCCCATGTGGCCATATTGGCCTATTGTTTGATACTCATTTCCCTCTCGATGATCAGGACAACTGTAAAACAGTGAAGTCAATAACAACGTGTGTATAGTACATGTTTTATGTGATATGACAAATGGTAATTTGGCTGGCATTGGATGGGCTGCAAACAGGTTAATTCATTAAGAAATGGTTGGATACTGAACACCTATATTGTCTCAACCCAGATAAAACAGGAGTGTTGTGTTGGATTGACATAAAATTTCACTACTCCCCGAGGAGAGTATGTATCTCGATTGAATACAATGTAAACAAACCTCCAACACTTTGTCCATGTTAATTGTGCAGAGGCTAATTCATCATTGCCACTCATAGTCTTATACTGCCTGTTAACCTAACATAATGAAGGCTTGCGACCAATGTCATCTAAACATAGGTGGATTGTGGACTATTAATGATGAAATTTAGAGTCATATACATATTCACATAATGAAGGTAAAAAAAGAGATCTAAAACCATCCTTGATTGATAATTCACTGGATGAATGTCAAAAAGGACAGAATATTGCTTTATCAAATTCTGCTTTTCCATGACTTGAACGTAACACAGTTTGCTCTTTATTTGTTATTCAAGGGAATACCCTTTTTCCATGCTGGTGATGAGATCCTACGCTCAAAATCATTAGACCGTGACTCATATAATTCTGGTGATTGGTTTAACAGGTGACTGGTTATGATGTCATGAAATTTAGTTGAATGTATGTTCTACTCGCATTAGCATTTGGTGCAGTCCTCATCGTTGATCCTTTAACATGGAATCCTTAGCTGATTGTTGACAACCGCTATAATAAATTTTAGATTTATTGAAATTTGAAATATTCATTTCCTTTCTAATGCTTTGAAACAAATCAAATCTTTCTGATTCTATAATTATTTATTTGAATCTGTCTTCAGGTTGGATTTCAGCTACAACTCTAACAATTGGGGTGTTGGACTTCCTCCAAAAGGAAAGAATGAGTGGAATTGGCCACTGTAAGAATCATGCCCCTTACAACTATGCAAAACAGTGTATCTTATGCAGATCTCTTTCGTTTTTATTAAGTACTCCTGCCCCTTTGTCTTCAGAATCAAATCCAGATTGGCAGATCCTTCATATAAACCTCAAAGGAGCCACATCCTTGCAGCACTCGAAAATTTTCTCAACTTTGTTAGTATCAGATACTCGTCACCGCTTTTCCGGTTGCGTTCTGCAAATGATATCCAGGTTAGAGGAGATGCATACAGATGACTTTAATCAGTGCTTTCTTTGAAAGTGATTACTCCATTCTCTTCGGAAATATAATACATCATGGTCAGGTTCGAGTTATCTTTCTCAATTTTTAGAGTGTATAGCCAAAATCATCATTTGCGAAGCATGTATTGGTTCTGTTGAAACCTTGGATACCTCATTGTTTCCTTACTGCATAAATTGATTTTAGAACATGATTAAGTACATGATTCTCACCCAAGACCATTTTCTCTGTTGTCAAATAACATGTATATTATTTTTGTCTAGGAACGTGTAAGATTTCACAACACTGGTCCTTCATGGCTCCCTGGTGTGATTGCTATGAGCATCGAAGATGGCTATGAGGAAAGTCCCCAACTTCCTCAGCTGGATCCCATGTCTGTTATAGGAAGAGTTTCTATGATTTATTCATGCGACATCATACCATTGAAACTAATTGCATCTGTGTTTTGCTCACAGCTACTCATACATTGTCGTTATACTCAATGTTCGCCCATCTGATGTCACATTTACCAGCCCAGGTTTGAGGGGTAGAGGCCTACATTTGCACCCAATACAGGTTCTTTTACATCTCCCAGCTTTATGTTTATATTTGTTGGTAAAACTGTGCTATGTCTTCTCGCCAATTCCCGAATGCGTCCGCACGAATTGTTTTGATTAGTGTCTTTATGTCACGCATCTTAAAGCTTGTTTGAAAGTGGCAAAATATATAGTGACAACATTAAAATTGCCACTAAAATTACTTTCTATGAAAACACTATTATACATTAATGACCCGGGCTATTCATACTCCCTAATTTGCTAACATCACCCCACCCTTATGATAAAGGAAACTCTCTAAAATGCTACATACACCCCATTGACCCACACCCCAAATCAAACCCTTCCCCACCCTCCAAAACCCTAATTTTTCTAAACACTTCACTGAAAATATATCTTACACTTACCAATCTAATACAATCCTCACAAAAAAATAGCAATTATCAAAGGAATAGTGGTATAGAATAATTGCCCAATAAATGGAGGAACAATGGCCACCTTGGGATAAAGAGATAATGGTTTAAACTTTCTGAAATTTCAAAATTGCACAGCCATTTGGCATTGGTCCGCCGAACGCATAACACGCTGCGCAGCAGATCGAGTCATACGCGAAGAAGAATGTTCAGCCAAGGTGGCCGCGCGCCTCATTTGACGCACGACCAGGGCTGCCGTGGAGGCTTCATACGGTTCAGCCATGATGGCCGAAGCCGAACGGGTCTGCAGACAGTCCCTTATTTTTTGTTCTTATTCCTATTTCAATACTTTTTAATGCATAAACCACCTTCTTTTAAGACGAATGTCATTGGCACCGATTACACACACACATTCACGAATCATGAACATTATCCTTCGAATGAAGATGTATTAAAATGGGTTCGGGAGACTGCGAAAAAGAACCACACGGTGGTTCTTATTAAGAGGTCAGATGCGAGTGGGGGCACAAAGAAAGCCCGTGTTTATATTGGGTGTGAGAGCATGGTGAGTATCGTGAATGGAAAACCAAGAAGAATCCATACTTACCGAGTGAAGAAGATAGTAGTGAATGCGATGATGGGAAAGAGAAGTTGTGGTCATGAAGGCAATCCACAATCATGGGCTTGCAAATTATTTCGAGGGACATGCATACATGCAGCGGTTGACACCCAATGATGTGGATTTTGTGGTAGTTGGTTCGATGTTGAATGCGAGGCCTAAGGACTTGTACTTCGAACTAAAGGAAAGTTCCCCGAGAATGTGTCATCATTGAAGATAATATACAATGCCCGCCAGAAACACCGTGTGAAGGATAGAGTCGGGGGTTCCCAAATGCAGTACATGTTGGGCAAGTTAGATGAGAACGGCTATCACCACAATCATCGCAGGTATGAATCAACTAGTGAGGTGTGAGATATATTTTTCGCGCATAAGAAGAGCATTGAATTCTTGTGTGCCTTTCCACACACGTTGTTCATGGGCTGTACTTACAAAACAAATATGTTCAAATTTCCTTTGTTGGAGATAAGCCTTACCTCTACAGGTTTGACATTTTGCGTTGCTTGTGCCTATCTGGAGGCCGGAGATGAAGGAAAACTACATGTGGGCACTTGAGATGTTGCTGGAGTTGATGGATTCTAAAAGTTTGCCAAGTGTGATTTTGACTAACAGGTAGTTGACTCTTATCAATGCAATTGACACAATGTTTCCCGATGTCACCCAACTGTTGTGTTGATGGCATATAAACAAGAATGTGTTGGCAAATTGCAAGAAACACCTATCCACAAAGGAAAATGGGATTTATTTTACAGGCAATGGGCAAAATGTAATGGAAGCAGATACCGAGGATATGTTTAAAGAACAAGTGAATCGTCTGTGTAACGATTTCGCATGTGTATTATGGTCGTTGAATACTGGAGAAATTTGTGGTTTATTCCACCAACAAGATTAAGCACTATGGGAACACTACGATTGGCCGGTATGTTTTATTGTAACTCTGAACACCTTTAGGCATCAGTTCGACAACTATTATCTACCGGGTGATTTTAGACTGAGCACGGGCGAGTCCATAGACTTGGATCCATAACCATTGAATTTGGATAAAGTTCGTTGGACGGTGCGAATTTTTTCCAGATATTTCAATGTTATGTTCTAGATTATGTTTGTATAAAAAACATGATTATGTAGTGGAATTTGAACTTTGGTAATGCATTTGAATGCACAATATGTTGAACAAATACTGCCATACCTAATCCTGAAAAATGAAATTTTTATTGAATTTACTGATCATGTTACAGACCCGTCCGGCCGTTATTGTCGAACGGGCATGGTGTCGTGCGGCCATGTTGGCCGCATGGCGTGAGGGGCCCTTGCCGTACACCGTGTCCCACGCTCAGCCCCGTGCATCAGGAAGGTTGCACGGCACATAGTGTTGTGAGGCCGCGTGCCTGTTCGGGGCCTTGCTCGCCAAATATACCTGAAATCCAACAAATTTTCATGCCACTAAATTCACCAACATCAACAATCAAAATGTATAACATACAACATCCAACACATATTCATTTTGAAGCCAAAGTAAATTAAAATCCTTATGTTCCCAAGTATTCGAATTAATAACATCTATTTAAGAAATAAAGTCAACATCACAAGTATCCTGCACAAATCACTTACGTAAACAACACAAAGTCAATCATCCTGTCCTGCCCCATCACGACCACCCATCATCGTATAGACAGTATGGACAATATCGCAAACTCTCGGATCATCGTCATCCAAAAATTTTCCCAAATATGCCCTAACCTCGTGTTCTCGCATGGCATGGTCAACCCGAATAGGTGCACGATGCCTAGGCTGGTGTCGCTGAACCCGAGGGTGTGACTGTTCGGTATACCAACCCATAACCAGAACACTTGTGTGGGGTTTCCTGCTAGTCGACCCAATCACATTCCTCCTGCCCCATTGGCAGAGCACTTAGACCGGGACACTTGAGAAACGGAGAGAGATGTCCGATTGGGTCGACTAGCGGGGTACCCACACAAGTGTTCCGGTTATGGGTTGCTATACCGAGCAGTCACACCCTCGGGTTTAGCGACATCAGCCTAGGCATCGTGCACCTATTCGGGTTGACCATGCTATGCGAGAACACGAGGTTAGGGCATATTTGGGACAATTTTTGGATGACGATGATCCAAGAGTTCGTGAATTGTCCATACTGTCTATACGATGATGGGTGTCGTGATGGGGCAGGACGGGATGATTGACTTTGTGTTGTTTACGTACATGATTTGTGCATGATACTTGTGATGTTGACTTTATTTCTTAAGTAGATGTTATTAATTCGAATACTTGGGTACATAAGGATTGTAATTTACTTTGGCTTCAAAATGAATCGGTGTTAGATGTTGTATCTTATACATTTTGATTGTTGTTGGTGAATTTAGTGGCATGAAAATTGGTTGGATTTCAGGTATGTTCGGCGTGCATGGCTGAACAGGCTTACATGGCCGAACAGGCACACGGCCACAATACTATGTGTCTTGCAGCCTTCCTGTTGCACGGCGCCGAGCATATCCCCACGGTGTACGGCAAGGGCCCTTCACGCCATGCGGCCAACATGGCCGGACGGGTCTGTAACATGAACAGTAAATTAAATAAAAATTCCTTTTTTCAGAATTAGGCATGGCAGTACTTGTTCAACATATTGTGCATTCAAATGCATTACCAAAGTTCAAATTCCACTACATAATCATGTTTTTTTCATACAAACATAATCTAGAACACAACACTGAAATATCCGGAAAAAAAAATCACATCGTCCAACGAACTTTATCCAAATTCAATGGTCTGGATCCAAGTCTGTGGACTCGCCCGTGCTCGGTCTAAAATCACCCGGTAGATAACAGCCGTCAAACTGATGCCTAAAGGTGTTCAGAGTTACAATAAAACATACCAGCTAGTCGTAGTGTTCCCATAGTACTTAATCTTGTTGGTGGAATAAGCCACAAATTTCTCACACGAAGGTTGACGCCATTACTTCAAACAGTATTCAACGGTCATAATGCGCATGCGAAATCGTTACACAGACGATTCACTTGTTTTTTAAACATATCCTAGGTATCTGCTTCCATTACATTTGTCCGCTGTCTGTAAAATAAATCCCATTTTCCTTTGTCAATAGGTGTTTCTTGCAATTTGCCAACACATTCTTGTTTATATGCCATCGACACAACAGTTGGGTGGCATCGGGAAACATTGTGTCAATTGCATTGATAAAAGCCAACTCCCTGTTAGTCAAAATCACACTTAGCAAACTTTTAGAATCTATCAACTCCCGCAATATCTCAAGTGCCCACGTGTAATTTCCTCCTTTCTCCGCCTCCAAATAGGCACAAGCAACACAAAATGTCAAACATGTAGAGGTAACACCCACTATCTCCAATAAAGGAAATTTGAACCTATTTGTGTTGTAGGTACAGTCCATGAACAACGTATGTGGAAAGGCGCGCAAGAACTCAATGCTCTTCTTATGCACGAAGAATATATCTCGCACCTCACTAGTTGATTCATACCTGCGATGATTGTGGTGATAGTCATTCTCATTTAACTTTCCCAACATGTACTATATTTGGGAACCCCCGACTCTATCCTTCACACGGTGTTTCTGGCGGGCATTGTATATTGTCTTCAATGATGGCACATTATCGGGAAACTTTTCCTTTAGTTCAAAGTACAAGTCCTTAAGCATCGCATTCAACACCGAACCAGCTACCACAAAATCCACATTCTCGGGTGTCAACCACTGCATGTATGCATGTCCCTCTTAATAAGTTGCAAGCCCATGATTGTAGATTGCCTTCATGACCACAACTTCTCTTTTCCATCATCACATTCACCACTACCTTCTTCACTCGGTAAGTATGGATTCTTCTTGATTTTCCATTCACGATACTCCACTGCGCTCACGCCCAATATAAACACGGGCTTTCCTTGTGCCCCCACTCGCATCTGACCTTTTAATAATTAACACTATGTGGTTCTTTTTTGTTGTCTCCCGAACCCATTTTAATACAGTTTCCTTCAAATAATAGTGTTCATGATTTGTGAATGTGTGTGTGTGTAATTGGTGCCAATGACATTCGTGCTCAACTCATTTCCAATTAGATTATCAACGTCTTGTGTAGCACTCCATTTCGTCTCAAGAAGGTGGTTTATGCATTAAAAAGTATTGAAATAGGAATGAAAAAAAAGAACTGTCCACAGACCCGTTCGGCCATCATGGCGACGGTATGAAGCCTGCGTGGCATCTCTGGTCGTGCGTCAAATGAGGTGCGCGGCCGCCTTGGCCAAACAATCTTCTTCGCGTACAGCTCGATCTGCCACACAACGTGTACGTGTTCGGTGGACCAGTACCGAACGACTGTGCAAAAAATTTAAAACTTCAGAAAGTTTAAACCATTACCTCTTCATCCCAATGTGGTCATTGTTCCTCTATTTGTTGGGTAATTATTCTACACCACTATTCCTTTGATTTTTACTCTTTTTTTTTTGTAAGGATGTGCGGGTTGTAGAAGATTGGTACGTATAAGAAATAAATAGGTTCAAATTGGAGTTTAAACCTTTTCCTTTTTTTTATTTGAGTGGAGTGTTTGGAAAAATTAAGGTTTTGGGTGGGGAATGGTTTGATTTTGGGTGTGGGTCAATGGGATGTATGTAACATTTTAGAGAGTTTGCTTTTTTTCTTTTTTTAGTTGAGGGCATTTTTGGTATCGTAAAAAGGGGGTGAGGGTGATGATGTTAGCAAATTAGGGAGTATGAATAGCCCGGGTCTTTTTTTAATAAGGGTATCTAAGTCTTTTGATATGGTATTTAGAACTTGACATGATTTTTAAATTTTTGGGTGTGGTATATTTAGTAATGGGATGATGCTAGCATTTTAGAATGTTCAAATAGCCCGGGTCTACGTTTATTGGTCATTGTTAAGGCGGGCATTCAATTAGCTGGTTTGGTTGCGATTTATTTGTGATTCAAGTGTTTCGTAATATACTCCGTTAGGGCTTCTCCAACAGTGTCGGTAAAATAGGGAAAAACGCCAAAATGCAGGAGGTCACTCCAACAATAGACATGAAACGCCAAGGACACCAATATCCAGTCAAATGAACAGTGCCCCCCTAATGCAGCGGGGCACTGTAGCAACGTTATTGTTTTTCCTTTTTTTTTTTCTTGTTTTCTTCTATTTCTATTATACTATTTCACTAGTTAGTTTTAATAAATATTTTTTTGTATCTTTATATAAATTTTAATATCAATTTTTTTATATAATTAGTTTTTTTATTGATTATATTTTCTTATAATAACTTTAAACAAATAAAAATTACAAAAAACCATTTATTTAATACAAAAAATTATTATAAAATTTAAATATAATATATATTTAAGTATATACAATATATTAATTCGATAGATATAAATTAAATGAATAGTAAAAAGAATCAAAATGGAAAATTCTTAAATAGAGGAAAATTTATAATTGATTGTTGGAGATGAAAAGTGAAAAACTATAAAGTGGACTGGAAAATAGAGTAGAGTTGACTGGAAAATAGAGTTTATTGTTAGAGATGGCCTTATTATCTAAAAAAAAAAAGATTTAAAAAAAAGATGCCAAAAAGATAGAAAAGTTGAAATGTTTTCGTTTCTCTAATTTATTTTTCTAGCTCCTTCAATATATTTCCAAACGCACAGTGACCTAAGTAGTCAAGCTAGAATCAAGTAGTATTAGTCATACTCATACACTTACAACTAACTAGCTTTCTTTCAATTAATTGACAAACAGGACATAAATGTGTTCTCCAATTTGTAAATTTTTTTAGTTCGCAATACTCTGATTATCATAAAAATTTGTTGATTGTCAATATATGGCATTTCTTGGGGTTGTGGACTTACCCTAGTGGTCAAGTTCCCGTCTCTAGGTTGGGGGGTTTGATCCCCACCCGGCCCCTATCCCTCCCATTTATCCCCCTTTGTAATTTGTGCGGTTTGGGCTCCCACATACCTTTGGCGACACATGAGTGTCACTGTTTACCAAAAAAATATATGACATTTCTTGTTATGGAAAGGTCGAATTTATGTAACTAACAATATTATCCTGAGCTCTTTTGGTAGCATAAAAATCTCAAGTCTGGTGGTTCTGATTTAAATTGTGTCCAGATGAATTCCACGGATGAAATTGTGAAGCAGTCAACCTATGACCCATCATCGGGAACTTTCAAGATTCCTTCGAGGACAACAGCCGTTTTTGTTGAGCCTCGAACAGTTCGATAGGCCATGGGTGTCGATGGCAGCGTAGACATCAAAGTTTGGATTGATTCTATGTCCAAACTTGGCATACAAGGCAAGGGACTTGGTTCAATGTTGGCTTCATTCTTTGGCCAAAAGCGGATTGGATTTGTTAATCAGTTGTCATGTCAACAATGAAAATGATAAAACAACGACCTAAAAGAAAAAATGAACATCGAAAATAGATCTTACAGATATAATCTACTCCAATATAGATGACGAACGTACACAGTGAATAATTGTTCACGAACTAAATTTCTATACTACTAGGAAGTCCCGGGCGGTCACACATATGTGCAAGAGTTGGCCTTGCAACAATCAAATTCCTGCAAACAACAATCGTATGGGAAATCGAGTGGTGAATATAGTCTTGATTCTTGAAGAAACATCAAGTTCAGCTTCAGGGGAATCCGCACGGTCATTAGCCCGTCCGGGTCACTATCCTCTACTCTCTTCCATACACAGGGTAAGTGTGTTCCCAATCACTAACTACTACATGTAGTTTATTACACTTGAGCTGCTGTGGCCCTTTTGCTGGAAACTGCTACACCATAATAAAGAGTCACATTCCATGGTTCAAGTACTTTCCAAAACTTCGGTCGTGACAATGATGCTTGATGCTTCCATTAACCTCACTGGAGCCAACAATTTCACATAAGCTTCGAATGGTATAAATAGTAGACCAAATGTGAACCCATATTGATGAAAATTATGTGTCATCCAGAACAACTTCAAAACACATAAATTGGATACTCAACCAGTTCACCAACATAGAGCCCATCAATTCCTCAAAACACATTATGACACCACTACAAATGAGACCACAAACACACACCCACTCTGATAAAATTTGAAAACCCAAAGCTATAAAACACAAGGAGGGGACAACTAATTATGTGGATCTGTGTCTGGGCCATCCCAATTTTTTTTTTTTTATTTTCTTTTTAGGAGCCATTGAAGGCTTGGAAAAACCATCCCAAAATTTGATAAAGAATAGAATGGATCTGCGATCTGCCACGATGCACGCGTGGATCCATTTCTTCTCCTTTATACTTTCATAATAATAATGCAGAAACCACCTCTTAACCCCTTTATACCTTATGATGCAGGAATCACCTCTTACAGAAACAAGAAACAGTGATCCATTGACTGATTTAACATTGTACCAATTTGTACACAAAAATTTACCACGATATATTTTTTCCCACCATGTATACAACCTTAAAACACCAATAACATCGAGCTTGCTTTATGTTACAGTCGTATAAAATTGCCAGTTTACTGCCAGTTTACATACTATATGCTATTTATGTGTATGTAATACGATCATGGTTGATCAAAACTGAAAATGAAAGATTAAAACAATGCATGCAGTAGAACAAATACTACATGCTAGCATTGAATATACACGACAAAATCAAAACCACCCCTCTTTAAGTCTCAACTCCCCTGCATCACAGAAAGATTCGAAAATCTGCTCTCCTGAGGAGTGGCTAGAGACAGCATTTCACACTATGTTGCGCTTCAAAAACTTCCTTTTGCTTTGAGATTTGGTTCTTTACAGGAGTAGACCCTTTCTCCAGTAGGCTTGGTACCTCTAGAATCTGAAATGTTAATGTAGCGCATACGGTTGTCATCCCATTAAAATATTGAAATTTGAACATGTGGAACATGTTGGACACATGCATATTTTCGTACAAAAGCAGAGTTTTATCGAGCTGCTTTTGGCCATTATGCAGGTAACGATAAACATGATATTTGGATAGGTCACAATATAATAGTGTTTTGGGCAAAACATGATAAGATTGTTGAAGCACTCGAGCACAATATACTAATTAAGTTGCGGATAATGAACAAGTTTGATCAAACAAAAATAAATAAATAAATAAAAATTGCTACTTTAGATACATTTGCAAACTTCTTAGATCGTCCATTTTAAGTACAAGAAAGGATACCTTCATGGTGAGCTCTTTAAAACACTGTTTCACATTGGCTTGAGTCTTAGCACTACACTCGAGAAATAAACACGAGTGCTCCTTTGCAAGGGCCATTCCCTCATCCGTCGTGACAGCCCTCTCGCTATCCTGAAACATAGAATAGTACAGAACAAATGGTGAATCAATTTCAAAGTACGAGTTTTTGAACTGCTAAAATAGGTTTGATCTGATATAACATCAACAATTCGTGCATCCACGACTATGCAACGGGTAACTATATCTTGCTGTGAAACTTACCCTATCAACTTTGTTCCCAACAAGTAACTTGATGCAATCTGGATTTGTACAGTGTCTCTCAAATTCCTTCATCCATGTTTTGGATAGACTTGTGAAAGTCTCTCGTCTCGTTACATCATAAACTATTGCAGATTCATGGGACCAAAAACAAGATTAGTTTAAAATCACAGCTAAGCAAAAGATGAGGGAATTTCGAAACCACACCAATGATAATTCCGTGTGCTCCTCTGTAATACGAGCTTGTTAATGTTCCAAACCTTTCCTGACCAGCTGCACCATCATGCCAAAAATATTACACAACTGAACTAAAAACATTATTAGCTTGACAAGGGCACCGAATACTCAACGGACAAATGCACGATTTTTCGGATTGAAATGTAATGCCAACATCATTGCTCATGAACCATAAGATTCCACCAAGTCATCCAGCTTTTGTAATTCTAGTATATGTAATCTTTTATAGCCAAATTTCTTCACAAAACCCTAGCATTGTCCTAAACCTAATTAAACCTCAAGAATCATGTTTTCCCTCTTCCCCACTGCTGTGTAAGATCAAATCAAAATTAAGGCCAACCGTTAAAATCTAATCGTGATCGATCAATTCTTATCATAGCAATCAAAGTTCAACAGCTACTACACAAAAACAGCATAAACAATCTTCAACAACCAAACTAGTATTGCATAAACAGCTCCCAATCGGAACCAAAATCCGTTTACCTGTATCCCAAATCGTTAGTTTCAGTCGTTTCTCACCGGCAGTCACAAGTTTTATCTTGAAATCCACTCCTAAACACGAATCAAAATCAAAATCAAAAACCAAATCACCACCAAAACAGTAACAATTGATCAAAAAGCAAAATCAGTAGTACCGATGGTGGGGGTGAGATCGTGATGAAACTCCTGGGAATTGGACACGAAACTCAACAACAAGCTGCTCTTACCCACGCTGGAATCTCCCACCAACAACACCTTGAATGAGTAATCGTAATCGACGCCGCACCGACTCCTTTTCAAAACCATTTTTTTTTTTTTGTTTCTTTTTTGGAATTTTGATCAACATTCACCACATCCTTCGAAGTAAGTAATTATATTGCGGCCGCATTGTCGGCGTCTTCGGCACCTGGGAGCTAGAGCAGATTAAATTGAACAAGGGATGATTCTGTTTGTTTTTATCCCCAGTATTGTTTATTAGGGGTAAATACAAATGGCTCGCTATCATAGAGACGGTTGTGCAGGAGATTGTACACGCGCCGGCAGCAGGAAAGGGTGTTGTGGCAGCCCACCCTGGGGTGGCAGATGAGTCAACGCCAAATTTTCCCGGCATTTTATGATTGGATGTTTTGTAATTTAATAAAATTTGAATCTTGGGAGGAGGGATTCATTTCAATTTCAGTTTCCGTCTCCCAGTTGGCTGCGTAGGATCCACTCTAGTGTATACAGCAGCATCACACACATGTTACACGTAGGCGCCGTTGTAAATGAAAGAAAGAGTGTAATTAGTAGTACTTTCTTAGTAGTACTACTATTTAATGGGATCATTAATTAATTATCACTCAATTGATTTTGGTAGGTAACTGTACTTTATTTTTTAAAACATTAAAGATATAACTATAACACTAAGATGGTCGGGAATGGGACTTGACTCAAGTGGTCATGTTTCCTACCTTCTAAGTTCCAACCTATAGGTTGGGAATTTCTTATTTGTAATTTGTATGACATGGGCTCCCACACACATATAGGTATCACTGTTTAAAAAAAAAACACTAAGATGATCATATTATTTTTCAATCAATCTCTAATTAAATGGAGTCCTATTTATTCCAATGTTGCAATTAATTAATTCAATCAAATTTTGTAGTATTATCTAGCTCCGGCTATTTTTCTTTTAAAAAAAAAAATCAAATTTTGTAGTACCATAGGAATTTTCTAAAGGAAATTCTTTTGCTTGTAAAGGGAATGTAAATTGATTAATATGGTAAGGTCTTGTTGAGAACGATAATTTAAGAGGAAAAGTGTTAACCCAACAAAATTTATATTATAGCCCATCCAAGTTTACATGGCCCAGTCCGTGAAAATATATCCGGAGGCCCTGTGAAAATATATCCGGAAAAGAGAACGCACTTCCAAAAGGCCCAATTTATTTTTCTTGGCTCGATCCAATTCAAGATTTATCCGGATAATAACCAAGGGAAGCTGTCAATCAAGCCGCCATCCTCTCGCGTGCGCCTTGCCAACCTCTGTCACAGAAGTCGCCTCGCGTGCGACGTACGCCGCCCACCTCTGTCAATCAAGCCGCCTCGCGTGCGCTAGGCCACCAACCTATGTCACAAAAGTCACGCCGCCTCGCGTGCGCGATGCTGGAGGGGTCAGTCCTCCTCCCTATAAAAGGAGGAGATGCATCCCAGAGAAGGGAACGAACATCACAAACTCCCCAGAGGAAATCGCATTACTTTTATCTTTACTTTCTGCCATTTTCTTTCTGCAAGTTTTTCTTTCGTATTTTTCAATTCCGCACTTTAAATCCTTTACAGCTTTCTTATTTCCGTGTAATTCCTTTCTACAATTTTTGTAATCCTTTTTGATACTCATCAATCAAAAAAAGAGGTTTTCTCCCTCAAAGAAATTCTCGGTCAACAAATTGGCACGCCTAGTGGGACGCGAAGTGGAAACCATATCCGCTTGAAAGTGTATGCAACTCAGATCTGGACGAGTAGTAAGGGACTTAACACAAAGATTTGGAGAAATGTTTCTACATGAAGAAACTCCAGTAAGAACACCGTCTGAGAACGTCGATAATACGACGACTACCTCCCAACCGCCGCAGGGGATAATGCAAGTCCCAACTTTTTCGGAACAAATACGGCTATCGATGAATGAATCGATGACTGAATTCATGCCTTTACTTACGAGGCACCTTATGGATGTATTGTGGCCTGCCATGGCCGATCACATTGACAGGATATGTGGATCCCTGCGTACTCCACAAAAGGGATATATCCCTGACATTAATATGTCACCAAGCGTTACAGGACCGTATAGCGGTCTACAAAAGACTTGGGGGACTGGCCAGCCATCACTCTCAGAGTTTGGAGCACCACCTCCCATGATGTATGCTCCATCAGGATACTGGATGGCATCTAGCGCTATTCCGATACAGCCATTTGGAGTGGCGGCTCCCATCCCAGCCGCCATACACAATCTAGGTACTGGAGGAGGACACATGCAACCTCAAGTCACCAACATACCTTTGGTTGCCAACATGCCTCAGGCCTCCTATCATCAGGCCGCCTCCCCATTGCCTCAGGCCGCCCAGCAACAGGCCTCCAGTCCACAACTGGCCGCATATCAGGCCTCCAGTTCACATCTGGCCGCCGTGCAGCATCAGGCCTCCAGTCCATATCCGGCCGCCATACCGCATCAGGCCGCCAGTCCACACCCGACCATGCAACATCAGGCCATGGCCGCCAGTCCACACCCGGCTGCCATGCAACATCAGTCCACCAGTCCATACCCGGCCGCCATGCAGCATCATGCCACCAACCATTTCCCGGCCGTCGTGCCTCCTATACAGGTGCCCGTGGTGTCACCCGAGTTGTTGGCAGATGTGATGCAACAGCACTTCGGGATTCAATTAAGGCCGATGGAACGGCCCACCTATAGGAAACCATACCCGGATTGGGTAGACACCATGCAGCCTTACCCTAAAGCCTTTAAAATACCCGAGTTCACCACATTTTGGGGAGACGACGGCAAATCCACAGTAGAACATGTGGGCAGATTTACTGCTCAATGTGGCGAAGCAGCGGCCAACGATTGGCTGAAGCTAAGACTGTTCAGCTCATCTCTGACTGGACCCGGCATTTGCTTGGTTTGCTTCCTTGCGGCCTAATTCAATTCAGAGTTGGGCTGATCTCGAGCGGGCGTTTCATGACAGGTTCTACACTCCCCTGTCACAGGTGAGTCTTGCAGACCTAACTAATGCAAAGCAATTTGCCGATGAGACGGCAAGTACATTCATTAATAGGTTACAACGGCTCAAGGGCCGATGCACAATGGCAGTCCCTGATAGGGAGATAGTCAATGTTGCAGTGCCGAATATGTTGCCAGAATTGAAAGAACGTTTAATTGTGCATGATTCCACTAATCTTGCCCAGCTGGCCGAGAAAGCGGCCCGCTTGGAAAAGTTCCTTGAGGAACAAGATGAGATTCGTCAGCTTACATGCGAGACTCATTTCAAAGAAGTGAAACCTGATAAAAAGGAAGACGAATCAAATATGGTGGCAAATTCCCGGGATAGTGGCCCTAGAAGGCCATCGACGGCCTTGGAGGCCGGGTAGTTGGTAATAATAATAATAATAATAATAATAATAATAATAATAATAATAAATAAAATAAAATAAAATAAATATATATAAATAATAATTTTTCTAAATAGTAGAGCTGACAAACTTGAACGGCAAACAATGGCGGCGGCCGGGCAGCTCAGGCGGTCCCCAGAGATGCTGACAACGGCGGCAAAGACTCCGAGCGATTGCAAGATCAAAAGCTCTGAAGGCTGAGTGAGGGGATACACAATTATACATTGAAATGCAAAAAAATAGTTGGTCAAGTTTGAACAGAGCACGTGCTGCCAACTACTCTATTTGTCCCTTTATTACAGTTGTAGCATTTTAATAATAATAAAAAAAAAATCACCACATACATATGCAATTCCTCTCTATCTCTCTTTCTATTGTTGACTTCCACCATTTTTTGCTCAACAAGACAAAGCTACTCGCGAGTCCCAACGAATCAAACTCCAGGAAGGAAGCATGTATTAATTCCTCCCCTCCATTTTTGGGACCAACGGCGGAGGAGTTTGAGGATGACGGCTAGCGTTGGGTCTTGCAAGTGGCGGCCTTGAAACGAAGTGAAGACTGGCAGGCGGCGGCCAAGATGTCAAGGGGGCGGCCTCGTGCGCCAGGCGGCCTTGGAGCAGCGGGCGGCTTCAAACGTGGGCGGCCGGAGCAGCGGGCGGCTTCAAAAGGTGGGCGGCCGGAGCAGGCGGCCAAGGCGATGGGCGGCCTCAAGCGTGCAATGGGCGGCCTCCGACGGGGCGGCTTCACGGCAGGCGGCCTTGGCGCGATGGGGCGGCCTTGGCGATGGGCGGCCTTGGCGCGATGGGGCGGTCTTGGCGTTGGGCGGCCTTGGCGATGGGGGCGGCCTTGGCGATGGGGCGGCTCGCGTGGGGGCGGCCTCGGGTGGCGGCTCGCGTGGGGCGACAGGCGGCCTCGGGCGGCCTCTCGGCCAAGGCGGCGGCTCCAAGCGGGCAGCCGGCGGCTCCAAGCAGGCGGCCTTGGCGGGCGGCCGGGCGGCTTGGCAGCGGCGGCGCGGCGGCCTCGACGGCTTCCAGCGGCGTCCGGCGACAATCTCTACGGCCGGAATTCGGACGACGGCGACGGCTTCCCGGCGGTTTCCGACGGCCGGCGGAGGAAGAAGAGAGGAAGAGAGAAATTTTTTTTAAAAAAAAAATGAATGAATTGGATACTTGGAAGCTATTTATATGTAGGGTTTTGTCCCTAATGGACCCTAATGGGCTGAAAATTCCAAAATTAAGCGCACAAATTTCTCTTAAAATGCTAATCAGACAAAATGCGCGAGGGGGGCATCTGTTAACCCAACAAAATTTATATTATAGCCCATCCAAGTTTACATGGCCCAGTCCGTGAAAATATATCCGGAGGCCCTGTGAAAATATATCCGGAAAAGAGAACGCACTTCCAAAAGGCCCAATTTATTTTTCTTGGCTCGATCCAATTCAAGATTTATCCGGATAATAACCAAGGGAAGCTGTCAATCAAGCCGCCATCCTCTCGCGTGCGCCTTGCCAACCTCTGTCACAGAAGTCGCCTCGCGTGCGCCGTACGCCGCCCACCTCTGTTAATCAAGCCGCCTCGCGTGCGCTAGGCCACCAACCTATGTCACAAAAGTCACGCCGCCTCGCGTGCGCGATGCTGGAGGGGTCAGTCCTCCTCCCTATAAAAGGAGGAGATGCATCCCAGAGAAGGGAACGAACATCACAAACTCCCCAGAGGAAATCGCATTACTTTTATCTTTACTTTCTGCCATTTTCTTTCTGCAAGTTTTTCTTTCGTATTTTTCAATTCCGCACTTTAAATCCTTTACAGCTTTCTTATTTCCGTGTAATTCCTTTCTACAATTTTTGTAATCCTTTTTGATACTCATCAATCAAAAAAAGAGGTTTTCTCCCTCAAAGAAATTCTCGGTCAACAAAAAGATAAGGAAGAAAATATTGGATGTTTCCTAAATTGGAAGTTAAACTATGCTGACACATATTTGTCTCCATATGCAGACATTTTATCAAATAAACAAGCTAGTCCTACGCGGTAGTGGGCTGACATTTGTTTTCATTTAAAGCCAATTAATTACAAATGGGAGGTGGATCATTAATTATCCAAATTAGTGGGATTAACGTAAATTTAGTGGGATTTTCCATTCCGCAGCAGCCTGCGTTTTTGGTAATGAAGGAGAAAACCAAAACAACACCGGCGAGATTTTTTTTATTCGTGGTGTGGCAATTGAAAATCCAAAAGAGCACCGGGGGGATCCACCGGAAGGTGAGATAGGGGATGATAGATCTAAACTCTTTTCCGGATGATGCAGGAGACGGGCGAGATAGATTAATAGCAAGTGATAATAGCATAACTGATACCCTTACATAACACGGTGGCAGCAGGATAATATCATATCCGATACCATTTCAGAACACGGTTGCAACATGATAATAGCATAACTGATAATATTACAGAACATAATTATGTTACAGATATGGCATAGATACTATTTGAAAGGAGCTCGATAATTTCTAATGATTAAGGATCACGATAAAGCAGAATGCACAGCACTTGAATGCACCATACAGAACACGCACAGATTGGAATGCAGCACAATGTCAAAACAGTAATCCAAAGTAAACAATTACACCTAACAATTACAGTCCTCCACAATCAATGCCCAAAAATTCGGTTATTAAATTAGCCCAAAAATAGAATCAGTTACAACAACGTTAATAAGGAAAGAAAATATTTAATTATACTATTCTATGTATGAATTAAGAAACACAGCACAAACATTGCATCTAAAAATCACGTCAGGAAATGCAGAGTCTGCATAGGAACCAATTCGATTGAGGGGTAGTGGAGGGAATTTTTTTTACCTAAAAATAGATTGAGTTTGTAAATTCATTATCTTCCTTTCTTTTTATTTTATTCCAAACAATTTTATTTTTATCAAAATTTCATTTCTTTATCTTTTTATTTTTATTTTCAGTTTCGTTACTAAAAATTTGGGGAAAGTTCAGTGAGTCAACACTTCCTCTTTAAAAAATTTTAGAGTTAGGGTCCAAAAGTTTAATTACTTAACAATTTATATATTAAGTACCATATACTTGATATGTTAGTTATCGTAATTATTACTATAGGTTTAGAGTTTGGTTAGTACACTTATATATACTTCTTCCGTTCTTAAATAATAAATAGCTCCATGTGAGTTTTTGACACTATTCACACACACTTTAATTTAAAGTTTTATCATAGTTATACAAGTTAAAATATAGCCAAGTGGGATCTTGTTCGATTCGTCTTGTCGTGTAGCTTTTAAATATCGAACATTTAGAATTTTTACTTGTATCGAACTTGAGTTATTAATGATTTAAAACGTGCATTGAATTGTGTGCACAGTGGGTCCGTAGCAAATAAAAAATAATGGAGGAAGTATTGAATAACACACATTTTTTTTGGTTACTACATTCTAGTATATTCGTTACCACATAGTCTTATTTTTTGTTACCAATATCAAGAGTTTGGTTACCATATAGTAGTACACTTAATATATTGATTACTAAATTAATATTATGTGGAGTATTTACTTACCATACATCTAAAGTTTTGTTACTGTGTATTTAATATGTTAGTTATCACATGTATGTTGGTTATCATATTCTTATTATTTTGGATACTATATATAATCAAAACTATGGAGTGCCCAAACTTTAAGTTTGTGGGTATACTATTTAAAATACAAATTAAATAGAAAATGACCCAAAACTCTAATGAACCCAATTTTTTAATTTAAAAACACGTGTGATTTGTACCTACGAGTCACACGAGTCTCAGACCTAAGATTGAACTCCAAATTGGGCTTGGCCCATTAAATTTATCAACATTCTTCTCTCATTCTTATGCTTATTGTTTTTTTGTTTGTTTGTTTGTTTTTTTTTTTTTTTGATCGTGTATTAATATTTTTTAAAATTTGACACCAGACTACTAGAGTGTCAAAAAAAAATAGTAGTGGAAATACATGTTACATAAATTATAAATAGAAAAATGGGAGGAATAGAGCTAAATAGGAGATCGAACCCGGCCCCCTATCCCTCTCTTTATTTCCCCTTTGTAATTGTGTGTCATGAACTTCCACCACCCCTTTCCAGGCCTTCAATGGCTCCTTCAAAAAAAAAAATAAAAAAAATAGGAGATCGAACCCAACCATAAAGATGATGGATTTGACTATTTTGTCAAGTCCTCATCCCGGATTGTGTATTAGTTTTAATAAATAAATCATTTTATGAATGCCGGTTACATTATTACATTGTATGATCAGAATATTTAATCAATTTACGCGAGAATTAATTATATTGCGGGTGGGATTATGTTATCTTTTGGTTATTTTCTACTCCCTCCGTTTCTAAATAAAGGTTACATTTTGACTTTTTTTTACTGTTCATTGTAGCACTTTAACTTCTATTCTTCTTATAGTTATACAAGAAAAAATATAGTCAAGTGAGATCTTGTTGGATTCGTCTCATCTTCTAGTTTTTAAATATCAAATTATTAGAATTTATACTTGTACCGAATTTGAGTTATTAATAATTTAAAATGTGCATTGGCAAACGTGCAGAGGAGAAATGTAACATTTAAAAAGAAACGGAGGTAGTATGATTCTATCAACCCGAGTGGATTGGTTAATTTCTTTTGAAATGCTACCTTCAAGGCTTCAACAAGTCTTGTACTCCCTGCCCCTCAATAAAAGTGGTCATTTTTTTTCTTTCCATACATATATTTATTTTTATTTGTTTTACCGTTATTATATTAAAGGGTGTACAAATAAAAAATTACATAACACATTTTAAAACTACATAACTTTAATGATACACTATTTAGTTTTTTATTATATAAATTTACTATAAAATCAAATCAACATTAAATAATCAGCAGGGGACGAGGACTTACCTTACCCGGTTAAGTTCCCGACTCCCAATCTGTAAATTGTGGGTTTGATTCATACCCGACAACCCTTCCCTCCTTTCTATTCCTTTATAATTTGTGTGATATGGACTCTCATCGCCCTTTCATAATCGGTAGCACAAAAATAATTCATTATGATTATGTTTGGAGGATTGATGGATTTGAATCTGAGTGGATTTAGGGGAAGAATTTGGAATCCCTCGTTTTAAGAGGGATGTACCACCTTGGATTAGTATAAAATTGAGGAAATATATTTAAAATTGATCCCTAAATTTCGCAATTAATCCAAAATGTTGACAGGTTTATAATTATAGATTTTAAATCCCCTCTCGAATCAATCAATCCAAAATTTAGCTAGAAGGCAATGTCCAAGCTAGAGAAAGTGGTGGTGGTAAGCCAAGTCATATAAATTTTATAAATAGATAAATGAGAGAGATAGGAGGTTGATGGAGAGTCTGACCTCTAACTCTAAGATTGAAAAGTATAAACTTAGGGGAAAAAGGTTAAATTAGTCTATTTTCTTTCTCAAAAGTTCAAATCAGTCCTTTTTTCTATTTTATTACCAAAACAGTCCCCTACAAATGCTAATAATGTCCAAATCAGTCCATTTTTCATTAATTATGCCCTAATTGCTGACGTAGCAAGGGTTTAAATTTAAACCTGATACATGGGCATAATATTAGTCTTTTTTTCTTTTATCTTTTGCCAATTCAGTCCTAAACTTTTATTTCGTTCCATTTAGTCATATATCCAAATCAGTTATTTTTATATTAATTGGCCTCCAACATTTAAAATTATTCCATTTAAGGCTCTGAACCTTAAATTCTATTATTATTAGTCCATTTATCAAATAAATGTCCAACATACTTCTCTAAATAAATTAAACACCAAACATCATACATTGGGTGACTGTCTTGTTACTGGGTCTTCCAAGCTCCGTAAATAAATTAAATACCAAACCTCATACACTGGGTTTGACTGCCTTGTTGTTACTGGGTCTTCCAAGCTCCGAGATTTTACGAAAGTATGTTGGGCATTTATTTGATAAATGGACTAATAATAAAAAAAAATTTAAGGTTTTGGACTTTAAATGAAATAATTTAAAAGGTTGGAGGCCAATTAATATAAAAATGATTGATTTGGATAAAGGACTAAATGGAACAAAATAAAAGTTTATGACTGAATTGACAAAAGATAAAAGAAAAATGACTAATATTATACCCACGTATCAGGTTAAATTTAAACCCTTGCCACATCAGCAATTAGGCCATAATTAGTGAAAAAGGCACTGATTTGGACATAATTAGCATTTGTAGCGGACTGTTTTGACAATAAAATAGAAAAATGACTGATTTGAATTTTTGGAAAAGAAAAAGGAGGTATTTAACATTTTTTCCATAAACTTAGTCACTTAGACAAATATACATCATGAGTGAATATATAAGGCCAAAGTGATTTCTAGATAAGTAGTTATTACTCCCTCCGTCCCACTTGAGATGTCTGGTTTGACTTTTTGACACTGTTCATTGTTCAACTTTGACTCAATATTATTGTAAGTATATATTTGGAAAAAATAGTCGAGTTCGGTCTTGTTAGATTCGTCTAATCGTGTAGTTTAAGAATATATCTTTTACATAATTTTCACTTGTATATATTTTGAGATATTAACGATTAAAAAGGTGCATTGGATTGTGTGCAGAAATCAAACAAGACATCTTAGTTGGGACGGAGGGAGTATTATTATTATTATTATTATTATTATTATTATTATTATTATTATTATTATTATTATTATTATTATTATTATTATAGGTGAATATCTGGGTATACTCAGGCTACATTGGACCCAAGACTAATTCCTCGAGGATCTGCAAGGGCAATTAAGGGCGCCTCTCCTAAAGCAGTTTTCTGCATACACAAGGCTCGAACCCGAGACCCTATTTAAGCGATTAAAGTACTCATCCACTCAAGCCAATTGCTGTTGGTATACCCATCCACTCAAGACAACTGATGTCGGTATTATTATTATTATTATTATTATTATTATGATTATTATTATTATGTAAAAGAAAAAGAAGAAGAAGGAGGAGGACGATAATAAAAGACGGCCAATAAAAGAAGCAAATAGCATGCAGAGTTTGACCACAAATTTGTTTGCATGTGGAATAATGGTTTAAATTCTGACTGCTTACGGCTTACCCACTCTCGAGAAATCGCTTTAATTTCTCACTTCACATGATGCACTCTTATTACAGTATCGTTTATGCAAATGTGGAAATTAATGGATAAATATGATACGCTAGTGATAATTTACAATGAGTTAAAAATATCATTATAAAATAATACTATCCCGATTAGTATTATCCTCCCTCCGTTTTTTTTTAAATCTAACATTTTGACTTTTTTATTGTTCGTTATTTGACTTCTATTTTTCTTATAATTATAGATGATAAAATATAATTAAGTGAGATTTTATTAGATTGTCTCATCTTACAATTTTTCAATAACAAATTTTTAAAATTGTTATTTATACTAAATTTAAATTATTAATTATTGAAAATATACATTGACATACGTGTAAATGAAAAATATAAGATTTAAAATAAATAAAAATAAAACATAAAAACAAAAATAAAAACAAAAACCGAGGGAGTATATAAAAGGAGAGTGCAAAAATGAGTGCTAACCCACAAAAAGTACTTTGGATTCCAAATACTGCCCATGAAGCAATCATTACATTCCAAACTTATGAAATTTTCAAAACTCCCTATAGTAGTCCATTTATTTTGAATTAATACTCTCCATTCTTTCAAACGGCAATATGCACTGTTGTTTAATTAATTAATTCAAAACGTGTACGAAAAGAGGCTAATCAAGTTCTTATTTATATAACCAACCATATTTAATTTGAATAGTAATATGCTCTAGCCGCTTAATCAAAATATTTACAACTTTTAAGATATCCGTTTTGAAAAATGACAATCCACTCGTAAAGATTACTCCTGCACAATTTTTTTTTTTTGGACAAGCGAGAAATGAAACTTATAAAAATAACAATTAAAAGCGAGTACAACAATAGAGTGATGTTAGTTAATTATTTTTAATAATTCTGAACTGGATTTTTTATTTTTATTTTAAAAAAACACGAGAAGAAAAACAAAAGCAACAAATTTACGTAGTATTTTATTTGCAAATAAGAAAACAATAAATGGGCGACGACGTAGGGAAGCATTTGTCACTTAATATATACTTTATGTGGAAGATAAGACATTGAAAATGACCCAACAAATATTTGAGAGCAAAATAATAAAGTGATCCTTAGTGCTGCCAATTCTATATACTACCTAAGTAAGTACTCCCCGTCCCGTTTAACGTGTCTTATTTGATTTTTTGACACTGTTTATCGTTCGATTTTGATTCAATTATATTGTATGTATATATTTGGAAAAAAAAAATAGTCGAGTTGGGTCTTGTTAGAATTGTATGATCACGTAGTTTTACAATATATATTTTACATAATTTTTCATGTGCATATTTTGAGATATTAACGATTGAAAAAGTGTATTGGATTGTGTGCAGAAGATAAACAAAACAAGTTAAATGGGACAGAGTGAGTAATATTTTAAAATTGAGTAATTTTATGTATAGAATTTTGATATACTCCTATTAATTATGGAGTACAGTATAGAAGTACATGAGTACTTCCTCCATTTGAAATAATTGCTCCAAATCAAAGTTAAGTACTGTTCATTTGATTGCTTTGATTTTAATTTTTATCATAGTTATACAAGTTAAAATATGGCCAAGAGGGATTTTGTTACATCATCTCGTCGTGTAGTTTTTAAATATCGAACTTTTAAATTTTTTTACTAGTACCAAATTTTGAGATATCAATGCTTTAAAATGCACATTGAATTATGTGCTGAATGAGTCCGTAGCAAATAATAGAGAATGGATGAAGTATTTTATGAAAATAGAGAAGCCGACCTGACCATGTCTGTAATTTGAGAGAAAAGGGTTTTCTTCACGGACGGGCAAACGCAATCAATTTTAATTTGTTTTCTTGTTACTTCTAGTACGGAGTATTATTTTATTCTATCACTCATCTCCATACTTCTCACTTCTTTAATTCTTTTATTTGTTTATATTCACTATATATTATTTTAATATCTATAGTTGCACTAAATTTAATTTAATTTTCAAACTTTTTAGGTTGTGACTTTGATTATTCATCCGATCCTCTATTCACTATCTATGCCTCTGTATATATTGTATGAATTTCGTAATCTGTATAGGCTTTTAAAAAAAATTTGAGATGGTCATTCAATACTACTATGTTGCGTTTTTATTCTTAGGTTACTTTGAAAGAAATATTAAGGAAATTGTTTGGTTAACCAACAGGATTGTTAACCTATATATGGTATTTTAGGACTCAATTAAACTAAATTATTTAGGGGTATGATTGTATTATACTTATTGAATGGTTTGGCAATTCAAAAAATCATCCCATCAGTCCCAACTATTAATAGGGATGAAAACGGTTCGAATACGGTCGAATACGGATATTATCCATATTTTTTGTCGAATTCGGTATCGAATACGGATGAGCCGGATACGAATACGATTTCGGATATTTCGGATTACGGATACGGTATGGGTACAGGACGGATACAGATTATCGGATAATTTTCTATAATCTTTTTTGAAAATTTGATATTTTTTATAATTATTAATAATCTTTAATTAATAAATAATAATATATTAATATATTCGGATATCCATATTTAAAATCCGGATAATATTCTATTAATTTTCGGATACGGTCGGATATTCTCGGATACGGTCAGATATTGTTGGATGCGGATACGAATGCGGATATTAAAATACGGATTCGGATTCATATACGAATACTGAAATATCCGGCCGGATAGTTGAAAACGGATTCGGATTCGAATATAATCGGATACGACATCGGATCCGTCGGATATTTACCGTACCGCTTTCACCCCTAACTATTAATACCAAATATTTTCCTTCTCTTCATTAGAAAAATTGCTGAGTCTTTCTTCAATTATTAATATGAAATATTTTTATTTTTTATTTCATGATTTCAATTTTTTTGGTTGGGTGTTTGAATTTTTATCCCATTCATATCCCTTCCATTTATTTATTTATAATTCGTATAGTATGAACTTACACTATCTATTTACCAATAACCGAACATTTATTTTAACAAGAAAAAATAACGTGTTTGAAAATTAGCTATTAGCTGTTAACTAATTACTTGATAATAAATTAATTAAAATTAGTTGTATGGCAATTTCGAGCCAACTTTTCACCTACAATAAGCTGAAGTTCAAAATGCTGCTATTTACAACGGTTTTAATAATTGCTGATTGGATACTACTTTAAGTTATTTTGTCACTTAAAAAAAACTATTTGGTCTCATATTGTCTCGCAAATTAACTAATTTGATTTGCCTGTTTTGTCAAACATAGCCAAAACAAGCCATTAAAATAAAATTTAAAAATATACTGGTGAAATTTGAGAGCGAGTGGATTCACTAGCTGCTAGCAAATCAGCTTGCTACCAAACATTTCATTATATATAATGGCTCTGTTTGGCAATTATATGTTATTTGATTATGTTAGTATTGAATTGGTCAAAATTAGCTATTGAGCAATTTTGAAACCAACTTTTTACCTACAATAAGCTAAAATCCAAAATACTACTCATTGCAGTGAATTCAAAAAGAGCTTATTGGTCACTGATTAAAGTTATTTTATCTCTTTAGAAAAGTTATTTTGTCTCACAAATGAGCTAATTCAGATTTCATAATAGTTGTTTTGAAAAAATTAGTGAGTTCAATTGTGTTATATTTGTCTAATCGTATAGTTTTAGAATATATATATGTAGTATATATTTTGTACTATAATTTATTTGCATATATTTTGAGATATTAAGTATTAAAAATATATATTCACTGGCATGTTATGAAACATGACATGTTTCTCGGTATACATATGGAGTGTAAGATGATAAACATCAAGTTCCCATGGGAATGAAAGCAGCCAAAGAAAATCAAAAAATGGCCAAAAGTGATGTGACCCTTCAACACACAAAACAGTACTCATTGTTCATAATCGGAACAAGATTGAGAGGATGTTTGGAGTCAGCGAATCCACTAGCATATAGCAGGTTCGAAAAGAAAATTATGAAAAAATATGCTACTTCAATCTGGTATATGCTCCTTATTCTACCAACAACCAAACACACCCTCCATCTACCAAACAACAACCCAACCTTCTCCTTTTGCTGCTTTTTTACCAAGGTAAAATACTCTTTTCTTTTTTTAAAAAAAAAAAAAAAATTACAGATTTTTAAATTAAATGCATATATCAAAGTACACCGCCTCAATCCTCATGTGGTAGTATAGAAGAGTTATCATCGGGGAATTAAACATGTGGCAAATATTGAAAGTTGGAGGGAAAAGGCAAAAAGTGATACTAAGAAACAACAATGCTTCCTTCATAAGTAACCAACATTGCATTGCACACTCAACTCTCTCTCTCTAATTTTAATTTTTATATTTATTTATTTATTTATTGTTTCATTGCCCAAATTATTAGAATGCTTGGGATTGGGATTTAGCCCAAGTGGTTAAGTCCCCTGACTTCCAACGGAATGTTGGAGGTTCGATTCCCACCGGCCCCCTATCCCTCCCCTTTATTCCCCTTTGTAATTGTGTGGCATGGGCTCTCACCACCATTTTCTCCAGCCTTCAATGTCTCATAAAAAAAAAATTATTAGAATGCTTCTTCCTAAAGTAACCCGCGCACACCATTAGTAGTATTAGTATTAATTTTTTTTGCTACTTGCACCCACGCCACACGCACAACACCTATTTTCCAATTTATATAATATTCCTGTTACAAATATCTCAATTATTACCAAACTTCTATATTTTCCCTTCCGAGGGAAATACAACCACCACTTTGAACCCAACACATCCTTAATGATTTTTGTTGGCTAAACAACTTATATAGGTTACGAAATATTTAGTGAAAATTTAGACCATATAAATTATAAAGGGGCAAAAAGGATGGATACAGAGTGGAGAATCGAAACTCCAACTTAAAAATTGGGAGTAAAAAGACGTAACCATTATAGCATTTCCTCATCCCAATGATTGATTTTCAATTGAATTATACAAGAAAAAAATCATTTTTTAAGTTTTTATTATTAAAAATATCATACTACTATTATTTTCCCTGTACAAGTAATGTGGAACGGAAATGAGGACTTGTCTAAGTAACAAAATTTATATCTTTCAATTTTTGGGTTGGGGTTCGATTATTCACCTACCCCTATCCCCCTTTATCTCTTTATAATTTGTATGGTATGGACTCTTACTATTTTTTCTCTGATTCTCGTCGGAATTAAAAAAAAAAGAAAAAAAAAAGAAAAGTAATGTGGAACGGATGACGACAAATTTTTTATTTTTTAATATTTATACTATTTTTTTTTAATGTATTCGATTTTTTTTCCACCAACAATGAATTATCAAATGAAAATGAGAGACAGCTAAGCAAGGGAAGCCGGCCTAAGCAAGCCAACTGCCTTAACCTTTCTTGCGTTTTCGATTTCCGTGTCCATCAAGCATCCAATCCATCCACCCACCCAGCAGTAGCGGTACCCATTTTCATTTCTTCAACACACCTCCCCCAATTCCCACTCATCCCTTCATTTTCTGTTGCTGGAGGGTGTGTGATTTGGGGGTGGACGGTTGGTTTCTCCCTGGAAAATGGCGCTCGACGACAAGATGCCCGCGCCGACCTCTCTCGCGCCGGGGTTCCGCTTCCATCCCACGGATGAGGAATTGGTGCGCTATTATTTGAGGAGGAAGGCCTGCGGGAAGCCCTTTAGGTTCGAAGCAGTTACTGAAATCGATGTGTACAAATCCGAGCCCTGGGAGCTTGCTGGTATTCGTTTATTTATTTCGTCCACACACTTCTTTTGCTTGCTTCCATCAACTTGAATTGGGATTGATTTGTTTGTATGCGCGTTTTGTTTTTCCAATTCTGGTTTTGCTTGACTTGTGTATTTTATTTGTAATTTTTCTGTGAACTTTGGCTTGGTTTATTTGGATCTGTGTCTTGCTGTTGAAGACTAGTACTAAACTGGTGTTTGATGATATCAGTAGGTGTGTAAAATTTGTCTCCATGTTAGTTATTTGATATTGAAACTTGAGATATATACTGACTCCATACTATGGTGAATTTTAAGTGCAACAACTTTGCTTCACTTTCTGAAACTGAAGCTTCAACTTAGATCGAGAAAAAAGGCTCAACTTTAGTTGATGCTTAAGTTGGGAAGTGTTTGATTCGAGTATGCTTGTAAATTATTGTGCTACTTGAACATAGCGTTTGTGTGTGGAATGTTTATTGATTAACAATAATCTGGTTTGTTGGCACAGTGGCAACTGGCAAAGTGTGCTGTTGAAAGTTGAATGTTTCATGTGATACATAAACGGTCAAAGGCCAGGAACTTAAACTTCCCATGTTTTCTTACAGAACTTTTTTAATCTTTAGTACTATGCTCAAGCATAAAATATTATGGAGTAATTCGTAGTTGTGGTGAGGGTGAAATTTAGAAGACTTGGGAAAATTTGCTTTTGAAAAAAGAAAGAAAAAAAGGAGTATGGGAATAAATATGAGTCTGCGTATGTTATACACACAAACTGGTGATGGAGAAATTTAGTGCGGGTCTGAATTTGAAGTCCGAATCATTAGTTGGCTAAATTTGAATCATTTAGTGGTAAATTAAATTTAAGATTATTTTTTTTAAAAAAAAAAATATTTGAACTTATTTTTGAATTGGTAATAATATATGACAATTAAATCACTTAATTATGTACTGTATATCATAACATTCAGACCCACTTGATACATTAAGTAATTTAGTTATTTAATAGACTCGATGAATGGTTACATAAAAAATTAAGTGATATGTAATGTTATAAGATAACATGGCCTTAGAGCATCTCCAACGGGAACCCAACAATGAGTTCACTACCCATATCTTTCCTCCATATCAGTAGAGGAACGAGTTCCATGGAGTTACCGTGCAGGGAAATGGTTCCAAATTGAGAGTTCCTTTATTTTTTTTCCTCCATTTTTAGTACATTTTTTCCCTATTTTTTTACTCAAGACCACCGTTGGAGGTAGTGTCTTTCCATACTATTATTTTTTTAATGGAATGTTCTCCATTTATGTTGGAATGGATTTTATGCTAGTGTTTAGTAGTGTTCTTCAATTTTGTTGCTAATATTATTGACGCTTTCCGGATTCAGATTTCTTTGCTAATTTACTTTCATTTTATGTGCATTTTTGTTTGGGTGTAAAAAAGAACATTCATCTCTAAAAAGTAGAGACCTCGAATGGTACTTCTTCAGCCCTGTGGATAGGAAGTATGGCAATGGGTCTCGGCTGAATCGCGCCACTGGGAAAGGGTATTGGAAAGCAACAGGGAAGGACAGAGCCGTGCGTCATAAAACCCAGACCATAGGGATGAAGAAAACACTTGTTTTCCACAGTGGGCGAGCTCCTGATGGGAAACGAACAAATTGGGTAATGCATGAGTATAGGCTTTGTGATTCAGAGTTACAGACAGCTGGAGTTTCCCAGGTCTGCTTGCAGATTTTCATTTACATTTTGGTCTTTTTCCTTCCATTTCTTGTAAAATCTATGGACTTCAATATTTATTATTTGAAATTGTGTGGAAAAAAGGATTCGTTTGTACTTTGTCGAATCTTTCAAAAGAGTGGGCTAGGGCCACCAAACGGAGACCGATATGCCCCTTTTGTTGAGGAGGAATGGGATGAAGATGTGCCCGTTGTGGTTCCAGGTGGCGACACTGAAGATGATGTGGCCAATGGTGATGAAACACAAGTTGAGACTGATCTTGATCGGGTTTGTCACCTATGTACTATATTTTTAGTTTACTATGGAGTTATAATCTATACATAATTCCCCTTAAGTCTGAAATTCTGAATTTTTTCTAATTGATGTTGGTGGACAGGCATTTTATTGCAGTTATTCCATTGCTTTCTTGGTGAGAGTATTGGCAAACTCCTGCCGATTGAATTTAGCCCACGGGGTCATTCAATCTTAACATGAAATAACAGCTATAATTTTGTGAATTCTTGGGTGGCTGTGTTTGTATTTATCCGAGAACAGAAAGCCTCCATTATTATAGCTTCATTTCATGGGATTATGGGAATATAATGACTAATGAGAAATGGAGGATGCAGAATACGAAAAAGTACCTTCATAATAAGTTGATAAATTTGTCGACAAGAATTTGGCATGATGCTGATTGATTTACGATGTGCCACCGTGTTCCATTACACAATTCCTAGCCACTTTTAAGTTTTAACACGACATTTTCTTTTTACAGCTTTGCCTCAATCATCATTATGCCTGAATAACCTTTTTCATTTTGAGAACATTATTGTGCTTTGATTTGGGTCTATGCTAAACTGTGGTTACATCAATTCTTTTGCAGGATACACCGCCGCTCACCATAGCTCCACCTGGAATCGATAACTCCCCCTGTCAACGTAGCCTCCCATTTATGTGCAAGCGGGAGAGATCAGAAGATGTCCCTGAAGACTTCTCTTTATCCCAAACTAAAAAACCAAAGCATATTGATGACCCCAGCTCCAGCCATGCCCATGGGTCGGAAGACTCCACGACCACAAGCCAGGATACTCCTACAATGATGATGATGACAAATATTTCCCCTCCACTATTAGAATTTCCTTTATCCGAACCTCTACAGCCAAAAGGAAGCCAACCTACCCATACACTTGCTTTTGACTCATCCAACCTGGAGAAATCTGTACCTCCGGGCTACTTGAAATTCATCAGCAATCTAGAGGGCGAGATCCTCAACGTTTCCATGGAGCGGGAGACGTTGAAGATTGAAGTGATGAGAGCCCAGGCAATGATCAACATTCTTCAATCCCGGATTGAAAACTTGACCAAAGAGAACGATGATCTACGGAGGCACAACTGAGGTGAGTTTGTGTTTCGAATTCTATATAATGGTCACATCTGAATAGCGAAGATGAGTAGCCGTCCTTTCCGTGATGGTATGTTTTCGTGGTGTAGCATGTTTGTGATTTGTGATATTTATGTAGTCCGGTGGCAGTTTAGTTAACAGGCGTAGCGATGAATTTGTCGAATGACTCCTTTTCCCTCTTGGGATCGATTTAGCTCTGAATAAAGCTGATGTTCTGCTGCTAGTATCTATCTACCGTGATGGGATTTCATTTTTAGACGACGCATCTCTTTTTCATATGAAGTATGTTCTAAACATACGCTATTGCTATTAGTCTTACAAGGCTCTACGTTGAAGTTAAACTAATCAATAAACAACAAAAGAATTGTGATAATAACTTGGGACATTCGGATTCTACGCATATTCCTGTTTCCAAATATTATTCCAACATTGGAATAAAAAAGACTGTTAAACATAGATGCAGATTATTTTATTGAACGGATTGAATGCCTAAATTTGTGAGTTTGTAGCAAATTGGTTCTAGTTTTTGGTTTTTTATAGTGAATTTTAGCTTTTTATAGATGCCGAAGGATCAGAGGAGACAAAAGGATGGATAATGACACCATCTAGCCACACTATAAAAGTATAGAGACCTTTGTTTCAATTCTCTATTTTTAGCAAGTAGTCCTAAGCTACTTGTTTTTCTATGGAAAATGATGCCAAAGCAAGCTACTTGTTAGATACATTTAGTTTGCATTTATTTTCTGAAATCAAATTTCACAATGAGAAGTTACAAGTTTTATTTTTCAAAGAATATTACTTGGGTACACCTATGCAGGGAATACCCATTGGTATTGGACCAATGTAGAGTGGGTGGGGGTTGGGAAAAAATTACAAACTTCAAATAGTACTTCCTGTTATATAATATAACTAAATTCGGCCGATTAGTTCGTATAATATATGTAAGTGCATAAGTGTATATTTGAGAAAGTGTATGGACGAGGAATTGTATAGCACGGTAATAGCAGAGGAAATGTAAGCAAGTGAATTGAAAATCGGATGGAAGAATGATACCTCCTATTGACCATTATATTACATGTATTTTTCACTATTACATGTATTTATAGTGAAAATACTTAACCATTAAGGAGGCTAATGACTATTAATAGTAATAAAATACAAGGTAAGAAAAGCATCCACTAGGGCACTACGTCGACGGCAATTATGTTTGACATAGTTTATACGTCGGTATGTATTGTAACACTTCCTTATTTTTTCTATTTGCCCCATTCTAATTTTATTACTATTTATTAGATAATTTTGACAAAAAAATTATTTATATAAAAAATATAGTATATTAATATACTCTATTATTGAATTTGTTTAATAATATAATTTTATAATATTAAATTTTATAACTTTTACTTCTATATAATTTTAGTTATTAATATTTTAAAATATTTCTTGAAGTGTGTTAAGAAAAATAGTTCAAGTTATTAAAAAAATAGAGTATATTTTTGTTAGAAATATCAATCTGAATCTTGTTGAAATGGCTATAATTTCATAACCACTAAAGTTAATTATAGTTAATTCCATGACCATTTCTTGATTTTAATGTATGCCAAAAAAATAATAATTGATAAAAATATTAAATATCTAAATATTAGACCTCATAACCACTTATATTACTACTTTTTTTTGGAATGAGGTCTAAAGCATTTTGTTTACGGAATTGCCCATAGCTTATGTTACACAAATTATACATAAATTAAACGGGTCCGGTTATGGTGCGATTGAACAAATCCACAGCACATCAAGGCGAAAATCTTGATCGTCCAATTAAAATCCAAGGGTTGTAAATGCAAAAGGGTAAAGTTGTCCAATTAAAATATGGAACGGTTTTATTAATTACGAAATTAACGGATTAGTACGTATCTTTAACGGATTTATTGCATATCTTAAACGGATTTGTATCCTAAAATATCTTACAACAGAAAAAATCACTAAAAATCACTATGCTTTTATTTTTAGCGAAAATATTAATTCCTAATTAAAACATTATTCTTTTCAGCGATACATCACTATGCTTCATTTCATCGAGAGTGTAACATTATTTTCAGCGATACAACGTTATTCTTTTCAGCGAGGTAAAGTTATTCATTTCAGCGAGAATGCTACATTATTTTCAGCGATGACTTCAAATTCCTTTCTCCGAGATGTGCAACTAATACACTTTGCAGAGATATTATATCTTTTCAGCGATGCAGAATGCAGGATGCATCATATGTTTTTATTTTTAACGAAATTATTAATTCCTAATTACAACATATTACTGTCACAAATTATATTAATTTGTATCATTATTTTCAGCGATACAACATTATTCTTTTCAGCGATGGAAATCCCTTCATTTCAGCGAGAGTGCGTCATTATTTTCAGCGATGACTTTTGAAAAATAATGGTACACTCTCGATGAAGTGCAATTGTTTTCGTCGAGATACTACACTTTGCAGAGATATTATATCTTTTCAGCGATGTTTACGTACTCTTTTCAGCGATGAATGATATACTCTTTAAGCGATTTCACTTTGTACTTTTCAGCGATACAACATATGTTTTTATTTTTAACGAAATTATTAATTCTAATTACAACATATTACTGACACAAATTATATTAATTTGTATCATTCTTTTCAGCGATACATAGTTATTCTTTTCAGCGATATAACTTACTTCATTTCAGCGAGAGTGTGCCATTATTTTCAGCGATGACTTGAAAAATAAATGGTACACTATTGATGAAGTGCAACTGTTTTCTTTAAGATACTATTTTTAACGAAATTATTGATTCCTAATTAAAACATATTAATTTGTATCATTATTTTCAGCGATATAACATTATACTTTTCAGCGATGGTATGTGCTTCATTTCATCGAGATTGTACTATTATTTTCAGCGATGATTGAGATTCCTTTAAGCGAATACGCTTTGCAGAGATGTTATAACTTTTCAGCGATGAACAACTATTCTTTTAAGCGAGTTCACTATGTACTTTTCAGCGATGAACAACTATTCTTTTAAGCGAGTTCACTATCATAAAAACCGCAAATCACTGAAACAATTCGTAAACACTAAAATCAGTTAAAATCCATTCAAAGTCATAAAACATTCAACACCATAAATCAAACCATAAATCAAACATTCAACTTTCAACATTTCATTCAAATCACAGTCATAAAACATCCAAAAACATCCAAAAACACATTCAACACCACCATTCAAAAAAGTCATAAAAACATCCAAAAACTTCACAAAGAACAAGTCATTCCAAAAACATCACAATTCAAGAGTCATTCAAAACACATTCCAAAAACATATTAAACAGCCGGGATATTAGCTGGATCAGAGATGGCTTGATGCATCGCCCTAAGCCTATGAATCAGATCTTCCCACATATTTGTAAAAGCCTTTTTGCGTTCTCTCAACTGCCCTGGAGTATTTGCAAATGAGACTTTAACGCTGCGATAGTGATTTGACATTTCACGCAGCTGTGTGGGATCAAATGAACGTCTGTTGACATCAGCACCATTAGATCTGCCTTCATTTTGGAGGACACCAATATGAATTTCCAGAGCTTCGAAGTGGGGATACATGATGTTATAAGATCTTTCAGCAGCCTCAATATCAGGATACTCAGTTATAATTTTCAACAGAAATTCCTGTGTTTCAACATATAAGAAAGATAGCTTATTAACATATAAGATGTAAATATAAGATACAAAGCAATTCATAGCACTGAAACAATTTTTTGAAACAACCATAATCAGTACAAAAACAAACATAATCAGTTCAAAACAATCACTAAAACAACCATAATCAGTACAAAAACAATTCATATCACTAAAAAACAACCATAAATCAGTTCAAAACAAATCATTAAAACAACAATAATCAGTAAAAAAACAATTAATAACTAAAACAACCATAAAACACTTAAACAACTCATAACCCTAGAACAACCATAATCAGTTCAAACAGTTCAAACATAAAACACTGAAACAATTCGTAACCCTAGAACAACTATAATCAGTTCAAAAAAGCATTAAAAACCATAAATCAGTTCAAAACAATTCCAACCAAAAACCATTCTAAACATTAAAACCATAAAACAATTTAAACCATTAATCAAAAGGTTCCTAAGCATACTCAGTTGTAATTTCAATAAGAAATACCTGTGTTTCAATAAGAATATCCTGATGCTTCTTCGGCACATACCCAGCGTTTAACATTTTTTCTATCAAATCATTCAGTCCGCGCGCATTGTCACACGTGGGATGTGTGTCCTTCAGATAATTCCCGAACATCTCCCAGCATTGTGTGAACAAGTCGGATGTGCGACTGGAACTCTCTTCCGTGCATCTTCTTTTGGACGACATTTTTGAGAAATGAAGGTGATTCCGATTACGGTTTTGAGAAATTAGGGTTTTGAGAAACGGTTTAGAAATGAAGATTCGAGAAATGAATGTGATTCCTTTTATAAGGCTCACAGTTTAAAAAATTTTCCGAGACCCATTTAATTTTATTTAGGCCCATTTCATTTAGGTCACTCCATAAAAACGAAATATATTTCCTTCCATCGCTGAAAACAACATAGACCCATCGCTTAAAATACTTAACAATCATCGCTGAAAACAATATAGAACCATAGCTTAAAATGCTATATTCACATGTACAAAACATTTTGTCGCTTAAATGAATGTATAAATATGAAATTTTCAGAAAACTCAGAAAAGAGAAAACATATCCCAAAATGCTTGATGTCCATCGCTCAACATAACTCAGAACTCAGAAACATACATACAAAATCAAAAAACGACGATCTATCACCATCGCTTAAAATGCTTGCTCTCTGTCGCTGAAAAACATACAAAACAATCGCTTAAAATGCCATTTACACATCGCTGAAAAAATTGCTCTTGACATCGCTGATAATCACATGTACAAACATAACTCAGAACTCACTTAAATGAATGTATAAATATGAAATTTCAGAAAACTCATAAAAAGAGAAACATATCACAACACATACATAAAATCGCATAAAATGCTCATATACAAATCGCTGAAAAATGTTATATACACATCGCTGAAAAGAATACATATTCATCGCTGAAAAGAATATTTCACCATCGCTTAAAATGCTTACAACTCATCGCTGAAAAATTGATAATCACATCTACAAACGTTTTCACAAAACTGTTTTCTTCTACTTTTGGCCAAACTGTTTATCTACAAACCTCAAGTAATCTCTCACAAATTGTGGATTGGTGATCCTCACCAGCATCAGTTCCCATGCTCCTTTTATACGTTTGCAGATTAGACTTCTGAATTTGTAATCATAATGCATGATCTTCTTTTTATTTCCTGTGTTACAATAATCCAGGGCCTTCTGATCCATTTCCATGAGGAGTTCGAGATAAGAAATTCTGTAACGCTCCATCATGGCGGACACCATGTCTCTTTCCAGGGCTTCTTTTAAATAAGACATATCTTGTGCCAGATCATATTTCAGATACTCCTCTGCCTCAGCCTTGTTCATCAATCTGTACTGTCTTGCATTCTTTCTCAGCACTGGCCAGTTCTTACGCGTTATCTCATGTAGCACTTTTTCCCTTAGAAGTCTGATGTGCTCAGCATGTTCAGGATCCACATCAGTTCCTTTTTCAGCTATCCCAACCTCAGGATCCACATCAGTTCCTTTTTCAGCTATCCCAACCTGACCGAATCGCTCCAAATCAGCCAAATAGAGAATAATACTCCATAATTTACAATGCCCATGTAAGACTAAAGAGATGTACATTTAAGCGATCACAAAAAGTGCAATATATATAACCGATTAAACAATAGACATTTAACAGATGAAACAATGTACATTTCAGCAACGAAAAATTTACATTTACATTTAAGCGATGTCATCCATCGCATAAAAAAACAGTTCATTCATTCATCAAAAACACTTCATTTCATCATTGTTTCTTTTTCCGACTCTTTTTTGGTTTAGGTGGTGCTGGTTTCTTTACCTCAAATGACTGACTATGCTGGGCAACCAACTGCATCTCTCTACTCACTTCTCCTAGCACAAAATCTTTCTTTTGATTGACATCTGACATCAATATTTCAGCGCAGACCTTGGCTCTTTTTGCCAGATTATACCTCTTGTTCTTCATTTCTGCCAACATGTCATCCATAATTAATCCTTCCCAATAATCCATATAAGACATGACAAAAACACCGCAGCTGTGCTCATCTTTCTGCTCTGCAAACGGCGAGAAAAGCATGCGATATGATGCAAACCATTTTTCAGATTTCATCAGTGTATTTCCCAGCATCCCCAAGTTATACCATATCCTATTCAAAACATTATAATCAGCTGTCCACCCGCCTTCAGCATTCTTGCTGTTGAAGTAAAAAATTCTTCTCTTTCTCATATCAACAGAAAAAGCAACCCAGTGGTTTTGTCGACAATATGGGAAGAAGAACTGGAACATTGAGAAAACATATAATTAGAATCTAAAAATGATCAACAATATAAACAAAATTATCAAAACAAAAATGTATCTTACACTCTCTGCATTCAACACCACATCAATCATTTCTTCAGGAAAAAACTTGAAATCTTTCACGAATGCATCAACAAGTTCTGCACCATCTTTTAATGGTAAATCTGCATCCACCTCTGCCTCTGCAAATGTCTGTTTCAAAAGATACAACATATCATGCATCAAAAAGAAGTTAAATATATATATATGTATGTATATATATATATCAGACTCACAGCAAATAATGATGAAAAACAATATTTCAGCATTGGTTTCCCATTGGCTCTTTCGAATTCACGACGGTTGATCACTTTCGCGTAACAGTTTATAACAATATCCGCAATATCACTATCAACCCTCAGTGTTTCAATGTCAAGCTTCGACAAGTTCATTTCTTTATCATCATAAACAATTGTGTTCTTCGCTTCAACCTTTCCTAGAATATTTGTAATGATTGCCCAAACAGCCACATTCAACTCTTCTGGAGTACAGGTATATGACGCCTTAAATTCTGGATATTCTTTAAATCGGGTATAAGTCATCTCCATGAATGTAAACTTGTTGCATTTTTCAATAGGCTGGAGATCAATCATCATCACTCTATGAGGCATATACTTCTCCTTCAATTTCTCAATTATCTTAGCTCTATCAACTGTCTTAGCTTGTTCCTGAAAATTACAGATGATATATCAATCATCGCTGAAATATGGAAAGTGTCATCGCTGAAAAACATATAAATCATCGCTGAAAACTATTGACATACCTCTGGATTCTCATCTCTTACAACATTCTCATTCTCGGATAAGCCCAAAGAAAAGGTTAGCACATCTTCTCCATGCATCTATACACATACTAGAGTACATTAGAGAAAATACCTCTATTTACATCACAATTGATATAGCTAAAAACTATTAAAACCTAAAGTCGCACAAGAAAATATATCAATCACCATATCCAAATCGCTGAAATGTGAAACATTTAATCGCTGAAAAACACAGAAACCATCGCTGAAAATTATTAAAGTACCTCTGGATTCTCAGCCACATCATGTGCTGCATCTTTATCAGCCCCATCATGTCCTACATCTTTCTTAGCCCCATCATGTGCTAACTAAAAAATCACACAAGGAAAATATATCAAAACATTTTGTTACATCACAATTGATATAGCTAAAAACTATTAAAAACTAAAGTCACACAAGAAAATATATCAATCATATCCAAATCGCTGAAATGTGGTAAATATCATCGCTGAAAAACACAGAAACCATCGCTGAAAACTCTTACAGTACCTCTGCATTCTCAGCCACATCATGTGAAGCATCTTTCTCAGCCCCATCATGTGCTACATCTTTCTTTGTCCCATCATGTGCTAACTAAAAATCACACAAGAAAAATATATCAAAAAAGTTTGTTACAGTAACCCCTATAGCAAACATTTTGTCACTGTACATACATTCAAGGAATCGAAACTGAAAGGGATTCGGAATCGAAATAAAGATCTCTGCAATAAAAATAAACAACACAGAAAAAGCAAAAAAGAAAAAAGAATGTCAGAAACTACCTTCAAAAAATATTATGAAGTACAAAATTTATAAAACTACCTTCGGTACATTTTCAGGTAAATTTTCAGTGTCCGGGGCAACTCTCTCTTCAGTTTTGTCTTTTACATTCCCAACATCTACATCACCTCCTTCCAGCAAACTTGTCACCTCCGGACCCCCTTGACTCATCACAACATTTCCTGCTCCTGCTAATATACCCATCAAGATTTCTCCTTCACTTGCAGTTATATCAAGATTATTTGACTGTTCTCCTTCACGACGTCGACCCACATTAATCAACAGTTCACCTGCATCTTGATCACAAGGGGGGTGTGGGGAAGGTTCAACATCATTTCTGGATGCTTCTATGAGAGGATCAACATTGCCTGAAGCATCAGCATCCATATATTGGCAAGCAATCTTCACAATAGAGTCCATTGTGTGATCAGAAAGATGAACAACTGGTTCAGAATCAGTTGTCTCATTTGCATTAGCTTCATGGACAACAGGTGAATACATAGGCTGCAAGCTAGAAAGATTGGCAGCTTCTTCATTTCCACTAGCATTCAAATCCACATTTTCTCCTAACTGCTCATCTCCTCCTCCATCCACACTCCTAGAAAGATTGGCAGTTGGTTCATTTGCAGTAGAATTCAAACGCTCATCTTCCACTTCTTTCCCACCCCTCCTTTTCTTCTTTAGACCAGAAACAAAAGTGCTAAGTCGATCGTTATCTTCCTCCACAGTCCTTTTCGTAGCCCTCGATTTCTTCTTAAAGTCAATATCTGGATACTTTGCATTAGGGAAAACCTTCCAGATATCAACCATCTCCAAGTATCGATCCTTTTTACAAGTAAATCCAACCAAATGAAGCTCTTCACGCTCATAGAAATCAAAAAACATGTGCTGAAAAAAACAAAAACAAACAAGATACATAATCAAAAAACAATGACCATAATCAACAATATATATCACATAACAAATATAAATTGCATAAAAAACACAAAATTAAAATTACCATTAAGCAAAACAGGTCTCCACAGGGGCGTGCTTGAGCACTGGTTCCCTTATCCAATTTTGCCTTATACTCATTCAGAGATTTGATAAGAAATTGTCTAATATGAAGATACCAATTGTACCTTAAAGCTTCTTCCGGAGATCTAAGAAACTGAAGATACCTCTTGTTTACAACCCTCCCTGAGTTAGGAGTAAAGACTTTCTGCAGAGCAAACAAAACATACATCCTCCAGTAGTCATCCAATGGAATTTCAGTATTCTCCGTATTCTCTAAAATAGCTCTAAGATCCTTAACAGGTATCCGATTAGGCTCCTTCTTATTCGTAATAAGAGAATACTTTTCACAAAATTCATCAGCAAAATCATAACCAATTTCATTATTCTTCAAATCTATTATAAATTTATCGACTCCCCATGGCAAACCATATACTTTATGAATGTCTTCATCTGTAAACCTCCATCGACGGTTTTTATCAATAATAAAGCATTCCTCCTGAATGCTCCACTGATTAATCAAAGTTATAACAGGATCAACCTTGAGCATGCACATTTTGAACATGAGCAGACAACTGAAGCAAGTATCGTGAATAAACTCTTTCTTCCCATCTCCGTCACTCTCGTTCAGGATATTATTTAAAAGACAAATGCTAGATGGAACGCAACAGACCTGAGTATGCACTTTTTCAGCCATTCTTGATAACAAAAAGTAAAGTATCACCGTTCGCCGTAGAAAAACAATCGCCGTTCGCCGTAGACGCAGAGAATCGCTAAATCGCTGAAAAGCCTAGAGAAAGTATCGACAGTGATAAATTGAAAATTGGCGGTTAAATTGACATTAAATACTACACGGTGAAATCTCGACGGTTATTTCTTATTAATTACTTAGACGGTTATTTTTTATTAATTACGCGAATTCTGAAAAAACATTGTAAAATTTTTATTAACTACTACACTGTTATTTTTTATTAACTCATCTCCATCGCTGAATTGCACTATGACGATCGCTTTTTTGCATTTGTAACCATCGCTGAATTGCATTCTTTACGCGATTTTCTGAGACATTGTAACATTTTCTTATTAAATACTACACGGTTATTTTTTTTTTATTAAAACTAACTTTCATCGCTGAATTGCATAACAATCATCGCTTTCATAAATAAGTAATCATCGCTGAATTGCATTAGTTATCACTGAACTAAGTCGATCAATACAATATTAATGAACAATACACTTCATTTCATTTCTAAAAAAAACAAAAATCTTCATTTCTGCATCCGTTTACGATGTTCTAACTCTTTCTTTTTCCGAACAGCTTCAGAAATAGAGACCATTCTCTTGTTCGATTTCTTCCGCCCTTTACAAGTTTCTCTTTCCCTTAAATGCAAATTTGAGTAATCTGATGTACTTCCAATCTCTGCAAAAAAAAACAAAAACATTGAGAAACACTAATTTCAAAAAAAGCAAAAACATAAATATGTCTTTGATTAGAAATTACCCGACTCTTTGTTAATATCAATGTTGTCATACTTTGTTTTCATCAATGTCTCAAAGTCATACATAAACGATTCACAAGCATCCTCATTTCGTGACAACACAATTGCTGATTTCAAAAACAAACCACACAATTTCCGGTATCTAGATGCTGCATTGACCACATTTGTTTCTTTTCCAACACCAACATCAACATAACTAAGATCACATTTTGCATTCCTTGACCACCGCCGCAAAATATATTTATCTGGAATAGTATGAAACACTTTTGCTCCACTTCCTGACAGAATATCCATCACCCTCAGAGCATGACAACATAAAATCCCCATATTCTCAAACATATTGCAACTGCATCCAATTGTACCATCATCAATGTTAACATTCACGTGATCACCAATCAACTTTGAATCTGCATCTTCTCTCTTGCAAACACGATAAATTAATGCATCTGGTTGAAGCTCAACCACATACCCAAATGACAGATCATACTCATTGTTGAAAATATTGAACACATTTGGTGTATACTTCTCAGCTATATATTTCAATAGTGGATTCATAATAAACCTGGCAGAAACTTGTCTATCATCTGCCTTAAAATCTTCCATCCGTTCATTATCTCTCCTTGACTCCACAACCCTTTCAAAATGTGCAAAGAACTCAACATAGTTATCAACTGGCCTTAAGAACCTGTGAAATGTCAACACAATATGGGGATGTGAAAATCAAATTCTCAACTACATAAAGCAAACACACATCGCTGAAATAAATAGAACCCTCTCGCTGATCAACACAGTATTGCCTCGCTGAAAATAACTATTCAACTATCACTGAAAACGAAATTTATTCATACCGTTTCACAACTGAGTTAAAAGATTCACTTAGCTGAGTAGTCCTCATTCCTGCAGTAAAATGATTTTTAACCCAAGCAGCGGACCATTGACTTCTCAAATTATAAGTAGTCGACAACCACCTATGTTCAGATTGTGAGAAACAAGTTGATAGCATGTATTCCCATTCCACCTCAAATTCCATCTCTGTCCTCACATCATATACCAAATGATGAAATAGCTTATCAAACCTAAAAAAATGAGTTCAACATGTACATATCAATATCCAAATCGAAAAAACAATTGAAAGTAAAAATAACTAAATATTTACCTTGGTGTGTACAGTTGACTCAAATTTTTTTTCGCATTTTCTATAATGTGCAAACTGCATAAAGCATGATAGGTATTAGGCAAAATTTTCCTAATTGCCGGTGCCATCGCACAATCTTGATCTGTGAAAATCGTTTGAGGTGCCTTATCCCCCATACACTTCAAAAATGTTTTAAATAGCCACTCAAATGATCTTTGAGTTTCATCAAGCATTAATGCAGCTCCAAAAATAGAAGTCTGTCGGTGATGATTGAATCCAACAAAAACAGCTAATGGTCTGTAATTTTTATTTGTCCGATACATTGTATCAAAGGTCACACTATCACCAAAAGCTTGATAATCCATCCTCATTTCAGCATCTGACCAAAAGATATTTGTAATTCTCTCATCATCATCCAGATCATACTCATGGAAGAAAAATGGATTACTGACACATTTCTCAGAGAAATACTTCAACACAACACCAGCATCCCCTACTTTTAAATTTCTTTGCCGCCTTCTAACAAGTGCATTCTTCAAATCGTCCTTTAAAAATCCTACAAGTCCACTACCTCCAGCACCCATACTCAACAAGTCATACGATGACTTCAATGACAATCCAACTTCTTCATGTATACCAGCAACAACACTGTGTAACTCATCAACTCTTCTATTCGATTTCAACATATGCTTCCTTGATGGTCCATGCAGATCATGATTATGATCACCACAGAAAAACACAACTCTATAAACTTTTTCATCAGTTTTATAATGTAACCTCACCTTTGCTTCACAACCAGTTCGGGTTTCATCACTCCTACGAAATTTCAGACTCTTAGAACGACAAGATGAATCACTATCCAACAAACAACCACGACGAAAACCTTCCTTATTGCACGCATATTGTAAATAGAACAATCTATCAACTTCATGTGGCTTTGGTCTCTCATACATTTTCCTTACCGAGAAACCTAAACTATGAGCATAATCACAATAAAAACTAAACGCATCATCAGCTGTAACAAAACTTAATTCACTCCAATTTATGTTGCCTGTGAAGAAATAAACAAAGAATTCCCATTAAAATAATAAATACACGTAGCTGACATAAACCATCGCTTAAAATGCTTAACGTCCATCGCTGAAAATGCTAGCCAGTTATCGCTGTAAAAGCTAGTAATGCATCGCTGAAAATGCTAGGCATGCATCGATGAAAATATAATGGTTCTATCCCTCATAATCACATGTACAAACGTTTTGACGCTTAAATGAACATATAGATATGAAACTTCAGAAAACACAAAAAAAAAAGAAACATATCAAAGAAGAACTCAAAAACGCTAGACAGTTATCGCTGAAAATGCTAGTGATGCATCGCTGAAAATGCTAAGCTTACATCGATGAAAATATATGGTTCTGTCCCTCATAATCACATGTACAAACGTTTTGACGCTTAAATGAACATATAGATATGAAACTTCAGAAAACACAAAAAAAGAGAAACATATCAAAGAAGAACTCAAAACTCAAAAAACATACATAAAATCAAAAACGACGATCTGCGATAAAAATACTCAAAATTCGAAAATGCTAAAAAGTACCATTGGACGCAGAACTCGAATCTGAAAACGTTGCCGACGCATTCAACGACATGCTAATCGCATTCATAATTGCCAACAACTTCCTCACACCGCCGCAACACGTACAGAGCAAACAAAAAACAGAAGAGAACTTGTCACCAAAAAAAAAAAACAGAAGAGAACTCGGAAATCCAAAGAAGACGACGTCCAACGGCGAACAATATGGCAAATATATGAAATTACTTTTCTACCCTTCGAGTTAATCTCAATCGTCGATTTTTAAAGACAATCAACGGCTGTAAATGCACACAGCACATCAAGTCAAAAAGGGTGATTGCACCCTAACGAAATTGAAATTAAACTCCAGCTTTAAAATTGTAGTTAAAAAACTTGACCACTTAATTAAAACATTTTTTAGGTGAATGCATATACAAAGGTTCAAATTCAAAATATTTGTTTAAGTTGACAGAGCCTCATATCATTCGGACCAATTACGTTTAGTACCACTTAATTAAAAGTTGATAATTCATTATTTTTCTAAACTTATTATTTATTTTTAATAAAATCATATCAAATCAGGCTTAATTGAAGGATAAATAATTAGATCAACACCACCGATCAGATCAAAATAATCATATCATACATCAAAACATCTGGTTACACCCAATTAAAATTTGACAAAAACAAAATAGATCAAAACAAATTAATATTGGGGTTGGAAATAATTAGAGTTTAGCGTCTGGAATTTTAAGTTTAGAGTCTAGAGTTTGAAATTAATGGTGAAAAATAGTCTTCAATTTGAATAATGGTGTTTGGTAATGCACTTTTAAATTAGAGTTTAGAGTCTGGAGTTTGAAAAACAAAAAATTGGGGAGAGGAATGTTCAGAGTTTAGAGATTAAAAATTGACGGTTACTGTAATTTGTGTTTACTATATACTTCATCCGTTCTTGAATGTTTTTTACAAATACACTTTTCACGCAGTTCAATGTACATTTTAAATTATTAATAACTCAAGTTCAGTACAAGTAAAAGTTCTAGAAGTTCGATGTTTAAAACTATACGAAAAGATGAATCTAACAAGATCTCACTTGGCTATATTTTAACTTGTATAACTATATTAAAACTTTAGGTAAAAATATGTATGTGAATAGTAACATGTTTCCAAATGTAAAGATCATTTAAGAACGGAGGTAGTATATGATTTTAGGCTATTTTTAGTAATGTATTTTAAAAACTAAACGCGAAATGCTAATTACTAGTGTTTGGTCCCAAACGCAACCTTAATTTGATAATTACAGTATTAAGTAGTAAGAGGTAGAAAAGCGATGAGTCGTGAAATTCTAGAATATTCGAGGTCGATGAAAAGAAACAAGTTGGAACTAGGCGTTGGAGAGAACACGTCATCAATGACTTGACGGATGCGCTTGCGCCACCTCTAATACGACGTCGTCCTTCAAATCTCCCCCATTTCTGGAAAACCCATTTTCCCATTTCTCTCGGGTTCCACGTTCTTCTTTGGCCTTGTTGTACCTGACAATTATCCGAATCATCCACAGCCCCACCCATTATCCATACCCTGACCCGGATTAGGTCATACTCCAAACCGTAGCTGGATTATCCAGATCTTTTCCCCTCTACAGCGTAGCAGCGCCAGTATTTTTTAATTTTAATTTTTAATTTTTATTTTTAATTTTAAAATAAACTACTCCTATTAGGTAGTCCTCCTAGCGTATAAAAGGTGCTGTTGGCTTTTCCATTCGCTTCCTCAATAAGACTACCCTTTAAATTAAACAATGGCGACTGCGTTTCTTCATTCCCTTTTCCTTTAAGATTAAACCTTCCGTCCAAGAAACCTAATTTCTACGTATTCCCAACCACCTCAGAATCATTTTTTTCTTCATTTTATGTGTGCATATGGAATCCATTGCAGGCAAGAACAAATCGTCTGGATCCTCCAGTGTACTGGCGCCGGGCTTCCGATTTCATCCCACCGACGAGGAGCTTGTACGTTACTATTTGAGGCGAAAAGTCTGCGGGAAGGGCTTCCGATTTGATGCCATTTCAGAGATCGATATTTACAAGATTGAGCCTTGGGATCTACCTAGTACGCCACTTTCGTCAATCTTTATGTTATGGCTTCGATTCTCGTTATATTTTAGGGAGGTTTTGGGTTTTGGCTTGAAATTTTGACGTTATTCTGAATGGTTGAGTGCGAAGTTGGTCAATTTTTAGGGTTGGTTGTTATAGTCTTGCATTTTACTAGATTTTTATTTTTGTTGAACTATATGTTTTGTTTTAATTGTTTGTGTTTGGTATCATCCCGTTAGATTTTATTTTTATTCGTGACAATTGAGGGTTTTTGTAGTATTTCCGAAGAAAATTGGGGGGTTGGAATTATTTTGTTTGTGAATTACGCTGTAGAAATGGAATTAAATGTGGCCAAGTGGCCTGGATGTGAGGATACATCATAGATCTGATTTCCGAACAAAAGTCGATGTTTGTTTGGCATTGAATTTGTCTTGAAACCTGCTGCAGCATTTTCCTGTTGAGTGGTTAGTAATATCGCTATTGTGATTCAATTTCCTAAACTGTATGTAATTTCGTTTCCCTCATGTATCTATGAACTTTTTTAAGTCTATCTTCTTTCATGATGATTTATGTTCTATTTCAGCTATGTGGTAGTAAAGATGCCTAAATATATGGATGGACAGTGTGATCAATAGGATAAGGTGGTAAATAGTAAAGATTATCCTTGATATATGTGATGTGAGATTTTTAATAATTAAGGATCGTATGAAGGGATTGTTGTCACATTTTAAAGCCAATCTGGAAATGAATTTGATAGAAATTATGGTTTTTAGGTTTTTCAAAGCTTAAGAGCAGGGATTTAGAGTGGTATTTCTTCAGTGGACTGGACAAGAAGTATGGTAATGGAGCGAGAACAAACCGAGCCACAGAAAAAGGGTACTGGAAAACAACCGGAAAGGACAGGGCAGTCTACCATAAATCACAAGTTGTGGGAATGAAGAAAACTCTAGTTTACCACATTGGCCGGGCACCAAAGGGTCAGAGGTCTAACTGGGTTATGCATGAATACAAGCTCACTGATGCGGAGCTGGAGAGAGTTGGTGTTGTTCAGGTAGGGTTGTATTGCCATTTATTCTTTTGTATGGTTTGATCTCTGAATATGTATGTATAATGTGCTGATTTGATAAAGGAAATGTGAATTGCCTAGAGAACTTTCTTTTGAGGTTGGCTTAGAATAAAACAAGTGATGCATTCACTGATTTGTGTGTGAATGTTGAAACAAGTCTTTCTTTGTTAACTATTGAACATTAATGTGGATGAGTTTTTGTTTCATTCTAATATCTAAGTTGAGAAAATACTTTTACATTGTTTCCATCTGGGTGATGCTCTTATGATTTGTCATTGGCGCTTGTTAAACAATAATGATAAGATAACCTGTTTGGAGGATGATTTACTGTCAGAGTCCTAGCTTTTTCTTTTCCTTAACTGTCATTTTTCTGGGCAGGATTCATTTGTTCTTTGCCGAGTCTTTCAAAAGAGTGGTTCAGGGCCAAAGAATGGTGAACAGTATGGGGCACCATTTGTGGAAGAGGAATGGGAGGATGATGAGTTGGAGCATATTCCAAAAGAAGAGGTTGCAGAGGAAGTTGATTTGGGTGATGATATTTATTTGGATGCCCACGATCTTGAGCAGGTTTGTTCTTTTCAATTGGTTTATTCATGAAAATGATACAGTTCCATGTCATCTCTTCAAATACGACCATAGTTGAATCTTCAGCTAAATCAGCTATGGGCACTAAAGGAAAAGATAAATTGAAGCTATGGCAAGATCTTTAAGGGGTCTATTAATTCAAATGATGCACACTTAAATTCAGTTATGATTGGCTTGTAAACTGTAGGGTATCTTTTTAACATTAGAATGGGCAAGAACGTGTTGCTTGACCTAGTTTTGTAATTTCTTTCTAGTATACCTATTTAGTTATTTTCTTTTTAATTTTATATTTTTATAATCCTGCTTTGATATGATGTTTGCATTGCTATCCTAGAGCTAATCTTTTCGGCTACTGTAGAGAATGGCACTATCCATCTCATAGCCTGTGTTGTACCTGCCTAGTCATTGCACTCAGTAATTATTTTCCATTTCCAGATTCTTGGGTCAGATGTTCCGTCTGATACTTCTCCCCAGCCTCTTGCAAACATCCACTCTGCAACTGGCAGTTATGGCGAGGAAACTGCAGAATCTGTTAATGAAGCCGAACAATTCTTGGTGAATTCAGGCGAACAATATTGTGAACCTGAGCTGCATGAGGATGAAAATTTCTATGACTTCTCTTCACCATATGATGGGCAAGTAAGGGCAGTGAAGCATGAATACATTGGTGAATCGAGCAACACTGGAAATGTGGATCATTTGGATTACTTGCTTGATCAACCATTCTTCGATGCTTCAGATAATCTTCAGTTTGGCAATGGGGGATTCCTTGAGGCGAATGATCTATCAAATTGCATTGATGATGGTACCTCTACTTTTGACATGCTCGACCAGTACCTCACATACTTCAATGAGGATGATGATGAACATCAATTTGCTTTCGAACCTTCAATGCTTGCGGGAAGTGTGGATCTGCCTGATCAACCATTGTGTACTGAGGAGGTAAATGTTGCATTTGACTTCCTGTTCCAGGGACATATGAGAACAGTATTCTAACAACATTCTTTTTTGCCAGGAACTGAATGATGGAACCGAACATTCTACTCTACCCAGTGGACAGGTTGACAACAATGATAATTTAGATTCGGCGAAATCCGAGCCAGGTATGATAGACTTTAAAAAAGCATTAGGCATGATACTTGTTGTAACATGTTTCTGAATGTCATAAGTTGTTTCCTCATGGTACAGATTTTCAGTATCCATTCCTCAAAAAAACAAGCCATATGCTGGGCAGCATCTCGGCCCCACCTGCTTTTGCCGCAGAGTTCCCTTCCAAAGAAGCGGTCCTTCGACTCAATTCTTTATCGCAGCCTTCAAGTTCAGTTCATGTCACGGCAGGCATGATTCAAATAACAAATTTGACCACAGGAGCCAACGGACAAGACCAATCATTGGGCAAGCCTGAGAATTTGAACATTGTTTTCTCTTTCGGCTTTTCACAAAGCGCGGATGGTTTGGCCAGTCTGGAATCCAGCATGAGGATATTGCCGGGCAAGACTCTTTCTTCGATCTCTAGAAGTTGGATCTACTTGCTATTCTTTTGGGTCATAATTCTGTCCGTAAGCTACAAAATAGGGACATGTTTACGGGCAAAATAGATGGAATAGTATAATGTGACAGATCGCTTGAATAAAATGTGGATGCACAATGATGGCAACTGTGGTGGTGGTGATTCTGGTGGGAGTGTGGTGTAGTGTTGAAATAGGTGTTGTGGTTAGGATATGAAAATCAAACATAGGATTTCTCATAGACTTAAAAACTTGGAGTCCTAGCTCGGCTCTTGGCTAAATGCTGTTATTTTTTTTTTTCTCTTCTTTGATAAGATTCTACAGCAGCAGCTGCTTCTGCCTTGGAAGCCTAACATTTAACTGCTTGACTTGTGACTTATATTTGTTCAATACATGATGTTTCCTGGCCATTTTAGTTTTTGTAGTGTATTTCGTTGGTTTGTATTTTGTTTAGATTGGTGGTCATTATTCAAGAGAGGTGAAAAGGAACTTTGAGGATTTTCTTGAAAATTGACATGTGACTGCTTCCTGGTAAACCTGCTACACACACTGGTATCAGAGTAACATTTTGTTCGGGCATTAATTGGTTAATCAATTTTTGGCTATTTGGTCGACACTTTTCGAACCCTCAGTTGTGATGTTTGGGCGTAATAATGGGCAGTGGCACACACTCCTCACTCCATGCTGACCGACCAAAGCCTATTCCAAGATTATATCAAATGCAGATATTTGATTACGACCTACAAAGTAGTACTAAATTTGAATAGAGTCATGCTGCCGTTTAATTTGATCATCATATGTATAACTCCATTATTTGATAGATTTTGATAATATGTATAAATCAATGAAACATGCAATTAGATTTTGAGGTGCGCATATTGAAAATTAATTAACTATTGGACATGAAGTAATTTAAAATTTGAACTATTTTATTTAATGAAATTTAAAAATTAAAGATGCAAATCTATATAATAAATCCTGAATACTTTTTGGCATGTTCAGACTGTATTGTCCTTATTAAATATACTTCATCCTTTTTAAATTTTAAGGGTTAAAAGGTAATTATGCCCTAGGTTTCCACATAGGCGCTGATTAATCATACAAAAAAATACAGTCATTCACACATCAGCACATAATCATCCTCATTGCCACGTCATCAACATTTTAAATTCTTTATTTAGATACTAAATCTATTTATTAGTATATGAAAATCTTGAGAAATCTTTTCATATATTTTACAAAGATATAATTTGGAAACAAATTATAATATATTTGATGTTTATGACAAATTTAGTAAAACCAATATATTATAAATCCTTTAATTGAATATGTTATATTTTTAAATATATTATATTAATTATATGTAAATATGAGTCTAAAATATTATCCTCAATCAATAGAATAAATAAAAAAAATTAATCTATATAATAAATTCTGAATATTTTTTGGTCTGTGCAGACTCTTTTGTCCTTATTAAATTTAATTCATCCTTCTTAATTTTAAAGGATTAATCAGTCATTATATGCTCATTTATAGATAAACGGTTCTTAAGTTTGCACGTAATCTGCTGACTAATTCCATGTCATCGGACACATCATCAAAACATATATTTAGAAAATAAATCTACGTATTAATAATATAACAAAATCTTGAGAAAATCTTCCTATATATTTTAAAAAGATATAATTGATTACGAATATATATATATATAAATTATTTGATTATATACATAATATTTTTTAAAATATTAATACTGTAATATTATTAAATAAATTTAATTAGGTTACAAATTTATAAAAAATATATAATCATATATCAATATAAGGAATATCATTGGGCTTTCCCACCGGATGACGTCAAGCCGCTCCTTACTGCGGATTATGATGGAGTGTGGTTCCCGCGATTCTAGATGGCTTCATTTTTGTTTTGTTGCTTTTCTTTCCTTGTCTCCTTTCTGTAGCTTTTTCTTAGCTTTTTCCTTTGCCGACGCTTGTGCGTCACTGTTCACCCAAAAAAAAAATATAAGGAATATCATAACTATATTTTAAATAAAAGTATTTCATTGAAAATATGTGAAAAATTAAATTGACCCTAATTTGATTAAAGTAAAATGAGTAATAACCTACAAAATTTTTCACCAGTCTAAATAAATTCTACATATATTTTTTTCTTTAAAAGAAGAAAAGAAAGAAAAGGAAAAAAAAAACTAAAACGCATTATAGTTTAATTATTAAACATAATATCCTTAATTCAGTCATCTTCATCTATTTCAGTATAAAATAAAAAATGTATATGAGATTTGGAGTAAATTGTTATACGATTTGTTTAAAATAATTTGTACTGTAAAAGAATATAAGGAGTATATCCCTAAGGCCGGGTATATTATGCCTCACAGTACTATTTTTTTGCAAAAGAATAATACAGACCCATGTTTGATTCATTTGTAAGTTTGTACAGGTAATTTTAATGCGAATTTCAATGTATTATTTAATCCCAAAGTAAATGCGGGTTTAGGCTGTACATCACTATTTTTTTCTTTCTTCCTCTTTAGTCCGACCTATCCTCTTCCCCAGACTTCCCTGCTCTGCGAATTCCTTAGACACAGCTACTCCCCATCCCATTGACTAATTAATTTATCTAAATTAGTTAAGAAAATAGTTAGATTAATTTTATTTTATTTTTTTTGTAAATAGATTAATTTTAATTTTTGAATAATATATTTTCTATGAATCATAAATATTTGAAAATATAAACATTGCAATATTTAAATAATTTAAACTATTCAATAATACCATAAAAATAATACAAGTACAATACAATATAGTAGCATCAAACACTGTATAACTATAATACAGTGTTCCACCAAATACTGTATAACATTAATTTAATACAATACATCATAGTACGATATATCTACATTAAATAATACAATACACCTTAACACTATACATCGTGCCAAACATGCCCAAAAAAACTTGGTATCGGAGTATAAATTCGATTTTAAGGCCGATAATAATAATGAATTAAAAAATAATAAAAATTTAATTAAATTAAATGAAAATAATAACTACCAATTTTTTTCGTAATCAATATGGAAAAGAAAAAATTGAGAAGATATTATCGAAAAAAATAATATTTAAAAATTAACAGATAATCAAAACGTAATTATAATTAAAATTTATTTTATAAAATTATGGATTAGTCCATAAAAATTAATCACAACAAAAATTTAAAATACATTACATAATAAAATATAAATTTTAAATGAAAAGATAAGAAAAAGATATAAATAATATTTTTAAAAAAAAACCTTTAGTTGATAAAGCGGAGTAATTTTAGGTATCACTTTAATTTTAAATAATATTTAAGTTTTTTTTAAAAGGTATAAATATAAGTGTTTTGGACACGGTATTTTAGGTATAATAGATTATTGTGATAAAGCGGAGTAATTAGTTGATGCGATGTTTTAGTTGATCTTTATGGAGTAAGTTTTTTTAAAAAGTGAAATGTGACATTGTAGTGGGACGGACCAAAAATGAAAATGAGACAGAATTAGTGGAACGGATGGAGTAATTTTTTCTAATTTTGAATAGTTAAGGGTATTTATTTTACACTTGCTCTCATCATTTTAGATATGAAAGAAAATTATATATATGTATATATAATTTTTAACAGTAAAAAGAATTTATTTTATATTATTTCCACATGGGTTTGAATTTCCTTCATTCATTTTATTATCTCTTTTATTTTTTTTTTAATTTTTCGTTGCATGCATTTCAACCACTATTTAAGCAAATAATTTTGAATATCATGTAATTCAAGAAAACACTATATTCTCATTTTATATCGTCATATTGGTTTAACACCCGTGCGTAGCGGGCGAAAAATCTAGTATAATTAAAAATAAAAAGGTGATGGAAGAATAATCTGTTCGCATAAAAAATATTTGCGTAATCACTTCGGATGTCAATTTTCATTAGTGTATTTCCTAGCCTGTATAGGCTGTGCAAGCCAAAAAAAATTTCATTGTGTACTCTATAATAGTATGAGTTTGATATACAGTACACTTTTTCAATTGTACTCCCTCTATCATCATTCATCAAATAAATCTAATATTGGCATAGTGTTAACTGTTTATTAAATTATTTTATTTCGATTTTTAACATAATAATATAAGATAAAATATAGTCATATGAGATCTTATTAGATTCGTCTAATCATATAGTTTTAGAATATTAATTTTTTTTATAAGTTTTGTTTTATAAAATTTGAGATATTACTCTTTAAAAATATATATTGGATTGTATGAAAACATGGAATGTTTGACGACAGAGGGAGCATATTACTATATTGTGTAAGTGTAATCTATGATATCATTGCAATCGCATTTTGTTAAACGTGAGCAAGCTACTGTACTTTTAATTTCTAAAATGGGTGGATAAGTGCTTATAAATTTATTTAAGAGAGTTGACGGATTTTATTTAGTTATTTATTTATTTTGTTATTGAAAATATGGGATTCTACTTCAAATTTCCCAATAAAAAGATTAAAGGAAAGGCACATGTACCAAATGGGAAAAAAGTACAAACATATCCATTTTCTTTTCAAAAATTCAAATCAGTCATTTTTCTATTTTATTACCAAAACAGTCCTTTACAAAAGCTAATTATATCCAAATCAGTCATTTTTCACTAATTATATTCTAATTACTGACGTGACAAGGGTTTTAATTTAAACTTACACGTGTGCACAATATTAGTCCTTTTTCTTTTATCTTTTACCAATTCAGTCCTAAACTTTTATTTTGTTCTATTTAGTCATCTACCCCAATCACTCATTTTTATATTAATTGAACTACAACCTTTCAAATTATTTCATTTTAGGCTCATAACCTTAAATTTTTTATTATTACTAATCCATTTATCAAATAAATGCACAACATACTTCCATAAATAAAATTAAACACCAAACCTCATACGTTGGGTTTGACTGCTTTGTTATCAGGTCTTTCAAGTACCGAAATTTTACGGACTCTCTCTAATAACCACTCGACCGCAACCGATGGTTCATTGGTTTTGGTTTCCTTCAGCAACAATCAACACAATCTTACTTTGCGTCCTACCTTAGGATGTAGCAATATTTGAGTAAATGATTTAACTTGAATTTTTGGAAGGTTATGGATACAGGAAGCCTTGGTTTTATTGAAAAAAATAATAATATTATTAAAAATATTAAAAAAATAGCCTGAATTTTATTGTCCACAAAGTATGATTGTGCTGATTGTTGCTGAAGGAAACCAGAACCAATGAACCATCGGTTACGGTCGGGTGGTTAGAGAGAGTCCGTAAAATCCGGAACTTCGAAGACCCGGTAACAAGGCGGTTAAACCCAATGTATGAGGTTTGATATTTAATTTTATTTACGGAAGTATGTTGGGCATTTATTTGATAAATGGATTAGTAATAATAAAAAAAATTTAAGGTTTTGGACCTAAAATGAAATAATTTGAAAGGTTGGAGGCCAACTAATATAAAAATGAGTGATTGGGGTAGAGGACTAAATAGAACGAAACAAAAGGTTAGGACTGAATTGATAAAAGATAAAAGAAAAATGACTAATATTATGCACACGTGTCAGGTTTAAATTAAAACTCTTGCCACGTCAGCAATTAGAATATAATTAGTGAAAAAAGGACTGATTTGGACATAATTAGCATTTGTAGAGGACTGTTTTGGTAATAAAATAGAAAAAAGACTGATTTGAATTTTTGGAAAAAAAAAAATGACCTATTTGTCCTTTTTCCTACCATTAATTAACAAAAGGCTAGCTCTGCCGCCAAATCCCAGCAGTTGAAGCAATTGGGTTACAGGACAATATGCGTTTCGATATCATAATCAACAAAAGAAGTTTGACTAAACCCAACAAATTCATCCGGTAATTGATGGATGGATGTTCCACTAACTCCGATCATTGTGTCATTGTTGGAAATGTCATTTCGGGCAACTCTTCCAGAAGCTCTGCTCTGCTCTGCTCTCATTCGTCTTGGGAGTTTCGGTCTATGACGCATCTCCTGTGGGAGTTTTTGGTTTACACTTTACACATCTCAGATATTCATGCATGATGTGGAGGGTTTTGATCTCGATCATCGTCATTTGGAGCTCCTTGTTTTGTATTGTAAGCAATCTTGAAGGTTTGGCTTGGCTTTGTTCCAACAATAATGACAATGACAATTTCGTGGGGAATGAAGTAACTTTAAAGAGGACAAGATACGTGATAAAATCGAAAGTCAACAAGGGAAATTTTTTCCGATAATGCAATGATGGGACCGAATAATAATAGGATAGGATATAACACCACCCCATTACTTCAACCACTTCCACTGCTCCACTCCCAATTTTCACCTCTTAAAAAAACCCATAAATATACAGTGTGGTTTTGACATTGCTATAAATAGAGAACTTCATTTTAGCATTCCTCTGCAAGAGCTTAAAAACACACAAATTAGCCGCGCTATTGAAATGGGGAAGTGCAGGGTGATGGGTGCAGCAGCATTGCTCATGGCGCTGCTGCTTTTGGAAGTTGCATTAGCTGCTAGTCTTGAGAATATGGATCATGGTGGTGGGTGGTGGGGTTGGGGTTGGGGTGGCCACAGTGGACAACATTCTGGTGGTGGAGGTGGTGGTGGTGGTGGTGGTGGAGGTTCTGGATGTGAAAGTGGAGGCGGAGGCGGAAAGGGTGGAGGTGCTGGTGGTGGCGCAGGAGGTCATGGAGGTTGGGAACACCCATGAGCTCAATAAATGCCACACACTACACAACATGAATGAATGATACACAAATACTATATGTGCAATATGTACGAGTATACTATCTGCCTGTGGCTTTGTGCATCTTATATTGGATTATAGTATACACTTATACAGAATAAGGAGTTCCCAACTTTCTTTCCACATCATATTTTCATTGGTGGCATTTTCAGCTGACACACACACACACACACACAAACGGAACAAAGTGATAACAAAGTGAGTGGTCAACAACAGAAGAAGAATTAAACAAGAAGTCAGCAAATCCACACTCTCAAAATTTGAATCTCTCGAGAAAAGAATTTGAGTCGGCAACTCAGTCCTCAAGACCACCAAAACAAATTACAACAGTTCACACAACACTTTGACATGGTGTATACTTCTTGGGATGGAATCGAATTTTTTTGTTTTGGCTTCAGTTTAAAAATATATGGAAATAGCAACAAATTAGGCAAATAGTATATGTCTTAATCAATCATATCATCCTCATCGTTACCACACTTTGTGTATCAACTTCCTCTTTATATAGTTTACTTTCACTCTAACATAAGACACGGGACGAGACGAGAGTTGGGGGGAAGGGGGTGGGGAGGACGCGACATACCAAATAAAATCCAGAAAAGAGGCTCATCGACAAGATGACTGCTGCTGCTGCTGCATCATTTATCTCTCAGTGGCTGCAGCAACTTTCCGAGATATCATGGACTCCGCTAAGTTTATTGCTCTTTGAGACCCTGTGATGGTAACTTTCCTGAAACAATAGAGGTAAAATTATTGAGAAAATGCATTTGGACTTCGGATAAGACGATTGGGTATTGTTGGTGGTCTGTACCGATCAGATGTCCCCGACATGAAGTCACCCCTGTCCGATATCTTTATCCTAGCACCGCTAAGCTGCAAGGGAAAAGAAGAACACGTTGATAAAATTAACTGAAATGGGAAGAAATTACAAAAAGCTATGACAGACCTGACTCATCTCCATGATATTCCTTCCACCACGGCCAACAACCAATCCGATATGCTCATCTGCAATGCCAATGGTCACAGAACTGGTTCTGTCGTCTTGTGAAGGTGGCGCCTGTATATTCAATTTATTTGATCAGACAAATGCTGAAAACTCTCAGAAAAAGAACTCAAGGGAAAAATAAGACAATTGTCCCTCATTATAATAAGTAAACAGCCCGTGTAATACATGCTCAACAGCATGAATTTGCATCCAACAGGAGTTCACTTATAAACAGCCCGTGTAATACATGCACAATACAAGCCTGGAAAATTTGAAACTACGAAATGAATTTATTTCAAAACGACCCAAAAGAAGGAAAATGGGTCTGTGTCATTTCAAAACCCACAGCAATATAGAACACAAAATGTACAGTGAAGTATGCAGAGCACGTGTGCATTAAGGTATAATTAAAACTGTTATTAAAACATTTGAATGACAACTCAGACCTGGTTTGGGTATCTGTTGTTCTGATATTTCCCTGCAAATCCATTGGGGGGTTGTGCATAGTTCATCCCGTTGTATGCTAGTGCTGGAATTGGACATTATAGTGAATGAATTAGTTTATCACCATCAGGAACAAGTAATATAGAGAAACACTTCTGCATGATATAACAGCAGCACATCCATTTGTGGAAATGTTCAACTAGTAATCAGAGGTCCTTGGGAGATTTTATATAGTTGAATTTATGTGAGCAACATTGGGAAAGATATACCAGTATCAACATAGAAAAATTAAATCTAAAAGTCTAAGTTCCTGTTCGCAAGCTTAAATCCAAGCAACCCATATTGAGGGTAATTTCAACCTTTCCCCCCACTGTCGGGGGTGGTGTCCACTATATAGTACAGTGAGGCCTAATTCCACGGTGGGGAAGGGGGTTAGGCAGTGGGGATAGAGGTAGGGGCTGGGTCAACTCTGCATATTGATTATTGAGCACGAGGACTGAGAACAAGTATCAGTGACTTGTGAATGCAGTAACCAAACCAGACGCTATGACTCAAGAATAAAGAAGAAAATAAAATGAAAGCTTTTCTTTTATAACTATTATGTGGGTGAATATCCTGTTGGCTATCTGTCATAGGTTTGATGGCGCAGTAGCATCAACAGACTATATCAGATACACTCTAAATAAGTGCTCGTTGCACGTCTTGTCCCAAATGATCTGAGAGTCTCAAAATATAAGTCCACACTTTACAGGAAGAGTAGTCTATAGGCCCAGACTTCTAATAAAAATATTTACAATTTCCATGCAATTTCGAACAGTGGCCTAGTGTAATTTACTTTTACTTTCCTTTTTTTTTTTTGGAAAAGTTGGAGCCATTACTGCAATCCCGTAACATAGGGGACCAGAATTGCAAACCTCCTCGTTTGTGAAATGAGAACTAATATTTAGCACACAATAAGCACCATCAAGTAGTGACACAAACAGTCACATATACAGCTACCGGTAAGATATACTTCCTCCGTTCTTGAAAAAATGAAACATTTCAGTTTTTCACGCAATTCAATACACATTTTTAACGCTTAATATCTCAAATTGTATAAAAGTAAAAATTATAAAAATTTACTCCCTCCGTCCCACTCAAAGTGTCTCGTTTTAACTTTTGACACTGTTCATTGATCAACTTTGACCTAATATTATCGTAATTATATAAGAAAAAAATATTGTCAAGTTCGGACTTTTTAGATTCGTCTAATCATGTAGTTTTAGAATATATATTTTACATAATTTTTACATATGTACGTTTTAAGATATTAAGTGTTAAACAAATGCATTGGACGACGTGTCCAAAAGTTTTGAGACAGAAATAATGGGACAGAGGGAGTAATATTCTAAAACTACATGATTAGACGAATCTAACAAGATCTCACTTGACTATGTTTTATCTTATATTACTATGTTTAAAAATTGAATCAAATGTATTGAATGAATAGTATAAATTATTCACATGTTTCAACTAATAGAAAACGGAGGGAGTATTATATATAGAATCGGTAAGATATACTATATATAGAATCTATAATCTATAAGCATACAAGAAATACAACACACAATATAACACAAGATTTACCTTGTCAATTCTACAGATAATGAATCAAACTAATGTATGCTAAAATGTTTAGGACCATATATCCACAATAATTAAAAAAACAAACAAAAGACAAGACGAGAAGAGAAGAGACAAAAAAAACTAATGTACATTAGCTTGACTTCTATCCTGAATGGAAGTGTGCAACTGCAAGGAACCCAATTTTGAGAAACATGGTACCTACCAGTAGTGTTTATAAAGACAATGTGTCATCATTTAAAAAAAAAATCAAGAATGGTATGAAACTATGGGTAGACCAAAATCAATTACAAAGCTTGCCTGAAATAACAGAAACCTTAAAACCAGTTTTTTCCCACACATTTTTGCTCAAGGAATATCAATAGTTATATTCTTTGGCTTACAATAAATTTAAAATCTAGTAGGATAACAGCAGTGGGAAAAAGTGATTGATTAGCATATTGAATACAAAGACCTACTCTCAAGGACACCTATGCCTACAGGATGGACATATGTAGCTAAGCATAATACTCTTATAATAATGCATAAGATTGCTTGTGACAGCACCATGGAGCACAAAGAGATCCCAGAGACATCAAATGGTAAAGAAAGATTGAAAATACAACAAAAAAAAACAACACCTGCATAGGGAAATGGAACATTCGCAGACTGATGGTAATATTGGTCCTCCACCAATTTCAGTAGGATCAGTTCAATTGCACGCAATTGTTCTCTTAAACCTCCAGCCACTGTCACTAGCCTGTCATGCAAACCAGGGTAAACTAGATCCTGGGGAGATATCTTGATGCTAGCCCGGGAGTCATCAATCAATGTCCTTTTTCAACAATTGAAAAAAGTAGTGGTCAGATTCTTAACAACTTACTCACGTTACATTTACATAGCTGCATAATCTATACAAAGTCATCTTCTGACTAAGGAAGACAAAAAATAATTGAGCATAAAGGACACAAATGTGACTCTTAGCAGGCAGTTTTGTGAACCTCTGCTTTCAGCTTATTGTATTTGCATATCACACCACAACCTGGTTAACCATAATGTTTTGATCGATTTGGAGGCAGGCGAGCAGGGTGGGTATAAAAATACCATGTGGATGTATTGGGGATACTTGGAAACTTTACAAAAGCAAATTATCCTCCATTGAGCAAGAGGTCAATTGGTACTTTAGCTTTGCATAATAAACCTTAAGGCTCCTTGTTAAATTGCTTCATATATTAGATTTATTGATATATTTTATGATTTCTCAAATGTTTAATTCACCATCAGATAATATTGAAATTTGTAATTATAATACAAAAATTGTGAACCATTACTGTAGAATTAATATGCAAGGATAAGTAGTGCACAGTTTGGGGTTTCGTTTTAATCAATAACTAATCTTGGTCATTAGTAATTATTTAATTGGGGTCCCAGTTCCAACAAGCTACTTCAATTTCTTAATGTTTATAAGTCTGTGTCTATGTTCAAATCTAGGTAATGGCGTAATGCATAATATTATAGGCTATAATTTAGATAACATTTTTAAGACCATGCATAAGTATGTGCGAAACACATGTTATACAGGCCAAACTCCATTTTACATCTGTCAAGTTCTAATATGTTGCATCCCAAACTTGATCAAAAAAAAATTCAACATATAAATTATCACGAGGAACCATGAGAAATCAAAACCAATAAGAGTGGACTTTACTAATAATGTTGTTGGATACATTTTCATAATGAATTCAAGCTACTAGGATATTAACAAACAACAAGAATGATACTTTCAACAGATCCACTTAACGTGGTTCAATCAATGGGTGAATGGCCCTCTTCAGACTTGTCATTCCAACAGCATTACACAAGAACAAATTGATGATTAATTGACTAAAGAAATTAAGAATGACACGTTCAACCATTGGGGTTAATAAAGATCAGAATCCACATTCTTTTGCAACCAAAGAAAAGAAAGTGATTTCAAATAAGATTATATGTGTCAAAATACTGAACAAACGTCTGTTCAGCATGAGAATAAAATAGCATAAGCTAAATGACAGGAATTTTCTTTTACTGTGTACTTTCAGCATCAATGAAGAAGGAGGTCATTATCATTTATCATGGCTAACCTTATGATGGCTCCACCCTTCCCAATTATTCCACCACAAGAGCTATTTGGCACAACCAGTCTAATCTTTGATTCAGGATCAACTTCACCACCCTCCTGCACATAAAACTGAACCCAGCAGGAAAAAATAAAAATAAAAAAATAAGATAGTTTTAATAATTCATTCAAATATCATCTGAAAAAATGTTTAGAAAAAATATTCTACCTCATTGAGTAATTTAGAGAGAATCAGTTCAACTGCCTTTAATATGTCATCAACTGCTCCAGAGACCATTATAATCCTATCAGACGTCCCAGGGAAATACTCATAATTGCGTGACAACTGAATACGGGCTCCAGATTGTGATTGGATATCATTGATTGTTGAACCACCTTTCCCAATTATAGAACCAGCTTCAGCATTTGATAAAAGGAACCTCAGATGAGTGGCCTTCTCTTCGTTGTCTGAACATTCAGAGAGAGAGAGAGAGAGATTAAGGAGGGAAAGAATACAATACACCTCTAGAAGTGCTACATGATAGAATGTTTAATATTTCTGAATGTAGATAACAGGGGGAAAAAAAAAAAAAAAAAAAAAAAAAAAAAAAACTAAATATTGTTCTGCTATAATTACAAGCATCATTGTCTGAGAAGTTAAAATTAGAGAACAGAAATATAGCATAAATCCAATTTGTGAATTTGGATATCTGACCTCGGATGTGAATTGCCCATGCAGGGCACAATCAATCTAAATGACTAAAGGTCCAAGCAACTCATAGACCAAGCTATGTAATGACTGAAATTCAGAATATGTGAAACTAAGCCTACAGAATTAGATCCCTAAAAAAAATAGGATGAGAACATACAAAATAACATGATATGATAAAGTTGTGTAAATTCTAAGGGCATAATTATTCTAGTAGGAATTGGGATCAAAAAAAACTAATGAATTCAGAGGTCTCCATGTATTTCTAAGAACTTGAAAAGCACATCAATGAGATTTTTCTGATCTGTTTATGAATTTATTCCCCATAAATCTCATAGGATTTGAATGCTCAGAAAGTGCAACATAAGAAAGCTTTCGGCTGGCGATTTAAGAAATTTCTCTCTGTTAAATTAGTTGTAGTTCTAAAATTTTACTCATAAAATTTCAACTGTCAACCACTGCATATTGTGTGCAAATTGACATGACCTACACGGTCGCAAAGTATCAAGATTTAATAAGAAAAAGATTGCCACTAAACTTGTTCAAAGTGATAATGTGGAACGTACGTAAATCTGACTGCATGAATACTACTCCTTTAAACCTATTTATGCCTGATGTTTGAGTGTTTTGAGGTAGCATGTAACTTGAAGAGCTAAGTTCCAGTCATAGCTAATGGAGTTGGAATAATTTTTAGCAATTGCAAACCATGTTCATAAATTGAGCATTTCCCTCTGATACATTAACACAATCAAGAGTCTTTCCAAATTTATCAAAGACTGTAAACGAAGACATAATAAATTATGTTGTGAGCCAAAATCACTCTGGATCAGCCTGATTTTCATTCATCAGTTTAATGCTCATTATGTTTTTTAATGGCATACATAGCATGTGCCACAAAACAAAACTTCTATTCTTCTGATTAACCAAATCTAATAAAATCATATTACATAGAATGTAAAACAGTGGCTCGCCTCACCCATGAGACATAAAATGTGTAGAAACAAATTTGTATAGGTAGTGATATGTATGTATTGTACAAAAGTAAAATGACACGATTTACAGGTCTAAGGACAATGATTAATTAATTCTTACAGCATAAATAATTACTAAATATGTGTTATTAGGAAATATAGCAACACATGTAAATTAGTTAGAATGCAATGTTGTTTGTGCACAATTGAAACTTTCAATGAATCAAAGAAATGGAGAAACATATCTTCAACAAAAATCTAAAAGCATTCCGATGATTAAAAAATTAAATACCAGCACACATTTCCTCAATTGAAAAGGGTTCTAGCTGAATTTGTAAGGGTGTATGTTTAGTATTTCATAATTTTCACCATAGCTTTCAATAACAGGGAGACCATTTTTCCACCAATAACTTCAATTTGTTATTAAAATTGAGCGTCTTAGACTGTATGTCTTCCCCGTCTAGAACCACCTAGTTCATGAACTGCAATTAATTAAATAAAACTAAAGTGGATTAAATAGCTCAATTTCACCTTCAAATTCATACATGAATGAACAGCATTAATAATCACACGGCACCGAGCTTTAAATAATGCCGGCAACCATCAATTATATTTACAAATTCGCTGTCAAATATCATTTCCAGTAACAGCTAATCACAAAGCCGAAAGGGAAAAACACAAAGAACGACATTAAACCCGTTCGCATCGCAATTTGACTTAACGAGGTAACAAATGAGCTGATGTAAACACAAAATTCACGCCAAATCAAAATTAATTCCATCAAACAAGACAGATCCAGCGCCGCAGATCTCCAAAAAATAGACCTTCAAATGCCAAAGTAAGAGCACACGGTACGCACGTAAAGGCGACAAATACCTGAAGGAGGCGGCGATTTGCGAGGCGACGACTGATCCAGCTCAACCTCAGAGGATGCCGCACTGTATGCAGATTTATCTCCTTCCATTTCAAAATTCAGAGTAAGATTATCTATATTTTGTGTGTATATGCAAGAGATGGGAGAAATGAAGGTTATAGAAGGTCAGAGCATTTGAAATCTACAGAGAGAAACGGAAGTTTTCAACTGTGATGCGAGTGGTATTTTATTTATGGATGCTGCTGATTTCGTCTTGGGCTTTTAACGGATCAAATTTATATGGGCCTATATAATATTTTTGGGCCTTGAGCCTAATTTAAAGTCAACTTTGAAAGGGTGCATATAATTTAAATTTATCCGTACATCCTCATAGAGCTGTAAATAGAACAAACAGTTCATGAGTTGAGCTCGTTTCGACACGTGTTCGTTTGTTAACAGCTGGTTCGGTAAGTTAAACGAACTGATCTCAAACACATAATTTGGTTTGTGTGTTCGTTCGTTAAGTTCGCAAACAGTTCGGAATTTTTTTAATGGAATATATATTGTAAAAAATAAAAATTTTATCTAGTTGTTATTTCCATTTTTCTTTTTTATTAATTTCACATTTCTCTCATAAATTATATTACAATATACGTTACATTTTCACACCTAATTTAATTCTAAAACAAATAAATTTATTAATAAAATAAATAGTTCGTTAACTGAGCTCGACTAGGCTCGTGTTTGTTCGTTATTAGTTCGTTCGTAAGGTTAAACGAACAGAGCTCAAACATGAAAATTGACTCGTTAAGATTTTTGGCTCGGTTCGTGTTCGTTCATTAAGCTTAACGAACATAGCTCAAACACTTGAAACTCGGTTCGGTTCGGCTCGTTTACAGCTCTACTGATCCTCCCCTGCTTTTCTTTTTTATCTGAGGAAATTACTAAAATTTAGGAAGTGGCGATTAATTATTTAAGATAAGAAAGGGGATTTCGAAAAATTACTCGTATTTAGGAAGTGGCAAATAAAATTATTACTTACATTCTCTCTCGTACCTATTATTTCTAAATTAATCTCATCATCTTTAATCGTCGTGACCAATTGTATATTCTCTTATAGAACAAGTGATCATGCATATTCCATGTATGATGTTGTAAACTCCTCTTAATCCCTTAAAAGGAAATTATTTTATTGAAAAAAAGAAACCTTCTTTCAGTAAAGCATCAATAATGATAGTCAATTAGTCATGTACAATCAGTGCTACAATTTCCATTTTCCACCATTACATTTTTAGGGTTTGGTGGCATTTCCAAATATATGGCAAAAGTACAGTCTGAGTATCATCAACATTATCCTAATACTACATCCGTTCTTTTTTAATTGCTCCATTCCAATCACTATTTTTAACTAGTTGACTTCATATGGTTTTATATGATTCGTACAATACTAAATAAAAAATGATAAAATAATAGCGAAAGTGGATATTACAAACTACAACACTCACATGTTATAATAAATTCCTCGATCAAATGATTAATAAAGGGACCGATAATACCCAACCAATGTGTTGGGATCAGATTTTGTTGTATGTGTTCCACCCGATGTTCGAACACCAGATTGAACTCCACGGCAAATCTTATCCAGAGGCAAAGTATTTATGGTAATGACAACTGCTGGTCTCTGGAGATTCTCCCAATGGATCTGGACGGATTTGCAGGGATAGGGATGCTCAAATATGGCAAGAAGATTTGCTATCCTTGGAAGGTTGTGCTATGGAATGTTTTGACTATACAGTCTGCATTAAATGAGTAAATACACATTCCTTAACAGCCTAATTTTGCACCTATATGAGGACCTCTCTGGATGGGAAGCATGAGGAGAGAGTGGACGAGATTTTCAAAGAAAACATTCACAAACAATCGTCCAAGGGTGAGGAAGAAAATACGAGTTCTTCAACCATGAATTAATCGATTCAAATCATTTGGTTGAAGAACTCAAAAGCAGTGACATTCCGATTCTCATGTTATATATATGAATGTCATTGCGCCTTGGTTGAACATTTGGAGAAGATGGATTTCGTGAGTCTACACATAAAGGTGACGAAAATATGTGTGGGCATCTTCCAAGGCATCCATCATGTTGACACAACGCTTTCAAAGACGAGGAGGAGAAGATCAAGGAGGATCGCATCACAGGCTTCGTTCGAGGGAAACTTGAAGCGGGGAGCTTTGAGGGGTTGGAGAAAGGTCTTGAATGGATCTTCACCAAAACGGGGATGTTTTGGTCAATACAACTTTCTGCTTGGCGATTGGAGTGATGGCAGATTTACGTTCGCTAATGTTTGGGTCGGGACCCGGTGTTGGAACATTTAGTGGAACTCTCCTGGATTGGTATCCCCCAGACGTAGGCATTGGGCCGAACTGGGTCAACAACTTTCTGTTTGTTCATTTTTTTTTCACGCATTTGATTCCGATGTGCTTGATTTAGTACTAACCTACTAATAGTATTCGAAGCGTGTGTTGTTGAACAAACAGATTTAGTTAGTTACAGATCTCGACAAATAACAAGGGACCCAACACAATGAATATGTTGAATACATATTTTCTACGCGTTGCATAATTGCCTCAATAGTAACAATTGTTTTTTTTTTTTTTTTTCCTATTTCCTAACGTATATAAGTGGTGAAAAAAAAAAAAAAAAGAAGGGTAACAATTGTCATTATGTTATTATAAATCAATAATAGTAATAAATTAGATAGTCCTACTTAGGGTGGGCAAAATATTCGAACCGATTTGTTGAACCGCTGAATCGAACCGAATTCCCGGTTAACCGAGGACCCCGGAGCAAATACAAATATCATATTCCAGTATTCGTCCGGTTCAAATACAAATACAAATACTTATTTTTTCCCCCGGTTAACCGAACCGAACCGAATACATTTATTTTATTTTAAAAGTTATATATTGTAATTATTATAGACATTTGATGGTATAAAATTATATATAGATAATATATATCATTCCTTATTTAATTATTTAAGTATATAATAAAATAAATATTAAAAACTAAAGAGCTAATTATCAAATATATCACCATAATAAGCCTATATTAATTTTCATCTTTCAGAATATCCTATTATTGAAATATACTTCTACACTAAGATTTGTTACATATACTAACGTATTTTGATAACATTGAAAAGAACCACTGAATTCTATAGTTATATATATATATATTTACCTATAGTGTAATAACCTCGTCCGACACTCTTAAAATGTATAATCAAGTTTTCATTTCTTAAATCTTTGAGTTTCGAAGATTTTAAATATTCGAACCGAATCGTTTAACCGCTGAATCGAATCGAAACCGAAACCCCGGTTAACCGAGGACTCCGGTTACAAATACAAATACTGAAATGAAGTATTTGTCCTGTTCAAATACAAATACAAATACCTGAAAAATTCAGGTTAACCGAACCGTACCCACCCCTAGTCCTACTCCACTACTATTACGGCACATTCATTCAACCATGACTTTAATGAATGATGACAGTGCAGTCAACTCTTAATTATGCAATAGTATTACAGAATACAGATAGCTGGAGCATGGATGGACATACGTACCAAACTGCTAACTACAATTACATATTACTATCAATTTTGCCAAATAAGTAAATCACATTGATCTACTTGCTTATTTCTGACAATTCCTCTAATACTATAATTTCGTCATTTAAGGATTTTTCCTAAATATTCAAAATTATTGTATGATTTTCAATTCATACCCTAGATTTATAATAATTAATACTAATATACTAAAATGGATAAAATCTTATTATGCGGCAACTCATATAGATTTTAGTAATATTTTATACTTCATATTTCTACGCCAATAGATACTACGGGTCATCGCATATTCGTTCTCATCAGGCATATGTGACTTTTTTTCTTTTTTCTTTTTTTTTTTTAATTTTTTATTTTATTTTTTATTTTTTATTTCTACAAACTCATCACAATTTATGGTGCAATCACAATATATTCGAATCGCAGTTGACTTGTCTTTTTATTGGCATATAGAAGTAGAATAATTTCACCAGTTTTGTGGTGTTTTATTTTATAGTTGACTTTTTCTCATTTTTAAATCAAACATTGGTTGTGTTTAAGAGAAAATGTTAATGTAGAATTTAGTTGCTTTTAAATATTGTTATCACCTAAAAAAATAATAATAACATAAAATAAAATAAACATATCAATTAAGCCTATCTGCCCGTCAGGCCAAAGGGGCAGTCACCTTTCTGCCCGTCAGGCCAAAGGGACAGTCACCTATCTGCCCGCCAGGCCAAACGGACAGTCACCTATCTGCCCGCTAGGCCAAGACCAAAGGGACAGTCACCTATCTACCCGTCAGGCCAAGACCAAATGGACAGTCACCTATCTGCCCGTCAGGCCAAGACCAAAGGGACAGTCACCTATCTGCCCGTTAGACCAAATGAACAGTTACCTATCTGTCCGTTAGGCCAAGACCAAAGGGACAATCACCTATATGCCCGTCAGGCCAAGACCAAAGAGATAGTCACCTATCTGCCCGTTAGACCAAAGGGACAGTCACCTATCTGCCCGTCAGGCCAAATGGACAGTCACCTATCTGCCTGTTAGGCCAAGACCAAAGGGTCAGTTACCTATCTGCCCGTCAGGCCAAAGGGACAGTCACCTATCTGCCCGTTAGGCCAAGACCAAAGGGTCAGTTACCTATCTGCCCGTCAGGCCAAAGGGACAGTCACCTATCTGCCCGTTAGGCCAAGACCAAAGGGACAGTCACCTATCTGCCCGTCTGGCCAAGACCAACGGAACAGTCACCTACATGCCCATCAGGCCAGGACCGATGAGACAGTCAACCAATTAGACCTATTGGCCGGCCAAGCCTGGGAGGACAACTAAACTTACTTGCCCGTACAAAGAGAGCAAAGCAAAAGATTAAGATCACTCGACCCCAACAGATTAGAGAAGACCTGCCATCTATCGATAGCGTCAAAGCGGTTACCAAGAGCACTACCAAGGCGGTTTCTTGGATGGCGGTTAATGGACGGTCTATATATACTAAGCAGGGCTACGGAGGAAGAGACAACCAACACCACACAGCAAATCTGCTCTTTTATTTTATCCTAGTTCTAGCGTAGTTGTAGTCTGTAGTTCATAGTTGTTAGATAATAGTTCTTTGTAATCGACAGTGGGCAAGGGACTTGTTTCCTGTTCATTGTTCTAAAACTTTTTTGAAGGCGCAATCCAACGAAAGAGTTTTTATTCAAATTCTATCGTCTTAGCCTGTAAAAGGCTTACTATTTGTTGTTATCCGAATTTGTGCGATAACAAATTGGCGACCACAGTGGGAGATTGAACAATCAACCACAATAGATCAATTGAATAATTTAATATTACGGTCGAGAATCTTAACACGGACAAATATGTCTACTCCCCAGAATACCACAGATTCGCTAGCAAGCATAATTCCGCTACCAGTGCCCTCAACAGGGCAAACTTCCATTACAATTACCCCATTATCATCGGATGTTATGCCTACAACTGGGCAGACACCAATGATGGTTCATCAACTGGAAACAATACCAACGGATTTAATTAAGCAACTTGGGGAAATGTTAGATAGCCGGATCACGGCTTTAAAGAATGAATTGCTTGCACAAGCGTCATACCGAAATGAAGGATTTTATGCCCCATGGCCATATATGTCTACCATGGGCAATTCCCAAAACTGGAAAACTGGTGTCCCGCCTCCGAAAGGTGTTTATGAACATCTACCAGGGGTGAATGGTAGATCGGTGGGACAAAATCAATCTATGCCTTATTCTTGGGCTCTAGTACCACTAGTTGGCATCACTCAGTACCCAGTCGGGGTGAGCAATCACTCACACGGGCTGACCAGTGTCCCAATAGGATACAGAACAATGATTAATCCCTCACAGGGTTTAGAACCGCTTCCTGTTAGGGATGCCAAACTCCAGAGTTTTGAAAGGGCAGAATCACGAGATGCCAGGGGTGAAGGGTCTGACGCCACTTGCCCAAAAAACGTTCCATTGGGAGTGCAAACACCTTTGGCTACGGAGAACTTTTCCGAAAACGTCCCACTTGAGGAGCAAGCAAATTTTGTCCCTATAGATGTGGATCAGCCAGTTGAGACATCCCGAATCAGACCTATGCCTGATTCAAGGATTAATAAGGAGATGTGGAGACCACCAATGGTTAGCCCCACAATTCCTAATGTCCAGTTTGCACCTCCAGTTATACATGTTTATCCTCACGATGTGCAACACCAAGGGCCGCCACTTGATGGCCATAGTATTTCAGCGTCTATGCAGAGCCCTGTGATTGATTCAAGTGTGTTAGCGGATATGCTACACACCCAGTTCGGCCTAAATGTGAGGCCTATCGGCCAGATGGCTTATCAAAAGCCATACCCAGAGGCCATAACACACGATCATCCTCTGCCCAAGGGGTTTCGAGTGCCTGATTTTTTCCACATTCTCAGGTGAGGATGATGCATCCTCCATCGAGCATGTAGGGCGGTTTACAGCCCAACTAGGGGAAAATGCGAGAAATCCCTATTATAAAATGCAGTTATTCTCATTATCTCTAACTAAAACTGTATTTTCGTGGTTTGCAAACTTACCTCCTGGCCATTTTAGAACGTGGGACGACATGGAGAATGCATTCCATACTCGCTTTTTTAATCCGGTGCCAACTGTGTCAATTATTGACATAGTGGATGCTAAGCAGTTACCCAATGAGTCAGTGATAGCCTTCATAGAGAGGGTGAGGCGGTTGAAGTCATGTTGCTCAACCGCCCTGAGCGACTCTGAGATGGCCAAAATCATGGTTGGAAATATGACACTTAAGTATAGAGAACAATTGATTGCCCATGAGATTTCAAATTTATCGGCTTTAGCATCTAAGGCCATACGTTTGGAAACTTTGTTTAAAGAGCAGTGTGACTTAGTGTTGTGACCTCACCAACCAGGGTGATCAATATGTAGTAGATATATAAGGCATCATTGGGGCCATATAGAATAAGTTGATACCATGGCCCAAATTTGACTAAACTTTGGGATGCCTATGATTAAAAAAAAAATGCAAGTGATCTACGCGTCTACTACAGTTTTTTTTTTTTAGAAAAAAGAAGGGGGATTGAAATTTGTTTGCCAAGACCATGGTCAACCAAAAAAAAAAAAAAAAAAAAAAAAAAACTTACCAAACTCCCCGTCGATGGACATGGATAAAAAATGGGCAGCATCCCAATCGATCCTGAGATGGAAAAGATATTTTTTAAAAAAAAATGCCCACCCCCCAATCGATGAATAAAACAAAAAAATTATTCACCCGCTTGAGGGCCAATCAACAGAAATAAAAATAAAATTTTAAAAAAAAAGTTAAGAGAAAAATTTTACACATCTAAGGGATATGCCAACCAATGGCAATAAAAGAGTTCAAATTCGAGTTTTTAGATGGGGCTTCAAACCGTATGGCTAGAATAATAAAAGATGAGCCAGAGGAAATACGAACAACGCTAATTGCCCGAGTTATCATTCAAAACATTCAAAAAGTTTCGTTTTCACTTTTTGAATATTTGAATGGGGGGGGGGGGGGGCAACTGTTATCACCTAAAAAAATAATAATAACATAAAATAAAATAAACATATCAATTAAGCCTATTTGCCCGTCAGGCCAAAGGGGCAGTCACCTTTCTGCCCGTCAGGCCAAAGGGACAGTCACCTATCTACCCGTCAGGCCAAAGGGACAGTCACCTATCTGCCCGCCAGGCCAAAGGGACAGTCATTTATCTGCCCGCTAGGCCAAGACCAAATGGACAGTCACCTATCTGCCCGTCAGGCCAAAACCAAAAGGACAGTCACCTATCTACCCGTAAGACCAAAGGGACAGTCACTTATCTGCCCGTCAGGCCAAGACCAAAGGGACAGTCACCTATCTGCCCGTTAGACCAAAGGATCAGTTACCTATCTGTCCGTTAGGCCAAGACCAAAGGGACAGTCACCTATCTGCCCGTCAGGTCAAGACCAAAGAGATAGTCACCTATCTGCCCGTTAGACCAAAGGGACAGTCACCTATCTGCCCGCCAGGCCAAAGGGACAGTCACCTATCTGCCTGTTAGTCCAAGACCAAAGGGCCAGTTACCTATCTGCCCGTCAGGCCAAAGGGACAGTCACCTATCTGCCCGTCAGGCCAAAGGGACAGTCACCTATCTGCCCGTTAGGCCAAGACCAAATGGACAGTCACCTATCTGCCCGTCAGGCCAGGACCAAGGGAACAGTCACCTACCTGCCCATCAGGCCAGGACCGATGAGACATTCAACCAATTAGACCTATTGGCCGGCCAAGCCAGGGAGGACAACTAAACTTACTTGCCCGTACAAAGAGAGCAAAGCAAAAGATTAAGATCACTCGACACCAACAGATTAGAGAAGACCTGCATCTATCGATAGCGTCAAAGCGGTTACCAAGAGCACTACCAAGGCGGTTTCTCGGATGGCGGTTACTGGACGGTCTATATATACTAAGCAGGGCTACAGAGGAAGAGACAACTGTAACGCCCCGAAAATTTTAAACCACTTTCGTGACGCCACCGCCGTATTAACTATTCTAAACGGTCGATCACTCAGCTTAGATAGTCAATACGAAGCGAGGTATAAACACAAACATATATCACAGTATCAATGCCAATAAAACAGTTTATATATTCCCAAGAATATAACATGGCATATCCGGGCGACAAGCCCTGAAATATAATAACGACATGCTCACAATTTCAATATCGGAAATACACAATAGATAACTCATATGTGACACCGATCACATTTAAGAAATAATGAATATTGTCATCAAAGATCAGGCAAGAGCAAATAATATTTATTCTAAATAATAAATATAATGAATGCAGCCTAGCTAGTCTGCTCAACCCGAACCCCCATCATCGTGCTCTGCGCTATCGTAGGAAGATCTATAAAAACAGACAACAACAAGGTGTCAGTACAACGTACTGGCAAGGAATAGATATAGCACTGGCAAGGAATAGGTATAGCAGGGGAAACGGGGCACAATAATGATAACACTATACTATATAAATAATAATAATAATAATAATAATAATAATAATAATAATAATAATAATAATAATAATAATAATAATAATAATAACAATAATGATAATAATAATTAAGGACATAAAATAAATACAGAAAGTAAACATCACACCGTCTCATACCGGTGCTTCAACCACTGCAGATAAAATGAATGATGGATGATGAGATGTAATGTTATGACCTATGATGTCTATCTACCATAAATGCAACACATAAGAATGTCTAGCGCGCATCCTAAGTACCATGGTCGGTATTCCCCCCATATAAGGGTCCACTCCCCTTAATGGTCGGAAGACATACCCACAGTGCCCCCGCCGCGGACACTAACAGCTGAGAACGTGGCTTACGGCAAGCGGGTCAGGCTACGGATCACGAGTCCTTATCAGCCAAATTTTCAGACTACGGATATAAAATCCTTATCAGTCTCAATGCCAGGATAAGATACTAACTATGCCCAATCGGATACCGACTCGTAAGCATAGGATATCCAATATCCTCAAAAGCATAATTTAAGTTCACAATAATATCAACACATCATGACAAGATAGACAACTCACTACGAGTTAATTATAATAAAGGGTGTGCCAAGTCCCATGTATCGGCACTCAACTCATAACATCAAAATAGAAGCAACGCAAGATTCCATCCTAAACTAAGGCATGGTAGATCTTCTCTAATTGCAAACTAAGTTCCAGGTTATGAGCATAATAATTAGTGAGATATCCGCAAGCAGTTCTAGCCTAATTCTAAGGCATAATAATTATACGCAAGGAATCCGTACACACGAGAGTTCCCAATACTAAGGCAACATAGACTATACTAGTCTATTCCTAACCCCTATCTAATTTGCTATTCTAAACCTTGCCTTTATTATAATTCTTCAAAGCTTCCTTTATGTCTGCACCCGTCCAATGTCCTCACAGTTGTTCTCTATACAAAATATAATCACAAGAATTAAAATAATATATACAACATAGACACCATCATCCCATCCTCTCACCAAACCAACATCAACCTCCAAACACCTTATTCATGCCCGCATAACCAACCATCCAACAATCACATTCTATGTTTACCAACAAAGAATTTGGATAATTCTAACATAATTCAATCAAAGCCAATAATAAAATCAAACCCAACACCCAAGATCTACAAGTTTCGAGCATTCAAATAATCTCATATTAAAACTAGCAAGACATCCCAATTAATCCAATTAGTACCAATAAGCTCTAAAATTTAACAAGTACTCCAACTTAGATAATTAAGAATTACTAGCACAAATTCATATAATTCATGAATCCAAATATGCTCAATTAAAGTTTATCCTAACACTCAAGTTGGCATGCCCACAATTTATCAAATAACTAAAACAACATAATTAGTAGATGGTCTTTCTCCAAAATAATAAACAATAATACCAATTCAAGAAACTAACTAGCAACATTGAAATCCATTTCCTCACGTATTAAGGTATCCAAGAATACTCAACAATACCACCCATAAACTCATAAACATGATTCTCCAAGATCAACATAACCAATTAAACATATTTCAACTCTCTAGCTAACACATTACAAATACCCCATTTCTACTCCATAATATGTATTTGATCAATCACAATTCCAATATCTCCAACTAAAAACCCAAATCAACACATGAATTCAAGAATCCCCAACTTCACAACCTTTCACTAATATCAATTTCAACCATTACTCAGAGTAATCACTTTAAACACATACTCAAATGTCCCCAATAAACTCAATTACAAAATCTACCAACAAGTTCATAGATTGCACAAGCAATTCCATAATCATACCCCCAAAGAAAAATATAGCATCAAATAGCACCAAAAAGTCAAAATGTGAAAACACCGAAAGAACACCACCACTGCCGCCGTTCACCACCATTGCCGCCAACACCACCGCGGCCACAGCACCACCACCACGCCGCCATGCCACCACGGCACCGGCGAAGCGCCGGCAGCAGCACAGCAGCGCTGTGCGCTGCTCCACCACGCAGCGGGCAGCAGCCCGCTGCTGTCCCAGGCGTCGCGCCACCGCGACGCCACCACCACCACCGGCGTCTCCTCCGTCCTCCCTTCACCTCGCCGCCGACGCGGCGGCACCACCACCCCCACAACCCCAATTGAAAAGAAGAAGAAAAATGGGAAAATGGGGGAAAATTGAGGAAGAAGAAAGGGGAAGTCTTTACCTCAAGATGTCGAGCTCTCCCTCCTCCTCAAGGTCCGAAAATGGTGGCTCCATTGCTCCTCCAATCCGCCGCTGCTCACCAATCCCATCTTCACCCCTTTTTTTTTGTCTTTTGCCTAGTTTCTTCCCTTAGAGAAAAAGTGACGGGATTTTGGGGTTTCTCCACCCATTGTTCCAATATAAGTCAAGGGACCTATTGGCAATTTTTCTTATTTCATTATGGCCCCAACTCTTCTTAAGTAATCTTTAACACCCCTTGTTAAATCCAACTTGGTTTGGACCACCAATACTTCTACATTGGGCTTGAAATAATTATACACTCACTTCATTTAATTATTTATGCCCATTTGACTAATTAATCATAATTAAATTAATTTAATCATGAATTAATTATTCGGGATGTTACACAACCAACACCACACAGCAAATCTGCTCTTTTATTTTATCATAGTTCTAGCGTAGTTGTAATCTGTAGTTCATAGTTGTTAGATAATAGTTCTTTGTAATCGACAGTGGGCAAGTGACTTGTTTCCTGTTCATTGTTCTAAAACTTTTTTGAAGGCGCAATCCAACAAAAGAGTTTTTATTCAAATTCTATCGTCTTAGCCTGTAAAAGACTTACTATTTGTTGTTATCCGAATTTGTGCGATAACAAATACATATTATATTATAGTATATATAGCTTATAACTATAAATAGTAAACACTTAGGGTGCGTTTGGTACAGAGAATGGAATTGCAGAGAAAGAGAGTTTGGTACAGAGAATGGAATTGCAGATAAATGGTGGAAGATAATGGAATTGCAGAGAAAGAGAATTGAGACAGAGAAAGAGAGTTGATTCTCCTGTTTGGCAACACAGAGAATGGAAATTGATACTTTTGTTTCTATTTGAGTATGACATATAATTCAACATAGAAATACAACAAACAATCAACTAAATTTTATATTTTTAATATAATATAATATAATAATATTTATTTTCTATTTTTCTTTTATATATTATAATTTATTTTAAGATAATTTAATTATCATATAATATGATAATTATAATTTATTAATTTTATTTAATAGAGGTAATAACTAAAATAGGCCACCAGAAGGAGTCATTTCCACTTTTATGTCACCATATTCTGATTTAGAAAAATAGGCCACTAGAAGGATTTCTGGCCTGAATTTAGGTCATTGGGCTGGAATTCGGGCCGCGATGGCCTAAACGTGGAAATGACTACTTCTGGTAGCCTATTTTAGTTTTTTTAATTATTTTTATTTTATGTAATTAAAATAAATAATACTCATTCTATATTATTATTTATGTCATACTTTCCTTTTTTCTTGTCCCAATATTTTATTTCATTTTTATTTTAAAAAATAATTAAATATTAATCGTCAAACCTACCCACCACCTCACATTAATAAATAAATATATTAAACTTTCAAATTACCCACTACCATTAATAATTCCAGTCCACCCTATAAACACATATCAGTAAATCACAAATAAATAAATAAATTAAAATTGTGGGTTGAGCACTTACTCCAGTGGTAAGTCCCCCAACTCCAACTTATAGGTTGGAGGTTTGAATCCCCACCCGGTCCCCTATCTCTCCTCTCTGTAATTGTGTGGCTTGGGTAGGGGTGGGTCGGTACGGTATACCGAAGAAATTTCGCCGTACCGTATACCGTACCGAACTTTACGGTTGAAAATTTTCATACCGTTGCCGTACCGAACCTTTCGGTATACCGAAGATCGGTATACCGAACCTTTCGGTATGAAATATTTCCATACCGTTGTCATACCGTCATTTCGGTAAGTTCGGTATATACCGCTATACCGAACCTTCGGTACATACCGACATACCGGTATCGTGGTATATACCGGCATACCGAACATTCATTACATACCGACATACCGGTATTGCGATATATACCGACATACCGAACTTTCGCTACATACCAGCATACCGTCATTGCTGTATATGTCGGTATCGCCGTATATACCGACATACCGAACAATCGGTATATACCGACATACCGATACCGCGGTATATACCGAAGTTCGGTACGGTAACGGTATACCGCGGTATCTAAAAAGTTATACCTTTACCGTACCGAAATCTTACGGTACGGTATCATACCGTACCGAAAATTTCGGTATTCTCGGTATTTTTTACGGTATACCGAAAATTTCGGTATTCTCGGTATTTTTTCCGTACGGTATGTGCGGTATGCGGTATATTCGGTATTTTTCCCCAGCCCTAGGCTTGGGCTCCCACCACCCGTTCCACGCCTTCAATGGCTCCTAAAAAAATTAAAATTGTAGCTCATTACAATCATATTATATAAATTTTTAAGTTACATTTTTTAACACTCTTAATAGGACGGAGGGAGTAATATAAGAAATAAAATAAATATTAATTCAAATATATTATAAAATAAGTAAAACAAATACATATTCAAATAAATTATAAAGTAAAAATAAACATGTTTTATTATAAGTATCCCAAAATTTTCAGACATGGTATTTTATGTAGGAATAATTAGTATTAAATGTAATGAATTTTTCTGACATGGGTATGTTTGGCAATTAATATTTAATTATTTTTAAAATGGAAATGAAATAAAAAATGTTGGAACAAGAAAAAAAAAGAAAGTAGGATATAAATAATGTCACAGAATAAGTATTATTTATTTTAATTACATAAAATAAAAAATAATTCAAAAAACTAATTAAAATAGGCAACCAGAAAGAGTCATTTCCACTTTTAGGCTATCGTGGCCCGAATTCTAGCTCAATGGCCTAAATTCAGGCCCAAAATCCTTCTAATGGCCTATTTTCCTAAATCAAAATATGGTGGCCCAAAAGTGGAAATTACTCCTTCTGGTGGCCTATTTTAGTTATTACCTCTATTTAATATTATATTTTAAAATATTTAATTATATTTTTTCAATTTAATTATAAATTAATTTAATTTGATTTATATTTTTTGTTATATTGCATATTTATTTTATTTAATTATTATTTTATATTAACTTATTTAAATTATAAATTGATTTTATATTTTTATTTACTGTTAAATTTTAACATAATTAAATTTTATTATTCAGATATATATACATATATTTTAATTCACGTTTAATTTAATAATTTATATGATTAATTATATTTAACTATTTTAATATATTTAATTCAATTTTCATTATTTAAATTTTAATTTAAAGTTAATTGGATTTTTCTTTATATTTATCCATAATATACATTATTGAACCCACAAATTTCAATTCTCCCCATTTCTCCATATATAATAGAGAATCCAAAGTTGGGAATGAGAATCTATTTATTTCTCAACTCTCAAATCTTTAATGTAACCGAACAAGAGGAATACAATTAATTCCCTTTCTCTACCTTCATTTCTCTATACCAAACACCCTCTTATTTCCTCACAAAACACCTAGCTTTTGCCTTTTCTAATGCAACCTTTAACTTTAATTTTAAATTCTAATATCAAACACAATGGGCACTGGCTTGGTGGAGGGTGTGGATATTTGGGGCATGCTACTAATAACTTGGCTGAGTGGGCGGCATTGCTTGTGGGATTAGAGTTTGTGTTCAAAAAAGGGATCAAGCGGATCACTGTTTATTCAGACTCACAGTTGGTAGTTGGCTCCCTGGGGGAAGGACAGATGTGCCATCCCTTTGCTGCTCATCGACGTTGTATACAGGACTTGAGGGCTCAGTTTGAGGATTGTGTCATTACTCATATATTGAGAGAAGGGAATATGGTGGCTGACAGACTTGCGAAGCATGGGGCCTCGAATGAAGATTTCTATACGACGTGGGCATTTCCTCCAGACTTCGTTCGTGGGGACTTGGAAGCAGACGCGTTGGGCGTGTGCTTCTCTCGGTTTTAATTTAATTATGCTGCTGTCGTTTTTCATTTTGGTTTTTCTTTTGTAATTTTTTCCAGTCTTCGGCTCTTCCCAAAAAAAAAACACCTTTACTCAAAATCATCATAATTAAAATAATAACAATAATAATAATAATAATAATAATAATAATAATAATAATAATAATAATAATAATAATAATAGTAAAATTCACCATTAACTCTAAACTAAACTATTTCTCAAACATATCATTAAGTATATTTTATGTACAGTACATATAGAGCTCAAGAATATTGGCCCGGGCTCACTAACAATCACAGGTCACAATAGACCAAAATTTATTATTTGCTTGTGGGATAGTATATATAGATCATAAACATTGGGCTAAACAGCATTTCAAATGGGCCTAAATTAATTTCAACAAAGGTAGTCCAGTAAAGCCGACAAAATTAAAAATAAAAACTAAATAAATGTTGTATAAAAAATACTTTTACTTAAATCAAACAAATAATAACTTAATGAATTTTACCTCTATCGTTACTAGGGATGTCAACTTTACCCATAGGGTCGGGTAACCCGTCGGGTAATCGGGTAGGGTAGGGTAGGGTAGGGTAGGGTAGAGATAATCGGGTAATCGGGTATGGTATTACTCGAAACCAAAATAAATCATATCGGGTGCGGGTAGGGTACAGATTTCATATATTACCTGATTATCCTACCCGATTACCCGATTAAATATATTTATTTATTTATCTATATATACTTATATATATTTAATTTATATTATATATTGAGATATATTTATATGTTTGTTTATTTATTTATTTATTTTTTATATTTCAAATTTATTAACGTTTGAAATTGGCAGTAAAAAAATTTATGAATTTTTTTTACTGAATATTCTTAAATATTACAATATTTATTTATGTTGCTTTAGCGATTTCTTTTAAATATTCTTTTAAATTTTGTTCTCGTGCAATAATGAATGTTTAATTTATTTTTTATGGTGAAAAATAATTTTTTTTCTTTATTAAAGTTGGGTCGGGTAGAGTCGGTTAACTATGTAATATTTAAGATTTCGGGTACCCGTTTACCCGCGGATAATCCGCATACCCGACGGGTATTACCCGAATCCTACCCGATATTTTTTAATTTTAGGGTAATAGGATAGGGTAAGGGTAGGATAATTATATTTCGGGTAGTGAGTGGAGGTGGCATACCCGTACCCTACCCTACCCGTTTACATCCCTAATCGTTACATGTAATCTCTTAACAGTTAAAGTCTTCTTTTCCTCTCGTGTATTCTATCTCCCACAATTACTTATGTTTATCCAAATTTATCTTCTCTTTCTCTTCCTTTATGTTATGCTCATATTATAATAAACTGTTTTCTTATCACCAAAAAAAAAAAAAAAAAAAAAAAAAAAAAAAAAAAAAAACTTTCAAATAAAGTCTAAGGCTAGTTTGAATGATTGGAGTTGGGTAAAAACAAAATAAAAGAAAAGGTGTTTGAAGTTTTCAATTGTCTGGATGTAAAATTGGAAGAAAAAACAAAGGGAAAAAAGGTTAAATAAGTCCGTTTTCTTTTTTAAAAATTTAAATCAGTCATTTTTTATTTTATTACCAAAAGAGTCCGCTACAAATGTTAATTATATCCAAATCAATCAAATTTTCACTAATTATGCCCTAATTGATGACGTAACAAGGGTTTAAATTTAAAACTGACACGTGGGCAAAATATTAGCCCTTTTTTCTTTTATTTTTTGTCAATTCAGTCCTAAATTTTTTTATACAAATCAGTCATTTTTATATTAATTGGCATCCAAACTTTTAAATTATTTCATTTCAAACTCATAACCTTAAAAATTTATTATTATTAGTCCATTTATCAAATAAATGCCCAACATACTTCCATAAATAAAATTAAACACCAAACCTCATACATACATTGGGTTTGACTGCCTTGTTACCGGGTCTTCAAAGCTCCGGGTACGGACTTCCTCCAACCATCCAACCGCAACCAATGGTTCATTGGTGTTGGTTTCATTCAGCAACAATCAGCACAATCATACTTTGTTTCATACCTTAGGATGTAGCAAGGTTTTAGTAAACGATTTAATTTTAATTTTTGGAAGGTTATGGATACAAGAAGCCTTGATTTTATTGAAAAATTTTATTCAAATATTATTAAAAATATTTAAAAAAAATAGCATGAATTTTATTGTTCAGGCTATTTTTTAAAATATTTTTAATAATATCTGAATAAAAATTTTCAATAAAATCAAGGCTTTTTGTATTCATAACCTTCCAAAAATTAAAATTAAATCATTTACCCAAAAAATAAAATAAAATCATTTACTCAAACCTTACTACGTCCTAATGTAGGAAACAGAGTAGGATTGTGATGATTGTTGCTGAATAAGCAATGAACCATCGGTTGCGGTCGGGTGGTTTGAGGTAGTCTGTACTAGGGCTGTCAAACGGGCCTAGGCCCGTTGGGCCGGCCCAGCCCGTGAGGTATTTTTTATGGGCTGGGTTAGCATTTCAGCAGCCCGTTAGAAATTAGGCCCGCCCCGCACCGGCCCGTTCAAAAGTGGGCTGAGGTGGGTTAGGGCCGGGCCGGGCCGGGCCAGCCCGTTTGACAGCCCTACTTGTAATTTGTCAACTATTTTGTGTTTTGTGATGTGAAGCTCTAAAAATTTATGTTAAATTATTGATGGGCTTTGGTAAAGTAATCCTAAAAAATATATGCATATCAGTCCATAGATAGTCAACATGTTCAAAATTAGAAAGAGCAAAATAAAAAAAGAACAGTTTTTTTCTATAGTGGGCTAGCCCACTTTGGCCCGCAGCCCGCCTTGGGTTGGGCTGGGTTAGCATTTCAGCGGCCCGTTAGAAATTAGGCCCGCCCCGCACCGGCCCGTTCAAAAGTGGGCTGAGGTGGGTTAGGGCCGGGCCGGGCCGGGCCAGCCCATTTGACAGCCCTAGTCTGTACCCAGAGCTTGGAATTTACCGGATTTACTATTCACTTTCTTCTCCGGTGAGCCAATTCTTCTCCGGCGACATTTTTGTGTTCCGAAAGCATCGACTAGATCCTTACGAGGTGTATATTCATCTTCTACATCAATTTTATTAATTGGATTGCATCATCCACGAGTTTTTCGGCAACCATGAAGTTTTTCATTGAATTGAAGGTTGTTTATATTTCATAATAAGTTATGTCCAGTAGTGCAAATATTTGTAATCTTAAAACAAGGGGAAAGTAATAAAAAGGGCCATTACAAGGAGTCTATTCCACTTTTAGGCCATTATAAGTTGAATTCCCAGAATTAGGCCATTACAAACACATGTTGAATGAAATTAAGCCATAAGGACCAATATGATAATTAATTAATTCCCAACAACTTTTCCTTTCTTTTATTAAAACCCCAAGAAAGTTTGACTTTATTTACTTTAGTCCTTTGTCAATATACTTAAGTTTTCACTATATAAATGACACCCAATGCGCTTGAAAATTGGTATCAGAGCCTAGGTTTTATTGAAGAACATAGTAATTATATTATTTATAATATTTTATTTATTAATGGAGAAGATTTAATTATTTAATGGATTCAATTAATTTGAAACCCACAAGTTATTTCCAAATTTTGGAAATAAAGAATAGAAAATTCCAAAGGAATTTCTTTAACTTGTCCCATGGACAATATATTATCAAAATCAGTTTCTTTCCTAAAAATGAGAGGAACGGACTGGAAAGAAATTGATCCGGATAGCTCTAAGTTATCAAAAGACTTAAGAGAAATCCAAAAGACGATTCAAGATTTTGGAAACCGGGTATTAATTATACCTGGGAAAATAGATAACTTGAATCAGACAACAGATGAGATCTTGAAAGTATTTCAAGATATAAAGAAAGAAATTTTGAATCTGAAATTTGACATTTCGGATATCAAGAAAAAGCAGAAGGATATTCCTGGATCTTCCAAGAATAACCAAGCCAATATTAGAGATGCATTCGGACCAGTACAAGCTTTACATCAAAAGGGTAAAGCAACTATGGTTCCAAAGCAGAAATCACAAGAAGAGCTTATTATCGATCTCCTGAAAACAGTCGAATGAGTGTTTCCAGGGCAGATCTATCAGATCTACAAGAATTAGCAGAATCATTTTCCCAACTTGGGATTATGGATCTGGTTAATGTAAAATCCAATGAAGTCCTTCAATTGGGTTATGCGGAAGGATCAGGATCCAACGTGACCCACGATGGACCGCCTGATGTTCCAATGAGAGAAAGTACAGACTTCTACATGAACAGGTATCCTGAGGTGCATCTTAATGCAAGACGAAACCCAGGACGGAACCCAAGTAGAGCACCAGAATCCACACCGTGGGCCAAGACGATGTTACAACCATTAAATCCATATGGCATAACACTAAACCTCGACGTTATCGACTTCCGAAACATCGAAGACCTGATCGATGAATGGGTAGCTTCAATGAAGATTGCAGCAACCACCCTGGAACTCGATAAATAAAACTTTGTCAGATTAATAGAGCTGAGTCTCGAAGGATCGGCAAAGCTGGGCTGGAAAACTCCACGGCTGCTTTAAAGGAGCAAATACTCGAAGGAGAATCCAAAAGCACAATCTGCGAAAGGTTTGGCCTCTTATTCAAAACCCATTTTGTAGGAGATGGTTATTTTGAAGAACAGAGAACAGAAAAAATCAAAGTCTATACCCAAGCACTGTTGGGTATGGAGTTAAGAAGTATTTGCGCAGTAGACGAATATATCTACTGGTTTCGTAAATGCTATTTTCGGAGTGAAATGACAGCTGAAGTAGCATGTCCCATGTTCTTTGCAAAGATCTGCAGCCCATGGAGAGAAATGTTGATTCAATCGTACACAGTACCCCCTGGTACAGTGGACTCAATAGCTCGAAGAATGTCCTTCTTAAAGGATAAGCTTAGAGAATGGTGTCAACAGGCAGCAGCCCAAAAGAACATCAAGAGACTAAGAGGTAAAATAAAAAGAACTCCTCTTTGCTGTGAAAATAACGATTTTCCAACAATTATAGGAGAGTCAGGAGAAAAGAGGAAAAAGAAGAAGAGTCGGGGCTCATACAGTAGGAGTTTCAGAAGACCTCCATTCCGAAGAAGAAGAGCATGGTGGTCCAAGAGCAAGGCCAGATCATACAAAACTGGACAAAGAACGGGAACGACGAAGAGTTCATCCCAAGGTTCAACTAGCTCAGCAGCAAGGAGCACGGGGAGAACGACGTCCAAGAGAACATCAAACGAGCCCATACCCGAGCCAACGAAAGTTTCAAGGACTGCAACTGTTGGAAGTGTGGAGCCAGATGTCATATCTCACCCGATTGCCCTCAGAATCGTGAGGTACGAATGTACGAAGCCACGGAGGATATCGTGGAAGCAGTCTACCATGGAAAGCTGGTACCAGTCTATCAGTTTGAGGACATCCCCTCGGATGAAAGCATCTACGAGGAAGAATTAAGAAGTGACTCGGACTCATATTCAGATGGATCTTCAACCGAGTCTGACTGAAGAAGACAGGATTCAGACCACTGAAAACCTGTCTGGATTCTTTTCAAGGATGACGATCTCGAATCGAACCATGGAGAGAATAATGCGACTAGATTCCAACCTCAGCCCATATGACGGATTCAGAATTGGCGGGATTGGACGAGTTCTTAACCAGATGGGACTCAACCAGAGAAGACATAACATCATCTACAAGGTAAGTGCAGGTGAGTTTGCAATCCCTATGGAACTTACTTGTAATGTTATGGATATGCAATTAATTCCTAAAGAAGAAATTCTTGAGGAATTAAGCAGAATGAAGGAGGAAATTGCCATTACTATGAAATGGATCCACATAGGAGCCATTGAAGTAGTAATTAAGGCAACCTTCAAAGAAGGCATTGATTCTGAATTGCATCTATCAGTCACTGATAGAAGAATCAATAACCTTAGAGATGGTCTTCTTGGAACTATGGTAGGAAATTTATATGCTGGGAAGTTAATGTTTGACATACATCCCAGAATTTCCTATAACTTAGCTGACCAAGATTTTAGTAGAGTTCTAACCCTTCATCAGGATTTTAAAAGAAAAGATCTGATGAAAGAAGGGAACAGGCCATATTCTATAACTTATAGAATCTCTTATGCACTTTCCAATAGTCATCATTCTGACTTATTTCTCATGAAAGAATATATAGAAATTCCTAGAATTTTCAAGGAATTTGCTAAAGTCATGACTCCAAATCCTACCCAGATTCCAAGGTTAGGAGGAGTAGACATACAAATAAGAGATCATCCAATTCTAGACAGATCAACGAGTACTAGAATTGAGTACGCAAGCCGTATGTCTTTTTCGGAAGACAGAATTATGGCATATAAAGGGAAGGAGTTCATCAAAGATCTAACTCCTCAATCCATTGGGGTAGATAATATAAAGATAAAATGCCCTGAAGGATGGAAAGAAATACGAGTAATATTCGACATCACTGAAAAGATTAACCGTTTTCCATGTGATGACTTATATTACTTGCAGCAGCCATCAATTGGAACCTATGAAGGAACAATTGAAATTGCAGGATACGAGATCAGAGTCTTAGGCACCGCCGGAAAAGACAATGGGGTTATGATTTTGGGATTAAGTTTTCTCGAAAATCGTAAACCATGGGTAAGAAAGGATAATGGTATAGAATTTAATCTGAAGGGTCACACCATCAGAATTAAATGACAAGTCCATTCTCCATTTATATCTCAGTAGGGATAATATATGAAGAATATAAGTCAGAATATTTCGCAGCTTATATTGATTCAAGATCAGGTATTTGCACGGCAAAACCAGGAGTTTTCCCTAGCGAAGCTATGGAATCATTACCCATTATTGCAGGAAGAGATTTTTCCCAAAAAATCTTAGTACTAAATAAGGGTATTCGACAAGCCAATATCATGATTGGAGGAGCATTTGGTACACCTTGGTATAAGGTAAAAACGCCTCCTATTTACTTTCATGACACAGGAGCGGATATTTTGTTAGGGAACAATTTTATACAATCCTTTACAAAATATGTTCAAGATAACAAAAGAAATTTGTTAATATTTAGCACAAGTTGTGGAAATGAGATACAGGTGTTGCGCAGGGAAAAGGCATTCAACAGGTTAATGCCTATATTATTTCGCAGCAAACGTGGTGATAATGATGCCAGACTAACCCATCCAAAAATGCAGGATAAAAGAAAGTTTGGTAAGGCTTTGTTGTCTTTTAGACAGCAAGGATTTGATGAAGCTTCTATTGAGGAAATTATAAACCTCAAAGAAGCAATGCAGGAAATGAAGTCATTAAATATAACTTCACTAGACATTGATGGGGAAACTAAATTGTCCCTCGAAAATGTCAAAAGACTTATCCAGAGAAACTTTAACGAGGATCCTCTAGCATGGTGGGATAAAAACAAGATCGAAGCTACTCTACAGGTAAAAGAACAATATAAATATGAGTATGTTCGATACAAACCCATCTTAATGAATATGCAGGATAAGAAAGATATGCAACAAATTATCAAGGAGCATATTGATCTTAAACTCATCGAGCCTGGAGTCTCAGCTTATAGTAGCCCTGGATTCTTGGTAAGAAACCACGGTGAAATAAAGAGAGGTAAACCCAGGTTGGTAATAAACTATCAAGATATTAACAAAATAATACAGTTTGATGGTTATTACATTCCGAGTAGAGAACACTTAATTGATTGCATCAAAGGTGCTAAAGTGTTTTCTAAATTTGATTGCAAATCTGGTTTCTATCAGATTAAGATGGAGAATGAGTCGAAGAAATTCACAGCATTCTCCACCCCACAATGGCAATATATTTGGAATGTTATGCCAATGGGGCTTTCTAATGCCCCTCAAATATTCCAAAGAAAGATGGATAATCTATTTAAGGATTATCTAGAGTTTATGTTCGTCTACATAGATGACATTCTGATTGCATCTCGAAATATTAAAGAGCATATTAAACATCTTGAAATATTTTCTGATGCATGTCACAGGGAAGGTCTAGTTCTCTCTGAGAAAAAGGCCACTATCGCTGCTAACAAAATTGAATTCTTAGGAGTTCAAATTGATGAAGCAGGAATAGAGTTACAGGAACACATTGTGGAGAAAATCCGCAATTTTCCTGATATATTAAAAGACAAGAAACAACTTCAGAGTTTCTTAGGAGTTGTAAATTTTGCGGGTATGTTTATTAAAGACCTTGCAAAATATAGAAAGGATTTTAGACCACTCCTGAAAGAGACTGAAAGCTCTAGATGGAAATGGGAAGAAATCCATACCAAGAGAATTCGTGAACTAAAGCAAGTCTGCAATAGCTTGCCAAAACTCGCGATACCTCAAGATGAGGATGAGCTGGTAGTCTACACAGACGCCAATGATTTTCGATGGGCAGGAGTGCTCATGAGAAAAACAACTACGGGTCAAGAACCTTGTAGATACACAGGAGGGTTGTTCACTGAACAACAAGCCAAACTTTGGCATATTAACGAGAATGAATTCTTTGCAGTATGGAAAACATTTAAAAAATGGCCTTTATTCTTACTTGCAAAGAAATTTGTATTAAAAGTTGATAATACTAATGTTAGAGCTTTTTTAAAAAATAAACTTGAATCAAAAATTGAAAAAGCTCGTATTATCAGATGGCAAGCTGAATGTCAATATTATACTTATGATATTGATGTTATAAAATCTCATGAAAATGTTCTTGCAGATTTCATAACGAGAGATGGAAGCATTTGAAGCTGATTCCATCATTACGAGATTCAGGCACCTCAGAGAAAACCTAGAGGAGCTATCGAAGCATTTTGGACAGCTCGAGATCAATGCACGAGCAGCTGGCCAAATACAACAGAGCGATGTGGACATGGTCCGCAACAATATACGAACCTCCCATATAGCAATGACAGCACTATGGGAAACAGTATTAGAGCCAATCAGGAAAGCGTCAGCTTCCCTGGTAAACAAAGAGAAATATGCCCAAAAAGCTAAAGTGGTCACATATGAAGAAGCAGATTCAAGCACTGCTTCAAAGGAACCATTGTCGGATACCGACAAAAATGTTGAGCAAGAGGAAAGTCACATTTCCGAAAGCTCAAGTCAACCCACTGCCTCTGGGGTGAAAGAGGAAGAACTGGTTAGGCCAATGACAGGCACCTCTAAGGTTAATTCAGACGAGAAGGTCCTATCTACTGCCTGGCTGGACTACCAAGGAAAATGGGAACAACTGGTTTCCAAAAAGGGAATTAACCCTAGCAAAACAGTAATCGAGACATCCGGGAGATACAACAGGGTATGGATGCTCGAAGGGTCGAAACCAGAAGAGGTTCTGTTTGTCCCAGCCTGATCTGTACTTATGAGCAGACGTAGTTTGTGTGTTGTATTAACTACGCGGAAGTAACTAAAGCAGTAAACAAATCAACACAACAAGTTGTTTACCCAGTTCGATCATACGATCTACATCTGGGGGCATACCAAGCCAGGTTCATCCACTAATCATCAATACTGATCAAACCAATGAACAGCAAAAGCATAAGAGCAATCAAACCTCAACACAAGTTAAACTTGGTTACTGGAACACGACCAGTAGTCTGGTAAGTGTATCAACCACACTTCACCATCTACGACTCCACCTTATTCAACTTGAGAGTGATTCTCCATGCTGTAACTGCCTCCATTCGGTCTACAGCTTCCTTGATCATCTCGACGAACCTTCTCCAGTAGACAGCATCACCATGCTTCCAATATAGATGAAGAGCATCTCAATGCCTCTCCATTTACAAGTAATTCGAATTCAAAATTACACAGAAATTACTCTCAACAAGCAACTACTATGTAACACTCAAGCAAAACATATATGTGAATCAATGAATAAAATCTCTCTACTAAGTACAAATGATGATCACACATATATATAGCAGTGTAACACGTGTGAGACGGTTATTCTTCAGAAAGCACGGGAATCTTCTAGAAAGATTCGCAAATAACCGTTCACCAATTAAGTTGTAACAAACTCCAGCTGGCACCTGCTCAGATTAGCTTCGTTGTTGATGAATAGTCTGAACAACAGTCAAACAACAACTCTGCACAAAATAACCCTAACAATCTCCCCCTTTTTGTGTAGAGGGCATACAAACCTGTAGTTCAGAGAGTCAGAAAACAACAAGCACATAACAATCATCAAAATATATCAACCATAGCAAAACCATCAAGAGCAGTCATCAGCCAGCAGTCAATCACCAAACACCAACCACAGTTAAGTGTTTACAGACCAGAAAACCATCATCAAAGTAGTCAGTCAGTCATAATAACATCAAAACTCCCCCTGAACCAACAAAATATCATCTGAACTTACTCCCCCTGTTTGTGTGCACCGACACAAAAATTAGGCATCATCATCATCAGTGTCAACCTGTTCATCAGGAACAGCAGCAGCTGGATGAAAATTTCTTGGCAAAAGACCTAGAATCTGAGTGTGAACACGACGAATGGCAATGGCATTGTCAACAACAACAGACACTCTGTCATGCAAGCCACGTAGTAAGCCGCGCAAATGGACAACCAATTGTTCACCAGATAGAGGTGGTCCTTTCTTGAAATCATTGTACATGTCAATCAGATTACTAGCAGGGGCATGAGGCTTAATAAGCTCAATTGGTCCACCTTGCTTCGAATGAATACCCTGTTTCTCAAGAAGTGCAGTGATCAAAGCGGGATAAGGTAAGACAGCACCTCTCTTAATCTTCTCCGGTGTGTAACCTATCATCTTGTCAAGCACAATCCATCCAAAGTTAAGAATCTCAAAATATTTATCAATAGAGAACAAGAGTTTACCCATAGCCGAACTCAGTTGAGAAGCATTCTTAGTGGGAAACACATTGGATGAACAGAATCGAAACAAACAAGTGAACTTCAGTGTAAGTTCATGTGGACTGAGTTGATTCCTTCCAAATGAAACGCACTTCTCTCCAGAAATTGCCTGTGCAATCGTGATAGTTTCCTCATTCAAGTAGTTGAAAGGATTAGTATCATCGTCGTTAGCAGGTACCTTCAACACCTCATTGATCACAGTAGGTGTCAATTGAATAAACTTCCCACGAATAAACACCTTTCCAAACCATTGACTAGCAGGATTCATCACATCCTCATGAAGATTTGCATAAAACTCATAAACCAAGTTAGGCGCATACTTTTTCAGCTTAGAAGCCCAATGCATCAAATGTTTAGATTCCAAATACTCCTTAAATCCAAGTTCATTGTAAAGAGGGTGAAAGAATACCTCCTCCGGTTTGATCTTTCTTTGATTAAGCTCACGAGTTCCATAACGCTTCATCTCCTTAGTATAGTAAGTCGGACTGTAAGCATCTTCAGCCAATAACTCAGCAGGTTTGGTCTTAGATCGCTTCGGACGAGGTGTGCCCGAGCCTTGTGAGCTCCTCTTAGTCCGCTTCTTCTTACTATGTTGTTTGGACGACTCACCAACAGCAGCTTCAGTGTTCCCTCCTTTTGGATTCGTTTCAGTGTTCTCAGGAGTAACCTCCATCTGTGCGTTGTTAGTATCACCAACATTCTCCTGTGGTAAATCTTCATCCCTCATGAAATCCGTAGCATTTCCTTCATATTCCGTATCACCTTGAGTTCCTTGCTCCTGAGTTTGTTGTTCACCAACATTGTCACCATCGGGTACTGGATCAATGTTTTCTCCAACATTTTCATGAACAGCGATGGGAGCAGGTAGTGGCAACGGTGGTTCAACAGCCTGCAGTGGTATGGCTTCCTCTGCAACTCCTCCTCTACCAGCATCTTGATCTGCCATTTTCGCCTCAAACTTTTCAGAGATATGAACTTTTAAGAGTGAAGAAGAAAGTATTTCAAACCCTTTCTGAATGCTTTCTTTTATCATTGCGAAAAATCCCTTAAAGAGAGTAACAATAAAGAATCGTGGTCTGCGAACGTCTCTGCGGTTTCTCTGCAATCATGACGACGTGCAGTCTATAACTGTCCCATCAGTTATAAAATTCTATCCAAACCAATTTGAAATCCGTAATACTTCCTCTTTCTTTCTTCCTTCCTTTCTTGGGCCAAATCTGTTCTAATCACCGGCCCATGTGATTTAAGATCTTCTTAGTTTTGAATGCAAAGGCCCAACTCACGTCTGAGCCCTTCAAATTTATCTGCCTCCAATGATTTAGTTAGGATGTCCGCCAGTTGTTTTGACGACTCAACATGTTCAATGTCACAAACTTCATCCTCCACTAAATCTCTTATGAAGTGATATCGAATATCGATATGTTTACTTCGACTATGATAAACAGGATTCTTTGAAATGCATATAGCACTAGTGTTATCACAAAGAACCTTGAATCCCTTCTTGAATATGCCATAATCTTCTAGCATTTGTCTCATCCATAATAATTGTGTGCAACAACAAGTTGCAGCAACATACTCAGCCTCTGCCGTGGATAAAGCAACAATATTCTGTTTTCGTGAGTACCAACTCACCAAATTATTTCCTAAGTAGCAACATCCTCCCGTTGTTGATCGGCGGTCATCACAGCAGCCAGCCCAATCAGAATCAGTGAAACCAATTAGGTCAAGTGTTGATCTTTTTGAATACCAAACACCCAATCCAACCGTGCCTTTCACATATCGAATGATCCTTTTAACTGCCTTCAAATGAGTTTCCTTAGGATCACATTGAAAACGAGCACAAACTCCTACACTAAAGGAAATATCCGGCCTTGAAGCGGTCAAGTAAAGCAAACTTCCAATCATGCTTCTATATAATTTTTGATCAACATTAGCTCCAATATCTTCCTTTGAGAGTTTAGCCTGTTGTGCCATAGGTGTACGAATCACCTTGCAATCCTCCATCTCAAACTTCTTTATCATATTTCTAGCATATTTTTCTTGACATAAAAAGATTCCATCTTCCTTTTGATGTACTTGAAGTCCTAAGAAGTAATGCAATTCTCCAAGCATACTCATTTCAAACTCAGAATTCATAGCTTCCACAAATTCTGTCTTTAACTTCTCTGAAGTTGATCCGAAAATGATATCATCAACATAAATTTGGGCTACCAGAATATCGTGATTTCTGTGTTTCACAAACAACGTTTTGTCAACTGAACCTCTGATATACTCATTTTCCAACAAGTAGTTCGCCAGTCGTTCATACCACGCTCGTGGTGCCTGTTTCAATCCATACAAAGCCCTTTTAACTCTATACACATATTGAGGATACTTTGGATCTTCAAATCCTTTTGGCTGTGCAACATAAATCTCTTCTTTGATTCTTCCATTCAAAAATGCTGTTTTGATATCCATTTGAAAAAGCTTGAAATTCAAAGAGCAAGCTATTGCCAACATCATCCTTACGGCTTCCATTCTAGCAACCGGTGCGAAAGTTTCATCATAATCAAGACCCTCGATTTGAGTAAAACCTTGTGCAACCAATCTAGCCTTGTTACGAACAATGTTCCCTTTCTCATCAGATTTATTCCTATAAACCCATTTAGTGCCAATCACGTTGATGTCAGCCGGTTGTTCAACCAATTCCCAAACTTCATTCCGTTCAAACTGTAGTAGTTCATCATGCATTGCAGCAACCCAGTATTCATCTTGTAAAGCCTCCTTTACATCTTTCGGTTCAATCTTTGATATAAAGCAATTAAATCCAGCAAGATCTCTGAAATCAATTTGCTTATTTCGGGTTTGCCTCTGCGCAGTTGGATCACCAATGATATCCTGTGATGAATGATGTTTAAGAGTCCTCGGTCCAGGTTTGGGACCTCGTCTCCTTTCTACTTCAGCCTGAGTTGGTTGTTGATTCGATGTTTCACCAACCTCGGTATTACTGACTTCAACATCTTTATCAATATCACTGTTTATATCTTGATCAACCTCAACAACATTTCTTTCTTGTTGATTAGCCTGATGTTTCACAACCAAGTCATCATCATTATCCTTATCTTTCTCAAGTGGTCCAACATCTTCAAAAACAACATTGATAGACTCAATGACCTTCTTCGAATCTTTCAAATATACTCTAAAAGCTCTAGAGTTTGAAGAATAGCCAAGGAACCATCCTTCTTCTGATTTTGAATCAAATTTCTTCAATGGTGTTCTATCCTTTAGAACATGACACTTGCATCCAAAGATATGAAAGTATTTAACACTCGGACTCCTTTCATTCCAAATTTGATAAGAAGTGAAGTTGGTCTGTGGTCGTAGATACACCCTGTTAACAATGTGACATGCAGTATTCATTGCTTCAGCCCAAAAACCCTTAGACAACGTAGATGCATGCAACATTGATCTAGCCATTTCTTGCAAAGTCCTATTCTTCCTCTCTGCTACACCATTCTGTTGTGGTGTTTTGGGAGCCGAAAACTCATGACCAATCCCATGCACTTTGCAAAAATCTTCAAACCTTGAATTCTCAAACTCTCTTCCATGATCGGTTCGAATTCTAATAATCTTCTGTTGTTTCTCTGTCATCAGTCTCAAACACAACTTCTCAAAAGCATCAAAGGTTTCATCCTTCGATCTCAAGAACTCTACCCAAGTGTAACGTGAGAAATCATCCACACACACAAAGATATACTTCCTTCCTGTTAAGCTTTCAATTTCAGATGGACCCATAAGATCCATATGAAGAAGTTCCAAACAACGTGAAGTAAGCAGCTCATCAACCTTCTTATGCTGTGCCTTGGTATGTTTTCCCTTAGAACAACCACCACAAATCATTTCAATATTTCTCGGTAGTCGGGGAATACCTCTGACAACACCTGAACAACTGATCTTCTGCAGATTTCTGAAATTTATGTGACCAAGTCTTTGATGCCAAAGAGTTGTCAAATCATTTTTAGATAACAAAGCATGCTGAACTTCCTTCTTCAGAACATAACAATTGTTCTTAGATCTATTTCCGATCATCACACATGCATTTGCTTCATTGAAAACCCTACAAAAATTCTTTGTAAACTCCACACGATTATCGTCATCACATAGTTGACTTATTGAGATGAGATTCGTTGTCAAGCCTTCAACAAAATAAACTGAGGATAACTGTGATAAACTCTCATCTTTAACTTTTCCAAAACCAGAGATTCGACTTCTAATTCCATCACCAAAGACAACATCTCCACAATCACTATCTTCAAAGTTTATCAAAAGCTCCTTTTGACCTGTCATATGTCGAGAACATCCTGAATCGAAGTACCATTTTTCACTATGCATCCCTTGTCGAAGTGAAAGAACTACAAGACATTTCGACTGAATTCGCTTTCTAACCCAAACTTTCTGTAACTGAATTTTCTTCTGTAATCCATCTGATGGCCAGACAACAGCATTACCACGCATTAAGTCTCTAACAATTTTTAAACAAGTATCAGCATCATGACCAGGTAGTCTGCAGTACGCACAATCTCTCTTCTTAGATTCTGTTTCTGAAACCTGTGCATTAACCTTTGCAGTTTGTTGAAGAAAACCACCACTTACAAACTTCCTCTGATTATCTGACTTTTTCCCTGAAAAACCAATACCAGTGAAGTCTTTCGGATGTTTTCCCTGCATAAGAACATCATCAAGCTTTCCTTTTCCTTTAAAGAGTCTCTGAAATTCCTGATTCTTGTCTTGAAGCTGTTTAGATTCAACCTTTACTGCATCCAATTCTTCTTTCAGTAACTCAAGATCCTTAAGAACTTTCTCTTTTTCAAGAAGTAATCCATCATATGACTTTCTCAAAGTCTCAAGTTCACCTTTGAGTATCTTCTTCTGCTCAGAAGTTTTATCCAAAAGAATTCCGGTGTCAGCAAGTTGTTGTAACAACTTCTTATTCTCCTTTACAGCAACTGAAAATTCTTCTTTCAGAAATTCATAAGCTTCATAAAGTTTGTCGAAATCCTCATCTTCTTCACTATCTGAATCATCTGTGAGAGTATTATTTCCTTGTGAAGATTCAGCAAAAGTACCTTTTTGAACTGATTTGGATGTCTCTTGCAAAGTGAAAGCAACAACTTCTGAATCACTGTGTTGTTCTTCTGACGGACTTTCATCCTCATCATCTGTCAAAGAAACTTGTAGTGCTTTACCTTCTCTTCTCTTAGCGGTAGGGCACTCAATTCTGATATGACCAGTTCCATTGCACTCATAACACTGTAAATCAGAAAAAACATCTGGTTTCTTAAAATCCCTAGCCTTTCTCTGCTTCTTGTCATACTTGCCTTTATCATTCTGTCTACGATTACCAGACGGATGTTTATCGGTTGTTGGCTTTCCACTGATTACGATTCTGATACTTCTTATTCTGAAACTGTTTTGCTCTCCTTTCCTGCAACATCTTAGATACACTTTTCGAGATAAAAGAAACTTCATCTTCATCCAAGTTATCTTCCTTATTTTCAACATTAAGAGCAATGTTCTTAGTAGTATCATTCTCTATGTAATTCAACTCGTAAGATTGAAGAATTCCATACAAGCCTTCTAGAGAAATGGTGTTAACTTTATCTAACTCTTCCAAAGCAGCAACTTTAGGAAAGAATTTCTTAGAAACCGTTCTAAGCAATTTTCTAACTTGCTTTCTCTCATCCCACTGAGCACCAAGAGAGTACGCCTGACTAACAACATCCTTAAATCTACTATAATAAGCAGATATAGATTCATCATCACTCATACGCAAGCTATCAAAGAGTGTTTCAATACGTTGTAGTCTAGTAGCTCTCACATCAGCAGAACCTTCATGCGCTATTTCTAAAGCTCTCCATGCATCATAAGCAGTAGTATAGTTCGAAATCATTCTATACTGAGTAGAATCCATAGCAGCAAATAGAGCATTTAAAGCTGAAAAGTTACCTTGCTTAGCTAGCCTTTCAGCAGCAGTTAATTCAGCTCTTGTAGCAGGCCTAGTTGTTGGTGGATCGTCTGCATTAGTTGGAGTCACCAGCCTAGTAGGTTGTTCCCAGCGTGTTTCGATTGCCTCATCAGCATCTTCACCAAGTGATGCTATAAATGCCTTCATTCTCGTTTTCCAGTAACTGTAGTCAGTTCCATCAAACAATGGTGGACGAGAAACTGAAGAACCTTCCCTATTACTCATCTTCTGAACATATCTGATCTACTCAATTTCGCTAGAGCACTGGATTCGCTCTGATACCACTTGTTTGTCCCAGCCTGATCTGTACTTATGAGCAGACGTAGTTTGTGTGTTGTATTAACTACGCGGAAGTAACTAAAGCAGTAAACAAATCAACACAACAAGTTGTTTACCCAGTTCGATCATACGATCTACATCTGGGGGCATACCAAGCCAGGTTCATCCACTAATCATCAATACTGATCAAACCAATGAACAGCAAAAGCATAAGAGCAATCAAACCTCAACACAAGTTAAACTTGGTTACTGGAACACGACCAGTAGTCTGGTAAGTGTATCAACCACACTTCACCATCTGCGACTCCACCTTATTCAACTTGAGAGTGATTCTCCATGCTGTAACTGCCTCCATTCGGTCTACAGCTTCCTTGATCATCTCGACGAACCTTCTCCAGTAGACAGCATCACCATGCTTCCAATATAGATGAAGAGCATCTCAATGCCTCTCCATTTACAAGTAATTCGAATTCAAAATTACACAGAAATTACTCTCAACAAGCAACTACTATGTAACACTCAAGCAAAACATATATGTGAATCAATGAATAAAATCTCTCTACTAAGTACAAATGATGATCACACATATATATAGCAGTGTAACACGTGTGAGACGGTTATTCTTCAGAAAGCACGGGAATCTTCTAGAAAGATTCGCAAATAACCGTTCACCAATTAAGTTGTAACAAACTCCAGCTGGCACCTGCTCAGATTAGCTTCGTTGTTGATGAATAGTCTGAACAACAGTCAAACAACAACTCTGCACAAAATAACCCTAACAGGTTCGAAAGTGGTATGACTTTGGAGCATTAGCATCTGTTCATACTACATCACCAGGGTTTCCGGAAATCGAAAAACTTCCGGGATGGATAAGTAGTGCGGTGCACGAATCATAGCAGAACAACCCGCACCTGCAAAGAGGAGATATTCTGGAGCTTAAGTTCATTTCAGCGGCACCAGAAATAGTCGGAAAAGGTTCTTATCCGGTCTTTCAATTTATTAAATTACAAAGACCTGATATGATTGCCTTCAACAGAGTTAAGTCTATGGATGAGAAGGCACCATTGGTATCTTCAATCAGCGAAGATGAAATCTCCACCCGACGAGCATGGGGATTTTGGGTCTGTCTCACCGAGATGGAAAAGGTTAAATATCCGTTTAAAATATTCTCAAACAATTTAAATGGATCGTTCCTGGTTAATTCTTTAACAGGGAAAAGCACAGAGTTTGCGGAAACCTCATTCGAAAAGAAGAGGTTACTCATCTGGGAAAACAAGTTGCCTGCAACCGAGTCTACCAGAAAAAAGGCATGCAACATGATGCATGTTGGCCAATGGGATAACCACATATGCCCATATTGTGCAGAACATGAGAAACCCCTATTCGGTACAAAGATCCGGGTAACCCAGAAAAAATCCGGACCCGAACAGGACAAAGGGAAGAAACGTCCAAAAAACTTTCACAAGCCAAAGTAAGATTAGCTGGATGTAAAAGAAAGAGAGGTGTCGGCAACACCCATAATTAAAAGCCGATAAAGAAGGGCAGAGTAGCTGGCAAAAAGTGGCCGACAAGAGAAGGTGGAAAGTTGACAAAAGCCACCCAACGCAATAATTCAAAAAAGGACAATAATGTAGCGGGTGGAAATTAAGGCCAAGTGACGAACGCAGTGACGTCACAAGGATTTAGAGGAAGATTGGAATCCGGGGCTGAAGTCCGCGGGCCCCTATAAATAAAGGAGTTTGAAGCAGATGGAAGGCATCGAAAATTCCTCCCAACTCTTCAAAGTATTTGTAATATTTCTCTTTCTGCATATTTCCTTTCGAGTCTGTAAAAGTATGGGGTATTCCCCCAAGAGTCTTGTATCCTCCATGAGGAACTAAGTGTCTGTCTTCTCCGTTAGGGGAAATTATATTTAAATAATATTTTTAATATTTCTTCAGTAAAATCCAGGCTTCCAAATATCCCAAATATCCCGATAATATAATTAAAACCCTTTATTCATATCTTGATACGTCCTAAGGTAGGAAACGAAATAGGACTGTGCTGTTTGTTGCTGAAGGAACTAAGAATCGGTGAACCATCGGTCGCGGCTGCGTGGTTGGAGGGAGTCCGTAAAATCACGGAGCTTAGGAAACCCGGCAGCAAGGCGGTCAAAGCCAAGGTATGAAGTTTAGTGCTTAATTTAATTATCGGAAGCATGATGGGCTGATATTGGACTAATGATAATGAAGAAACTAAAATCTGGGGTCAAAATGAAATAAAGTAAAAGTTGGTAGGGTTAATTGAAGTTTGAAAAAGTCAAAATAGTCTAAATGGCCTTAATTTGGTCAAAGATGGTTTCTAATGGCCTAAAATTGGAAATTGATTTCATAATGGCCCAAATGTGGAAATGGTGCCTTGTAATGGCCTAAAAAATTCATTTCCTCTTAAAACAATAACCCACAAGTTGGATTTTAAGTTGAAGTAGTGGTGAAGAAACGTGAACCGTTCAAAAATCCGGCAAGCATTCTTCAAGTGTATCTCACGGCTAGGGTGTGGCGTCGGGTCGGGTTTGGTGGGTTCGGGTTAGTCGAGTTCGGGTTAATCGGGTCCGGGTAGAAAAATAAATTACCCGCCCATTACCCGACATTGGTGGGTACCCAACATGTCGGGTACCCACTCTTTTTTTCTAAAAAAAAATAAAGAAAAACCTTTAAAAAAAAACAAATTATTAAAGAAACTTTGATAAATTCAATAATCACCATTATGATTTACAATTTACAAATAATAAGAATGAGAACATATTAATGAATAAAAGACAAGAATTGACTAATAATATTTCGAAAAAAATAGGGATTGAGGTTTTACCCTTTTGATTTGCATAAAATTATGTAATTAGAAATACTAAAAAATAAATACTCTTTAAATTGTGGGGATTTTTTTTTAAAAAAAAAGATTGACATTTTTTAATAAATAAAATAAAATAATTTATTTTATTAAAAAAAAGTCGGGTAATTTGGGTACCCGATCGGGGAAGTCAGGTTCATTTGTAAAACCCGATACCCGACCCGATCTACTAATTTCGGGTTCGGGTACCCAACCCGATCCCACTATTTTTTCGGGTTCGGGTCGGGTACCCGATTAAACCCCCCCATTTGCCCACCCCTACTCACGGCCCCGGTTAACTTTTGAATTGGTAAAAATGGCCTTAAAGTGAGCCCAAATACCTTGTCATGGTTAAAACCATAATGTGAACGAGTCGTGGCCTAAAACCGAAAATGGTACCTTGTAATGACAAAAAATAAAAATAAAAATTAACTCATAACTTTAATATTTGGGGTTGGGGATTTACTCTCGACTCTCAACCTATAGGCTAGGGATTCAAATCCCATCTGGACCCCTATCCATCAATTTTGTTCCCTTTATAATTTCTATGGTATGAGTTCCCACCATTCATTTTTGAGGGCTTTAATGTCCCATCCAAAAAAAATAACTTTAATACCCCATTATCATATTGCATATAAATATAAAGGCTATCAAAATTAAAGCTCTTACTAATTTTCTTTATTTTCTCTCCATTTTAAAGACCATCTTCAACCGACCAAACTCAAACATAAAATGATGTAAATGTCACATCCAAAAGTAATTAATCTCCAACTGAGTACACTATGGGGATGTTTGGGAGTCAGCGGATCCGCTAGCAGATAGCGGATTCGGAGAGAGAACTGTGAGACAATATGTTCTTTCAATATGCTATATGCTAGTAAATATGTTGTCTTCCAAACAGCCCATATATTCAAACTCAAAAGAATATTCTCAACATATATTTTTTTTTATTCCACTCAGTTTTATATACTCAAATCCAATATTCTGTAGAAAAGTATTTGCTACAGTAAAACGCAAAATATGCGTTCAGCTTCTCCACAAAATACAATTTCGGGTTTTTGGGTTTGAGTTTGGCGTATAGCTGCAGAGGATTTGCACCATATTTTGGCTTTGGATTTATGTTTGGGGTATGGTTGGAGTTGTTCTAACTCGCAAACACATAATTAAACTTTTAATTTAATTTTATTTTCTTTTGCATATTTTTTTAAATTAACATTTTATTGATTATAAAAAAAATTTAACTTTATTACCAAATTCAGTTGCCCTGAGTGATATGATGCTATGTCAACTTAATTAAAAGTTTTGGGTTCAAACTTTTTGTATATGCAGAATTCTGCTTTGAGCGAAGAAACCATTCAATGCTCACTCGATCCTTAAATGAATTAGTATTGAATCTCATTTTTAAGTGAATTAGCATTGGATCCATGAGGCCTGGGAAAAAAAAAAAAAAAACTTTGTTATTATTTACTTACTTTTCTTTTCCAACCGATCATTTTTTTTAAATTTTATTTTATATTCCCTCCGGTTTTTAAAAATTGTAACATTTCTGCGTTTCACGTTATTCAATGCACATTTTTATAGCTTAATATCTCAAATTGTGTAAAAGTACAAATTATAAAAAATTGTTATTCTAAAACTACACGATTAGACGAATCTAACAAGATCCCACTTGACTATATTTTATCTTGTATAACCGTGTTAAAAATTTGAATCAAAGTTACTCAGTGAATAGTAACAACTATGCAAATGTTACAACTATATAAAAACGGACGAAGTATTACTAAAGTTGAAAATGTGCTGAGTATTATATTATTTTGAGTCAATAGTATATTTCTCTTTCTTTTGGTAACACATTTTATTTTGAGTCAATAGTACATTAAATATAAATCGCAATAAAAATTCGAAGTATGGTGCGAAAAAATATTTTGGGTTGTTTAAAACAAAAAACACATCTTCAAGGATTATTTTGAAACGTTGAATTTTAATGAGGGCACACAATGATACAAACGAAACGAGGATGGGGAATTTACCAGATAGCGCCAAAACAGCGAAAATTTCAAATTTCATTGCTCAACCATGAAGGAAAGTATGTTCAATCTAATACCGTTCATTTGACAATCTAATCTACGGTCTACTGGCTCGATCCGCGCCTATTGAATTCCACCAATGAAACCGCATTTTACTTATCTATATAATGAATCGGCGACCTACGCCAAAATATCTCATCGCATCAGTAAAATCTCGTAGTTTACGCAAAGCTCTTTCCAACCCTAGGTCCCAAATTATTCTCTCAGAAATGGCTCCCAAGGTAGACAAGAAGCCCGCTGAGAAGAAGCCTGCTGCCGAGAAAGCCCCCGCGGCCGAAAAAGCCCCGGCGGAGAAGAAGCCGAAGGCTGGAAAGAAACTTCCGAAGGAAGGCGGCGCCGCTGCCGGAGACAAGAAGAAGAAGAGGACGAAGAAGTCTGTGGAAACATACAAGATCTATATTTTCAAGGTGCTGAAGCAGGTTCACCCCGACATCGGGATCTCGAGCAAGGCGATGGGAATCATGAACAGCTTCATCAACGATATCTTCGAGAAATTGGCGCAGGAGGCGTCGCGACTGGCTCGGTACAACAAGAAGCCGACGATAACTTCTCGGGAGATCCAGACTGCGGTTCGGTTGGTGCTGCCGGGTGAATTGGCCAAACACGCTGTTTCTGAGGGTACCAAGGCTGTAACTAAGTTCACTAGCTCTTGAAGAGTTAGATTTTTAGTTAGTTTTGGGGGTTAATTTCAATTCCTATGAAATAGTGGCGTGCTTAGATTCTAGGGTTTCATACTGGTCAGAGGTATGTAAATTTGTCCTGTCTTGGATATTTTATGGCTTTATTCTAGTAATGATGATTGTCGGTATTGGCTTTGAATTCATGGTTTCACTTGCAATTTTATAGTTTTGGATTCGTATATCGTATAATTGCATATTGATTTGGATCAATCTGAGTTTGTTATCTTCTTTAAACTCTTGGATTCAACCGTTTGATCCTTAAGTCTCACCAAGATAGTCTTTTTAGTGTTTCACTGTACAAGTTCGCCAGTTCAAACGTCTGTGAAATGACCATGGCTGTCATTTTAAAAAGAGTGTGTGAGTAACTTTTTACAGGGTTGTTTTTAAAAGCACCACGTTAACTTCTGGGCTGTTTGTGATGGTGACAAAAAATTGTTACTGATATAAATTTATTATGTTTTTACCAGATTCAAAAACCTTTGTTTTTGTATGTAACGGTGAAGGTGCCACCATTCATAGTTGTGGGCGAATCTTCTATTTTGTGTGTGTTTTAGAAATCAGGCTTCATCGTCATTGAGGGATGGATCTTCAAGTTTTCTTTTGAGTGTACATGCTTCTTCGTCATTCATAGGTTCTTTTTCTATCAAATATTTTCTGTCATATGATCATTATTCCATTTCCAGTGAGCCAGGAAGGGCACCCAATGCTGCTTCTGTAGTTGGTGATATATCTTGTTTCCTCATTTGTCCAATGTGTAAGCAGATTGAGTATTTTGGCGTATTGGTTAATAATTAAATTGTTACTCCGTCGCATTTAACTTTTCTGGTTTGATTTCTGCACACAATTCAATGCACTTTTTCAATCGTTAATATCTCAAAATATATACAATGAAAAATTATGTAAAATTATATGATACTACGATTCTAACAAAGACCTAACTCGACTGTTTTTTTCGAATCTATACTTGTAATAAAATTAAGTCAAAATTGAACAAATGCAAAAAAAGTTAAACAGGACATGTTTGGTGGGACGGAGGGAGTATTTGCTAATTTACCGAACATTTTTTAATTAAACAGCTTATAGTAGTTGGCTGTGTCCGGGAGGGAGGTAAACGTTGGGCTGTGGCAAGTTAAAAGAAATCGCCTAATCCCAAAACAGGACACTGGCACTGGCAAGTATGAGTGTATGCCTTGGATTTAAAGAGTAATCGAGCTTCTACACTACACAGGAGAATAGAACTTGTCTGGACTCTTGATGGAAAGCAGTACAACACAGCAGCACTACTAAACTCATCATCAAGCTTGAAGCCATGCCTTGAAAAATTATCATGTCTCGATTTCATTGCTTGAAATCAACAGAATATATCATGTCTTGAAGCCATGCCTTAAAAGCTTCTTCCTGTCCATAATAGTTCCAAAACCATCGTTGGCAATGAATCTCGTGATCCATCAACCCATGGGATGGAACTCAATAGTCGCTAAAGAAGTTGCAACACAACTTGTTCAGAGTTTTGTATGAAAAAGAATTCATTATGTGTATATACCTTTCCTTTTCTTTGAGGATATCTTGTAGTAAAATAAGAGTTGAATAAATGCTACAGCTTTCCCCTCCTCTGTTCGTTATATAGTCTACCTACTTTGTGGATTTTGACAGACATGAAACAAATCAGTATACTTGAATATTTGTGATCCTTTCCAAGAACTCGTATTTGGCCTCACTTAAATTAGTTTTTCCTATCTTTCATTCAGAAATATCCTGAGCATTCAAAAAATTCGATATAGGAAACCCAAAGTCTATTCAATAATTCATTAATAAGATTGATCATTACACTACACTACTACAAACCACAAGCCCTAATTCCCAAAATCGAAAAAAACCATCAAACCCTAACAGTCTAATTCATTCAAGAGCTCGTGAACTTGGTTACAGCCTTGGTGCCTTCGGAAACAGCGTGCTTGGCCAATTCTCCGGGAAGAACCAACCGGACCGCAGTCTGGATCTCCCGAGAAGTAATCGTCGGCTTCTTGTTGTACCTAGCCAATCGCGACGCCTCCTGCGCCAGTTTCTCGAAGATGTCGTTGATGAAGCTGTTCATGATTCCCATCGCCTTGCTCGAGATCCCGATGTCGGGGTGGACCTGCTTCAGCACCTTGAAGATATAGATCTTGTAGGTTTCGACCGACTTCTTCGTCCTCTTCTTCTTCTTGTCTCCGGCGGCAGCGGCGCCTCCTTCCTTCGGCAACTTCTTCCCGGCCTTCGGCTTCTTATCAGCCGCAGGAGCCTTCTCGGCCGCCGGTTTCTTTTCCGCCGGCTTCTTCTCCGCCTTGGGTGCCATCACTGGAGGGAATTTGAATTGGGGATTTCGCGAATTTTACGAAAGGGTTGAAAAGAAAGATTGGCACTCTGTAGATGAGATGACGAAAGTAGAGGTGCGAATTGGTTATATAGGGCAATGCGTTTAGATTTGATTGGTATAACAGCGTTGCCGCGGATCGTGCTTTTGAACCGTTGATCGGACATTTAATTGACGGGCGAGATTTGGTGGATTGAATCTTTTGTTTTCATTCAGAAATTAAGTTTTGGCGCTACTTGTACTTTTCCATAAACTTCTAGTGCTAGTTTGGCGCTGCCGGTGCGTAAGATTCCTTTTCTTTTCTTTACCTTTTTTTTTTCCCCTTTTTTCTTTTTCTGTCAATAATCAACTCCATCTACTAGTACTCTAGTAGTATTACTATCACTATTAACTCTGATTTTGTAATTCAATATATTTATTTAATACTCCCTCGTTTTTTAATAACTTCTCCATTTTTGCATTGCACGCAATCCAACATACATTTTTAATCATTAATAGCTTATATTATATATATAAGTAAAAATTATAAAAATTTGATATTTTAAAAATACGCGATTAAACGAATCCAACAATATCTTACTTGATTATATTTTATCTTAAATAACTATGTTAAAAAGTTGAAACAAAATTACTTATTAAATGATAAATAAAATCGGAGGGAGTAATATTTTAAAATTAAAATTATTCTTCCATCTCATTTTGGCATTTTACATTATTTATTGATCAAATTTATCGCAATTATATAATAAAAAATATTATTAACTCGACCGAGTTGAATTCATTTATTTTTTATTTAGAATATACTCCTATTTTATATAATTATAACTGGACACTCATGTTGATTATTTTTTAAAATTATATAAATTGCAATAAACAATCGAGTAAAATTTAAATAATTAATAATGTTAAAAAACAAAGGGACATTGTACTGAGTAGAGACGAGGATCAAGTCACGAAATGTTGGAGTTTTCGATTCTCCACTGGCCCCTATCCCTCTCTTTTATTCCATTTGTAATTTGTATGGCATGGGCTCCCACTACCTATTTTCCAGACCTTCAATGACTCCTTTTTTTTAAAAAAAAAAGTTGAAATATAATTGAATAATAAAAATAAAACCAAATTTGGTCTTGAAATGGTGTGTAGTCATGGGCGTGCTCATGAGTTGTGAAACTGAAAGATGTTGGATCGGAGCTAGGATTTGGTTCTTAGTCCTGACATTGAAGATATGTGTCAAATACTATTATATGAGTACATATAAAAACAAAAATGCAAACTCAGTTGAGGATAGGGATGGCAATGGGTCGGGTCTGGGTCGGGTCCAGCCGGACCCAAGACCCGACCCGAGAAAAATTCTAGGACCCAAGAACCGACCCAGACCCGAGGTATTATTCATTGGACCCGAGCAGACCCGAACCGACAGGACCCGGACCCAGACCCGTGGACCCGTGGACCCGAAGAATTAATAAAAATTACTAAGCAATAGGTTGGACCCGACCCGACCCGACCCAGGACCCGATAAAATAATACTCCCTCCGTCCCACTAATTCCGTCTCATTTTCCTTTTTGGTCCGTCCAATTACAATTATCACATTTCCCGTTTATGAAATAAATACATACTCCCTCCATTTTTTAAAAAATATTAACGTTTGCATAGTAAACACTATTGATTGAATAACTTTGATTCGATATTTTAACACAACTACCATCACATCACATTAATAAATAACTATATTAAAATTTCAATCACACAACTATCACATCACACATAAATAAATCAATTAAAAATTTAAATACATTAAAATTACATCACATAAATTCCTAATTTACTTCCACTTAAACACTAATCTACCCCTACATTAAATACTAATTATCCCACATAAAATACTGTGCCAAAAAGAAATGGGACACTATTAGTGGGACGGATGGAGTAAAAAAAATACATCAGCAACTATGAAACATGAAACGAGCAACACTACAGCAGTAGCAACATGGAGATAATGTGATTAGTTTGTGCAACCATTCGACCACATGGAGATAAATTTTTGAGTGACCTATAATATATCAGCCATGTATTTCAGAATCAATAATATGCATACCGGACACTGGGAAAATAACATTGTAGAAGAATGGGTGAGCAACTAAACATTATAGGCTAGAGGCTGCTCTCACATATCTAGGGTTCCCACACACCAAATCTATTCGGGTCGGGTCGGGTCGGGTCGGGTCGGGTCTACCCCTGGACCCAAGAACCGACCCAGACCCGAAAAATCTAAATTGGACCCGACCCAAGAACCGACCCAGACCCGAAAAGAAGGACCCGAACCGAGTTAAACGGGTTGGGTCCGGGTCGGTTCTCGGGTCCACCGGGTCCAATTGCCATCCCTAGTTGAGGAGTGATCTCCCTGGCGCGAAGATAGTTTGTGTATCAGCTGTGCTAACAATCTAGTGGTCTGTATAGTACCACCAATTATATTGGGGCATGCCTTAGGTGTTGTTGACACTTTACAACATCTGCTGTGACGATGTTTGAGTAACAAAAAATAATGTGCTGAGATAGGAGTGATGTGCACATAAAAAAGATGATGTGTAAATGCTCAAACACCACTCCAAACAACACAATATATATTGTAGGTGTGAGTGAAGATTGTGAGAATCATATTTTCTTTTTCTTTTTTTTTTAATGAGCCATCATTTAGCACGTACAACCATTTGTCTTGCCTATAACTTTATTATATTGTGCGAATCAATCCAAGCGTGCCTACCTCTCTCCGAAGACAAAGCAACTTTGTCCTCGGTGTATCAACACCACAACACATGGTGAGAATTGTAGTATGTAATCGTATGTTCAAAACAAGTGCTTAGATACCTATTTATTGAGCAACCACACTACATGTAGGGAAAAAAGACTGACATTCAATGGCATTGAAACTTTAAAAGGGCATTGAAGAAATGCAACCATGAACCATGTCATAAACTTATCTATATTGTTTGTGTTGTGATAGCAATTTTGTGGTATATATAAAGTACGTATTTTGTTATCCGAAAGGGAGGATAGACAGTGGATCAAAGGAGGAAGTGGCTTTCTTGGGACCAATTCCATCTTGTTTGCAGAACTTGCTGCTTTGGAGAATGGACTGGAAGCATTGTGCAACATTGGTATTAGGGGTGTCAATTTGGACACGAACCCGAAAAAACAAACCCGACCGACACGAAAAATTTCAGGTTTGGGTTTAGTCATTTTAGTTTTTTTTTCCCCAAATCAGGTCGACCCGATACCCGACCTGAAAAATTATACCACCTGTTCAACATGACACGAACATAACCCGAAACCTGAAATTGTGTTAATTTTGGTCTATAACCCAAAAAAATGAACCGAACGATACGAAAAATTTCAGGTTTGGATTTGGTCATTTTGGATTTTTTCCGAAATCAGATCGACCCGAAACCCGCCCTAAAATATTATACAACCTGATCAACCCAACACGAACACAACTCGAAACCTGAAATTGACACCCCTAATTGGTATGAGGAGAATCTCTTGCTATTTGGATTCGAAATATGCTCTTTAGGCTATTAAATCGCCCAATAAGCTTCATCTCTATGCTGTCAACGTTCAGAAGAAGGACAAGTTTTCGAGGAGTGTGTTTTTCTACATGTTCTTAGAGAACGCAACAAGGTAGCGGACAAACTTGCGAAGCACAGAGCTACAAATGAAGAGTTCTTCACCACGTAGACATATCCTCCGGATCTAGTCACAGAGGTGGTTTTGGCATATAGCAATGGTGTATGCTTCACGCGCTGCTAGTGCATTTTTATGTGTTCCCGTTACTTTATGTGTTCTTGTTTCCCCCTGTCCCCCTCGTATTCCTTCATTGTTTTGATATTCGTATTAGCTTGTATTTTTGCTGGCCTTGGCTTACAAAAAACAAAAAAAAAAGTACGTATTTCTCCGTCACTACAATTATTAGTCACTCTTTGATTTATAGGAAATTATACTTTTATTTATACTATTAATTTAAATTATATTATGTTTTATTAAGTTGTTTGAATCATACTCCGTTGTCCCAATAAAGATGTATTGTTTGACCCGGACACACAATCAATGCATTTTCCATGCATAGAAGGAATCCCCTTATTATTCGCAATTAGCAAATAAATGGATACTTTTAAAATTAAAATAAATAAAACTGCACAACAATCCGTTATTTGTTAGTAAATCCGGAATGCGTTTCTATGCGGACTCCGTATATGCGGGCATGTTCTCCGCAAGCACATGTTGTGCTATTTACCCCCAAACCCACATATGGCATGATATTATCTTATTGACTTTCCTTCTTTTAGTGGAGTGATTGGTGGGTAATTAAGGGGACTTTTCATTTTTTAGTTTTACTGAAATTGTGGAAAATATTTTTAAGATTTTATCTTATTGACTTTCCTTCTTTTCATTTATAAGTCTGCACAAATGTTATGTGTAATTGTTTACTTTGGATTACTGTTTTGACATTGTGCTGCATTCCAATATGTGCGTGTTCTATATGGTGCATTCAAGTGTTGTGCATGCTGCTTGATCGTGATCCTTAATCATTAGAAATTATCGAGCTCCTTTCAAATAGTATCTATGCCATATCTGTAACATAATTGTGTTCTGTAATGTTACCAGTCATGCTATTATCATGTTGCAACCGTGATCTGAAATGATATCAGATATGATATTATCATGTTGCCACCGTGTTCTGTAATGGTATCAGTTATGCTATTATCAGTAATGATATTATCCTGCTGCCAACGCGTCGGTCGCCTAAATCTGCCAACATGCAATTGAGATCTATCATCTCCGATTCCTCAGTCCGATCGGCAGTATCATCATCATCATCGACACGGTTGACATCACTTGCTATAGAACGGTTCAATCGGTCTACTAAATCGTCCGGTAAGCAATTGAGATCTATCATCCCCGGTTTTTCCGTCACGTTGAGTTACCAGATGATGCTTCTTCTACGGGCATGACACAACACACCGATAATCGAATCTTCATCCACCACGAATAATGCAGTTACTAATCATCCATTCAGTACTCCCATGAATTTGGGAAGTTAGTGATCCACTTTCCGTAATTATTTAATGCCTGTTAATGGTATGAAATCCCACTATTGTGACGCATAGAACAATTTATGCATGGTTGTAACATGTCCATATATGCTGATTATTAAATGTCAGGATAGTAACCGGATTAAGTAAATCCGGGGATGTCACATAAATTCAAAATAAAGTGGAGTAGTATCTTGATTGACGATAAGATATAAATAAACAATATTTAGTTGCTGATACAACCTTAATACTCCATCCGTTTTTTAATGTTTACCATTTTGATAGTTGTTACTATTTAGTGAGTAACCTTTATTCGTTTTTTTAAAACACATTTAAGATAGTATATAGTTAATTACATATTAGATTTGTATAATCATATAGTTTTTATAATGTTAAAATTTTAAAATTTTTCTTTTATATAATTTGAAACATCAATCAATAAATATATATATACATATATATATATATATATATATATATATATTGAAAATGCAGGGGTGATGAACAAGGGAAAGAGTATTTTGCAACTGCATGATATTGGGATGTTTGGATGTACACAAATAATATCATATACTCCCTCCGTCCCACTCAAACCGTCACATTTTGACTTTTAAGACTCTTCAATAATCAACTTTGACCTAATAAAAAAATTTGGTCTTGTTAGATTCGTTTAATCATGTAGTTTTAGAATATACTCCCTTCATTTTTTATTCTTTATACGGACCCACCCAGCACGTGGTCCAATGCACATTTTAAACCATTAATAACTCATGTTCGATATAAGAAAAAATTAAAAACCATAAGATGTTACAAATCTAACAAAATTCCACTTGATTATATTTTAATTGGTATAACTATGATAAAACTCAAAATCATAATGTAAGGGTGAATAGTAGCAAAAGCCCAAATGAGGCAAGAAAATAAAAACGAATGGAGCATATTTTATACTATAATTTTTACACATGCACATTTTAAAATATATTAACTATTATAAATACATTGGACGGTGTGTTCAAAAGTTTTGAGATATAAATAATGAGACAGAGGGAATAGCATATACTAGTGAATTGAGTAACAAATATTAATAATAGATTTGATCAACAAACTGTAGTAGCAAATTTAATAAAATGTGTTTGGTAGATATCATATTTATATACCTCATCTGTTTTTTAGTGTTTGCTACGGACTCACCCAATACGCAGTCTAATATATATTTTAAACCACTAATAACTTAAGTTCGACACAAGTAGAAATTCTAAAAGTTCGATATTTAAAAACTACACGACAAGAAAAATCTAACAAGATCACACTTGACTATGTTTTAATATGTATAACTATGATAAAACTTTAAGTAGAAGTGTATGTGTGGACAATGACGAAAATTCAAACGTAGCAATCTTTAAAAAATGGAGGAAGTATAAAATTGTACAATATGCTATATGCTTTTCAATATACTTAAAAAAATTAGCATATTGATCCAAATATGCTATCTAACATGCTATTTACCAAACAAACATATTGGTTGGTCAAACTTGATATCGGGTATGTTTGAGAATTAGCTGTTAATTAATTACGTGAATAATACATTAGTCAAAATTAGCTGTTTGACAATTTTGAGACCAACTTTTTGCTTACGACAAGCTAAAATCCAAAATGTTGCTATTTGCAGCGATTTCAAAAGAGCTGATTGAACATTATTTTAAGTTATTTTGTCACTTAAAAAAATTACTTTATCTCACAAATTAACTGATTTTATTTAGTGAGTTTGCCAAATAGGGATATACTTCATCTGTTCTCTTTTAAATGCATTATTTCTACGTTTCACGCCGTCAAAGACACATTTTTAAAGGTTAATAACTCAAATTGTATATAAGTAAAAATTATAAAAATTTGATATTCTAATACTATTTCATTATAAAAATACATCACTTGACTATGTTTTTTCTTATATAACTATGTTAAAAAAATTAATCAAAATTACTTAATGAATAGTTAGTACTTAGTACTATGCAAATGTCTCACTTAAATGAGAACGGAGGTAGTACTAATGTACTATGCTGTATGTTCCTCAATATCATTGCAACCAAACAACCTTTTTATGGTTTATGAAAATATGTTTTCCTAAATAGAAAATTGCCTAATTTTTTAGAACCGAAGTGTAAATTTGGTAAATGACTGCTCTGAAGTCTAAAATCCCAGGTAGGGTTTTTCAGTTCACTGGGCTAAGCTGGGTCATGGTGGGGGCTGGAACTCTGGGTCCCACAGTAAAAATTACTCCTCCATAGAGCCCTAGATGGAGAGCGCGGCCGAAACCCGCAGGAGCAGGGAATCCTCCGTCCCTGATCGGCAGTCCGCCACCTCTGTTTCTCATTCACTACGCCCGTCAGCCGGTCTCTCCGCCACGTCTTTGCTTCTGCCGGCATTACCTCTGTGGTTCTGTGCTCATTCCTTTTATTTTCCTTGACTTTGAGTTGTTTTCTCCACAAGCGAGGTAAGTTGCGGCTTAATTTATTTCTTCATTTTCATGCTACTAAATTGTGTTGACATCATATTTCACAATGTCCACCTAGTATGTTCTGATTTTTGGTGTTTGATTTATCATTCTTAGCTGTCAGTTTTAATTATTGGTGATTCTACAGCATGCCTTGAAAGTGTTTGATAAAATGCCATAGCACTTTTTGTGTGTGCCCTGCCTTTGTTCTCCGTGGCTTTCGTTTTATAATTAATTTAATTGTTCTTGTTTAAGCACGTGCATTGAATTTTACTTTAGTTTTTTTAGTTTAATTTCAATTTAAAGTATGCAGCCAACATGTAGATTTTGTTTATTTATTTTTAAAAAAATAAGTGATCCGGTTTCAAACTCCCAAATTCAGTCATGGGAGGATGAAAAGAAGATGCTTTTAATTTATTATATACTCCCTCCATTCTTTTTTAACTTCACCAGTCCTGTATTTCATGCAATCCAATACACATTTTCAATCGTTAATAACTCAAATTGTATGAAAGTAAAATTTATAAAAATTTTATATTCTAAAATTACATGATTAGACGAATCCAACAAGATCTCACTTGACTATGTTTTATCTTATATAACTATATGAAAAAGTTGAATCAAAGTTACTCAATGAATAATATCTACTGTGCTAATGGTAAACTTAAAAAAGAACGGAGGGAGTATAGTGTTTGCTATAGTTGAAAGTTGAAACTGTTGCTTCTGGTAAATTTCCTTACTCATTAGGGGCTTTGGTTGATTTGCCATCAATTTGTTTTTAAGTTTCATATACGAATAGGTAATAAGAGATTCCTTTTTCAATTGACGAATTATCTTATTCGAGTTGTCATTATATCTGATTGTTTCTTTTACTAAAGATTTGCTTATTCACACTCGGTTTCTTTGATGAAGCTATCTATGCTGGTTACACATATTGTTCATTGAAACATCAAGATAAATAGTTTCTTGTTTTTTACTAAATTGTCTGGAAGCTACAACATGACAAGCAAGAGCTATAGATGCAGATTCATGAATTGAAGTACTTTAGGTTAATAATGCATTAATGCTCCTATTTTTGCTTGCTTGGATGGAGGCAGATTTTGTTGAGTTACTCAACTTTCTGTAACCACAAGACTTTGCATTAGCCTAGAGTGGCTCTTGGTTGTTTTGTTCATACTTTTCTTTTGTAATTTTAATAGTTGTTCACAGAAAAGAATAATTTGAGCACCTGCTGGATAAAAGTTCTACGCCTGCCATTGTAGTGTCTCCACCAAACATCTGAGTTCTGTTCATCTTCCTCCATTCCTCCTTCCAATTTTCAGGTATACGATGAATTTCTCTTTTTGTTGTGGACTGTGACATTTTTATCTGTTTCATATTCCATTTGGGTGCTCCAACTTATTTGCTCCAATTTATAGCTGTTGATCAATTTGAGTCTCTTTTGTGGATGATTGTCAACGTACACGCCTACGGCCTACGCTGCTTCCCTTTTTTTTTTTTTGTCTTTTTTTGTTTTGTTTGTTTTTTAAAATAAAATTCGCTGATAGCTTAATACATCTTGTATGAAAATATATGTCCTCATAGCAATCCTTTGAAGGACTCATGTTTTCATACCGAGGTTGCATAGAATGTAGGGGGATTTTGATAGGATGGATGCTTTCCTAGTTGTTTAGATGGTAACCTTTTATGGGTTGTGTGACTAAAAGTGGAAGATGTAATATGGTGCCCGTTAATATGAGGTGTTTTCCTCCTTGAAGATGCTGCAGTTTTCTTGGTTATGTTAGAGGGCTGAACTTTGATTTTTCATTTTTGCATGATGTGTGATGTTGTGTTTAAATTTTCTGGCTTCTGAAGCACTAGTGTGGCTGACACATCACTTTGTGTTGTGTTTTTACTTTTGCAGCATGGATTCACAAATCAATCATGTTATAGTGAATAGGGTTATTGGAATGGCAAGGCGCAGTGGCCAAATTGCGCAGGTATGAGTGTGATGACCAGAATTTCTTGATGAGAATTATCTTGGACCTGACTGGATGTTCTATACAATGTTGTATGATATGCAGTGTTTTCATGCCCCATTATTTTGTTCTAATGTGATTAAATCTTTAATTTGTGAGCCCTCTGCACTTAACATTTTTTTTTTGCTGAATATTGTTGAGATATATACTCAACTGCGAATTGGAAATTTTAATACGCCATATGATTAAGCATAATTATCTGGCAAGTGCTCTTAGTCTGCCAGTGGCCCATTCTCTGGTAGATTTCAAGAGTACAGTTAAATGTCCTTTGTTTCTACTGGATGGAATGCTCATAATCATATGCCAGATGTACTTGTATTCGAAATTTCTTAGTGCATTTCTTGTTTATCTATATGATGTTGTATTCAGCAATGTGCTTTTTATTTATTTATTTATTTTCTTATTACAGAACCTGACATTGAAAAGTTGTCCCCGTGTTCGATTAAAGTGCTCATTTCTAAATGCTGAGAAATCTAAATCTCAGAGACTTCAGATACCTTTTTCACCCAATATCAAGTTAGAAAGGAAGACTCATTTTCCGAGGAGTAATGCTGATAGGCTTTGCCCTTTTTCTTCATTTGGAGTTCGGGTACCCTTTGGATATGAGCTTTCCAACTCCAGAATACCCATGAATGCTTTTTATAATGGGTTGACAGGTGGAGCATATTCATTTTATTTTGGCAGCGCAACCAGGCTATTCTCTCAGATCCCCAAAACAGGTACCGAACACAATGTTGTTCGCACCGACTGCAAGGTCATTGGAACAAACTATTTACCAAAAACATCTAATAAGCCCTTGAAGTCAGCAAAGTCATTTGTTGCTAAGGAAAACGAAACGTCCATGCATGAATCAGCAATCAAAGGTTCTCTTGGCAAGGCCAATGGGACAAATTATTCGCCCAAAACATCTAATAATCAGTCCAAGTCGCGAAGGTCTTTTGCTGCTCAGAAGAATGAAAAGTTCATGCACGACCCAGGAAGCAAAGCTTTTCAAGGCAAGGCAGCTGATTCAAAAGATGCCAAATTGTCCTCTTTAAATGGCGCCAAGGCTAGTGAGAATTTCGTTGCTGTCAGAAGTACACAAATACCTAAAGGCAAAGATCAGGTGAAGCAGCGAGCTAGGAGCAAGAGAAAGCATCAGTCATCGAGTGCTGGTGCTCCCAAGGCAGCTGTCATGCCAGATAGTTCTGCCCCTAACGTTCAAGCTAAGGAGAACAAGAATAACGAAAGTAAACAATCTCATTCATCATTAAAGGTTAGGATTTTTTTTTCCCTCTAGTTTTATGTGTTTTAATGTCTGTACTGTAGATTTCACTAATTCTGTGCACATTTAGATCAATTCAGCTTCAAGCACTCAAAAAGAAGCAAGTCATAACTGTACTTCAACAAAAACTGTTGGAATTAAGGCAGCAGATCCACCAGCTACTGAGGGGGACTCCAACACCCATTCTCCATCCAACTCTGATGAGAAACTTACAGTGCAATCAGGCAACAAGCTATCAGCAAGGCGAAAATCACTACACAACAGAACTAAGTGTCAAAAGCAAAAGACTTGGCCTCAATTATACCCGCCTATTACTAAATCTGTTGTCGTGGTAGAGTCCGTCTCAAAGGCAAATATTATTCAAGCATACCTTGGTGAAATGTTCGAGGTTCTACCTAGTTATGGTCATGTCAGAGATCTGGCTGCAAGATCAGGATCTGTGCGACCTGATGATGATTTCAGTATGGTGTGGGAAGTTCCATCACCTGCCTGGTCTCATCTGAAGAGTATTAAAGTTGCATTAAGTGGGTACGACCTTCTATATAAATTACTTGTGGTAGATAGCTCCATTATATCCCAGTTTATAGTTTATACTGAATATATTTGTTTTGTTGCTTGGGCATCTTCCTGAATTTTACTATTAGAAGATTTGCTACATACAGTTTGCACAATTTCATATAATGCTGTTTCCACACTGGATAGTTTATTTTGTGGTCTTCATTCCTTTGTTACAGAGCAGAAAATCTTATTCTCGCTTCAGATCCTGATAGGGAAGGAGAGGCTATTGCTTGGCACATCATTGAAATGCTTAAGCAACAGGATGCTTTGCGTGAGGATGTAACAGTTGCAAGAGTTACTTTCAATGAAATAACTGAATCATCCATTAAAAATGCCCTACAGTCTCCTCGAGATATCAATCTAGATTTAGTGCATGCTTATCTGGCTCGACGGGCTCTAGATTACTTGATTGGATTTAATGTTTCCCCATTATTATGGAGGAAATTACCAGGTTGCCAGTCTGCTGGGCGAGTCCAATCTGCTGCCTTAGCTCTTATATGTGATAGGGAGAAGGAGATCAATGACTTCAAAACCCAGGAGTACTGGACCATTAATGCATACTTTCAGATGAAGAATCTAAGGTTGGCCAATGATGTTTCTCTTCCATTTCACTTGACTCATTTTGATTCCAAAAAGCTGCAACTCTTGTCAATTAGCTCCGATACAAATGCAAAAGGTATTGAAGAAAAGATTAAACTGTCCAAGTTTGAAGTGAATGGTGCTAAACTTAGCAAAATCCACAAAAAGCCGCCCACCCCGTACATTACTGCATCACTTCAACAAGATGCTGCTAACAAATTCAAATTTTCTGGTTCACATACAATGAAAATTGCTCAGAAGTTGTATGAGGGAGTTCAATTATCCGATAACAGGCCTACAGGACTAATAACTTACATGAGAACTGATGGTCTCCACTTATCTGATGAAGCTGCAAAGGATATCCAATCTTTTATTCGGGAAAGGTATGGATTGAATTTTACCTCAAAGAGCCCTCGTAAGTATTTTAAAAAGGTGAAGAATGCTCAGGAAGCACATGAAGCCATTAGACCCACTGATATCCGGAGATTGCCATCTCTGCTTGCTGGCCTGCTTGATGAAGACTCCCTGAAGATATATACACTTGTATGGGCTCGCACGATGGCATGCCAAATGGAACCTGCTGTTATTGAGCATATACAATGCGATATTGGTAATGCAAATCAGTCCATTTTGTTCCGTGCTTCATCCTCAAGAGTGGGATTTCCAGGCTTCCAGGCTGTTTACAAGGATGCAGAAGCCACACAAATCAGAGATATTCAGGATGAGGAGTCCAATCACAGTGAAGCATTCAAGGTTTTGAGTAATGTGCAACGAGGGAAACGACTTCCCTTGATTAAAGTAGAATCTGAACAACACTACACACAACCTCCACCCCGGTACTCTGAGGGGTTATTGGTTAAAAAGTTGGAAGAACTCGGTATGGGAAGACCTTCTACATATGCATCCACTATTAAGGTGATAAAAGATAGAAATTACATAACCATAAAAAACAGTACTATATATCCTGAATTCCGTGGTCGCATGGTGTCTGCATTTCTCTCTCATTACTTCTCTGAGGTGACAGATTATAGCTTCACAGCGGATATGGAGACTGAACTCGATAATGTCTCAGCTGGTATGACTGAATGGAAAGGTCTTCTGAAGGATTATTGGTCTAGGTTTAGCAAGTATTGTGTGAGTGCCAACAAAGTCCATGTCCATCATGTGGAGAAGGTTGTAGAGAAAGCATTAGGCAATACCTTATTTTCTTCACTTCCCGATGGAGATAGAACATGCCCAAGTTGTTTGGCAGGGACTTTGGCTTTTAAAGTTAGTCGGTTTGGTGTGGGATACTTCATCGCCTGTGATCAGCTCCCACAATGCAAGTGAGCATATTTCAGCATCCGTGGAGATCCAATCACAGTCCCTATATGGGTATTATTTTTCCAGTTTTTAACTTTTTTGGTCAATCTGCAGGTATATTGCTAAAACTCTTTATGGTGAAGATGATGATGACCATGATACTGAGGAGAAGAGAAAGTTTGAGGAGCCTACAGTGCTTGGTATACATCCAGGAACAAATGAGAAGGTTTTTAATTGGACAAATTCCATTGTTCATTTTCTATCTTTATCATCAATAGCAACTTTGACTTGGGTTATAAACATAGATCAGATTATCAGAAGAATGGTATAACGAGTTGAGTAACTAGTGTTTGAATCTATTGTTAAATCATGGTTTGCTGCTTGGCAATTTGCAGGTTCTTTTGAAGTGTGGTCCATTTGGAAATTATGTGCAACTAGGTGAAGACAGAAAGGGGCACCTACCTAAGCGAGCTTCATTAGCTCATGTAAGCTTTTGTTTGGGGCTGAAAAATTTAGACCCCCGCCGAACAATAGTATTATCTTATCATATTGTATTCTCTCCAATGCTAGGTAAAAGATGCAAACTCAGTTACATTACAAGATGCTTTTGATGTACTACAGTACCCGGTGACCTTGGTATTTTTCTGACAGTGTACTAGTTTTTCCATCATTCCATGCTTTCTTCTCATTGATTAATTATCGGACTTTCATTTCAGGGCAAACACCCAGATGACGACCACCCAGTAATTATAAGGTTAGGTCGGTTTGGATTTGCCATTAAACATAGGCGGGCAATATGTCCTGTGCCCAAGGTACGTATGTTTCATGGTTGTGTTTTTTCATCTTTTTCCTTTGTTTCAGAACTATTGTTTATATCCTTGTTCGGATGGCTCAAATACTTATATTCAGCATCTGGTTTAATGGTTTATGGTTACATCAATATTATGCCTTATCTGCTCATGCATGCACCAATGCTTACAGAATTTGAAGCCTAGTTCTATAACATTTGAGAAAGCCTTAGAACTACTGAGGAGTAAAGATGTGAGGAGGTGTGGACGGCCGAAACGCCAACCTGTGGTTGCTGCTGAGGCGGTGTAAGCAGATATGCCTGTGAGTTGAAGCCGGTATGTTTTCAATTTTGCAGCATATCTAAAAAAAGTCTGACTTCCATATGTAGATTAGATAGATATATATGTATATATACATACATATATATTCTTGTTAATTTATGCATTTTATAGAGAATAATAATGGTTATATTTTACCTACGAGAGCAACTTACAAAGTGTTATTCATGTGCTTTAGGGATTGATTTTTAAACTTTTTGAAGTTCAATCCATATAATATGATTTGTTGCCTTCTAAACTTTTATTTCATTATATTGGCTCCTACTCATTTGGCTTCATGGGTGAAACTGACTTAATTGAAATTAATTAGTGAGTGATATTTAGTGATGGGATCTTTAATTGTAATTTTTTTTTTTAATCTTTTCTGGCAATGCTGATAAATACATATGGGGACGGATATGTGCACCCAAAAAATACTTCAAAAACCCAATTTTATGGGCACCAACAGAAGAAAAGTAAAGGGTGTTGGTATGTTGAGGGCACCCATATGAAATATACCTAACATACCCTTATAAGAGTGATATACCAATATCTTATCCATTCCCCGAACCTCCATCTTCGACGGTGATGTCCGGCGAGACAGAGGTGGCGGTGGTAGCGAGTTAGTGTGACGGAGAGATAAACAAAATGATCTTCTGTTTTATGCTTGATTAAGGTTATATATAATGTAATTATTGTTGAGCATTTTGTGTTGGTGTTGATGTTGATTTATTGCTTGCTCAAAATGTCATGGATTGTGGGGGATGTGGTGGGGAATGAACAATGGTATTATTAGAGAATAAGAGATGCCACAACGAACGGCCACGGGTGGTTGTTTTGGAGGGGGTAAATCGTCCAGCGGTGGCCGTTTGAAGCAATAAGGGAACAAACTTGAGTTGGGGTGACATATAATGTCTTTTATACTCGATGGCCGTTGATGGCCGATTATGCCTATACATTTCGACTATGGGTGGTCGAAATTTCAATGCTCACACAGCTATAGGCGGCCAAATCGTGAATTGAACCAAAGAGCAAAATGGTTACATACATAAAGATGTAAGCTTGAAAATCTTACCTTTCCCATCACAATAATCTTTGAATCATCACCTTCCATGTTTTCTTACCTTCGGGGATCTCTCAATCCAACCTATCAATGAATTTTTGTGTTTGGGCTTTGGGTGTTATGGAGTTCGGGTTTAGGGTTAGGAAGATGAAGGGGATGGAGGATGCCCCTAACATATAGTACTTTTCTTTATTTTGTGCCTTCAACATTACAATTTAAAGAATAATTAATGTCTACAACATTTTTGTTGATGTCCCTAACATGTTATTTAATTTCTTAAGCGCATATATGTGGTATACTGGTATTTACTTTGTCATTTGGGTGCCTCTAAGAAACTTAGTGTGTATATATATCGGTTGCCTATATGTAAATTGACAAAGATATATACAATTTGGTAAAATAAATCTAGATCTTTTATGAATTTTGATAATTATGCAATTTGGGTGGAGTAGGTTTTTGGTTTGGTCTGTAAATCTGTTTGAATTTTAGGAGAGGCTACCGTTATGATTCTATATTCAAGATTATGGCCGTGTTTTGGAGAAAATGCTAGTGGTTAGTGTTTCGCTCGTAAAATGTATACTAAAAATAGGTTAAAAACTATATATTGTTGTGAAATATATTTATTTGCCTATAGCTCGAATGTATATTTTCTAGTTTAAGTATATATGAGAGAATAATATAATATGTATATATGGACGTGTGAGATATGAAAGAAGACAAAGGGAATAAGAGCTAATCTATATATATATTAAAGCATTAGTGAACAACCCATCCTAAATTTATTGTGGTGTTTCCATTTCAAATTTCTAATTTTTATAGATTTTCGCATTTTTTAATTCATTAATTTCAGATTTTTGCATTTATAGTTATTTATTATTCGTTATAGAATTTTCGTTTTAAAAAGATTTAAAATTTCAAAATTTATATGAAATTCGCTGTGTATATATGGAATTCATATCATTAAAAGATATATTAGTGAATATATGAAAAATATTTATATATATTAATTGATGTATATATATAGACCATATTTTCACAAAAATATGCCACTTCACCTAAAAATAATATACAATTGTATATTTACTAAAAGTAATATTCAATTATATAGTTGCTAATTGTTAAAAAATATATTTTATAATTATATCATTCTAATTATAGATAAATATATACTAAATAATATAAATCTTATACTCCATATTTGTTTTATTATATTAAAAATAATACAAAACAATTATATTATTAAGAGAATTGTGAATATTCATGTTCTATGGATAATTGGTTTAGAGTAAATTAATTATTTTCGTAAAACTTATTACAAATAAAAGAATCGGGTGTATAAAGAGTTATTGGGGTGCAAATAGATCCATCAGTAAATCAAGAAGGAAAATTTAATTTTTATATCTATATTTTAAAGAAATACTCCATTCGTTTTATAATAAGTGTAACACTAGGAAATGACATGTGATTTAAGCTAAGTTAATAAAATTTATTTAGTTGAAGAAATACGATAATTAAATAAATAAAATAAGATGGGTCACATTTGACTTTATTCGTTTTGAGTTTTATTTTAATTAATATAAAAAAGAGAATATCTTTTTAGACCATCAGAAGGAGTTATTTTCAGATTTTGGACATAAATTTTTTATTTAGAGATTTGGGTCATTACAAGGATGTTGCACCCAGAAAAGAGCCAAACGGCCCGCGTGGTGTTCAAACAGCCTCTTTATGGCCCAAAAGTGGAAATCGCCTCCTTCTGATAACCTATTTAAGTTTTTTCTATTTTTTATATAATTAAAATAAATAACATTTTTTTCCCCGAAAAAATAAATAACATTTCTTCAATCCCATTATTTATGTTTAACTTTCCTTTTTTTGTACGCCCGAATAAAAATATCACTTAATAACAACGTGTCAAATCACACCTCGAGGGCAACTGCTAAAATAAGGTTGCTCAATACCTCGGTAATCCTCTGTCACACCAATGTGTGCCTTCCCATCGAAGACCCATCATCCTCAGGATCTTCAATTTTGTTCACTTTCTCTATGGTGGAGAGTACTTATTTTTCTACTGTCATTTCGCAGAGAAATATATATTAGCAACTGAAAAATTCGATTGCTAATGTTTCTTTCAAAAAAAAATTTGTATTTTTATTTTTATTCTTTTTAATTTATTGAGAACCCAAGTCATTCAACTTACAAAGGGGGTAGATGAATGTATAAGGGGTCGAGAGGAAAATCGAACCCCCAACCTTTGGTTGAGGGGTGTTCGATGGGAAGACAAACGTTGGTGTGACAAAGTAGTACTAAGGCACTTTGCAACATCATTTTAGCAGTTTGCATCGATATATAGTTTGACACATTATTATTAAGTGGTTATCTTTTTATTCGAAATGCCAAAAAAGGAAAGTGATACATAAATAATAGGATGGAATGAATATTATTTATTAAAAAACTTAAATAAGTCATCAGAAGAATTCGGTTTTCACTTTTGGACCATAAGGGCGCAATTTGAACAATCTGCGGCTTGCTTTGGTCTTTTTTGGGCCCGACATCCTTTAGTGGCCCAAAATTCTAAATGAAAAAATAATGACCCAAATTTGGAAATGGCTCATTCTGATTGCCTAAAAACACTTATTCTCTATGAAAAAATTAATAATATAAGTATAATTAGTAAAAATTATTAACCTTCAAAATATTCCAAATATGGTAACGTAGCATTATTTCTAAACACCCCAAAAACGAACTTGTAACATTTAAAAGAACAGAGGAAGTAATTCATTAATCTATATTTTAATATATTTTTACAATTGACGAAAAAAGAAATATAAATCTAGCTTTGTTAGAAATTGAAAGACTAATTGCTACAAATTTTATAAGTTTGAAATTTTCCTTTGGAATGCCGGTATTAAATGAAATTTTAACGTCTTAACAGATAATCTATTGATACTTCAAGAAACATATTATAATAAGAAAGAAATGAAGGCGGATCATAAAAAGCTATTACCTTTGTTGAATGATGAGCAGAAGAATATTTATAATAAAATAATATCTGTAGTTAATAGTGATGAGGGTTTATTCTCTTTTCCCTACGTGGTGGAACTGAAAAGATATTTATCGATAATTTATCTAGAAAATATTATGTTTAGCCCATCGTGGGAGAGGTGATATTGTCTTGCCTATAGTATCCAGTGAAATAGCACCCATACTTCTTCCAAGAGGTAGAACTGCATATTCTGGATTTGGTATTCCACTAGATTGTGACGAGAATTCTACCTGGGAAAAAAACTATACTCCAAAAAATTATTTAACCTCTCTTCTCATTAAAACGAAGCTCATTATTTGGGATGAAAATTCTAGATTGGTAAAATGGTTATGAGCCAAATTCCTCATTCGATTTTAGATTAAAAAAATTCCCACTCACAGTTTATTTTACCATGACTATAGAAAAAGTCAATGTTAATCTTTAAAGAATGTTGGACTCAATTTTTAAAAATTAGTTTTTACACATGTCAGTGATATATTGCAATATCTCATGTTTCATATGACTTACTTTATAGGGCAAAGGTCGAATTGGTCGCTTTTCCTAGGTCTTCTATGTTCTATTTTATGTTGCTCAGCAGCCCGAGAAACCTTCCCATGACAGATCGAAATCCTAAGATAGCTCATTCTTCCTATGCCTTAAGGGAGTGAATGAAGGTATTCATTTCTTTAGTAAGAGCACCAATAGTATGGATATCTTCGATGTTTATAAGCTCAACTTTTTTAATAAGGCGCCTGGTTTGACATTGCTTGCTTGAAAGGGGGGACTCGGAGTATTAATATATAATTAAAATGAATTAACTCAAGATACTACAAGAAATGTTATTTACAATGAAAATTATATATGACAGAAATTTGCCCAATGAATACTTCATGTAGATGATGGTAATTGGTAAAACTGGTATTGATTTTGGAAATGTACAATTAGATGTGACATTTCCAGATGATAATTTTATAAACTGTACGGGATATTCTATAGCGGCAATTATTGAAAGTACTTATACAAATATAAACTGCCCCACTTCAAATCCAAATATTTTTAAAGTAAGTGTTATACTAATTCCTACCAATGAGATTATTGATACGATCAATCATTACATCATGAAACGTATGTCTGCAAATGAAAATGTACATGTATATCAGTTCTAACAATATTTGTCACGAGAATGAAAGTGTAGATAATGCCAATAACCTATTTTTACTGGACTATCTAAATACGATCAATTGTTCTGGATTACCGAATCATGAAATATAGTTGAATGCATAATCATGCTTCTTAGGAATATAGATCCATCAACTAAATTATGCATTGAAAGTATGTTGATAGTAACCAAGTTGTGGAACCTTAAACTAATTTTCGGAAAACCATGCAAGTAGAAAATTATTGAATGGTAGAATGATTATGAACCTATCTGATTTAACCAAATTTCCATTTGATTTCAGATGTTTCACTCGCAATTTGTTTTGCTATAATTATAAACAAAAGTCAATATCAATCTTTAAAGAATTCTAGAATTTATATTCCAAAACCAGTTTCTAGCCATGAACAGTTATAGGATGTTCAACTGTAATTCCAATCGACATGCAGAAATCATCAAATGCATGTGATGTATATTCTCCAGCATTATCAAGGCGTATTTTCTTTATCGGATGATCTGGAAACTGTGCTCGCAATTTTATAATTTGTGCAAGTAATCTTGCGAATGCCAAATTGCGAGTTGATAATAAACAAACGTGTGACCAGCGTGACGCATCAATTAGTACCATAAAGTACTTGAAAGGTCCACACGGTGGATCAATATGTCCACATATATCGCCTTGAATTCTTTCTAGGAATGTAGGGGATTCAATACCCACTTTGACTGAAAATGGTCTGGTTATCAATTTCCCTTGTGAACAGGCTGCACAATTGAACTCATTTGGGTTCAATATCATTCGTCTTTTCAATGTATGGCCGTTTGAATTTTCAATAATTCGCCTCAGCATTACACTGCCAGGATGCCCAAGTGTATCGTGCCAGGTAATAAATTCACTAGTAGCTTTCAAGCCTACTAGGTTATGTATTTCTGCGGCACATATTTTTGTATAGTATAAGCCAGAGGAGTAACATGACAATTTTTCATTCACAAATTTTTTGCCATTTTCAATTCGAGTTATCAAAAGATACTCGTGATCTGCCTCTTTTGAAGTTTCAATGTGATATCCATTTTTCGAATATCATTGAAGCTCAGTAAATTTCTTCGAGCTTTGCGTGAGAACAAGGCATTCTCAATCGCCATTTTTGTCCATTCAGGGAGAAATATAACAGCTCTACCGGAGCCTTTAATGCATTTTGCATTACCGCTTATAGTTTTCACTGCGGTGTTTTCCAATTTTAAATTGGAGAAATAGCTTTTACTTTTCAAAATGCTATGCGTTGTTGCACTGTCAATGAGGCAGATATCATCTCCGACTTTTGAATTTCCAGCATCCATTTCTTTACAAGAATATAAGAAGGTTATTAAACATCAGCAATATAAATATTATTAATGCAAAACATATTATATTATACATGGATAATAAAAGGGAAGTACAAGATATCATTATTTATATTAAACAAGAATTATAAAAGATAAGTACAAAATATATATAGCTATATAATATATTATTTAGTATCAGTATCTGGCTTAACAAAATCATCAGCTTCCAGGTGCGTGATATAATCATTTAATATAGCATCATATGTATCATCACAGGCATTATGGTGTGATTCAAACACCTTGTCGTTCTTTTCGTTTCGAGTCCTGATACAGTTCAGCTAAGTGTTTAGCTGTGTGGCATGTCTGAGTCAGATGACCTTTAATTCCACAACGAACACAAATTTCATCATTTTGTTTATGCTTTCTTGCATTAATTCTTTGTTGTGGTTTGTAAGGCCTTATGGTATCATATCTGCGATTTTGCTCAAATCGAGGCTTGTTTCGATAATTATTTTAACGAGATGATTCACCTCTACCTCGATTGTGATACCGATTTTGGCCACGATCATCATTTTGATTTTTAAAGTACCCATGATCACGCACATATTTCGCTGATTGAGCCGCGTTCACTTCAGGGAACGGTTTTGCACCTGCGGGCCTAGATTCATGATTTCTCAACAGCAATAGGCTGTTTTGTTCAGCCAATAATAAGCAGGTGATAAGATTAGAATATCTTTGAAAACCCTTTTGACGATATTGTTCACTCAATACTGAATTTTTAGCATGAAACGTAGAATACGTTTTTTCAAGCATTTCTTCTTCAGAAATATTTTGCCCACATAATTGCAGTTGGGCCGTAATCTTGAACACAGCGGAATCATATTCCCAGACTGTTTTGAAGTGCTGAAGCCTCAGGTTTTGCCAGTCATCACGGCCTTTTGGAAGCACCATCTTTTTAAGATTATCATATCTTTCTTTCAACTTTTCCCACAACGCCAGTGAGGATTCCAGAGTCACATACTCCATTTTTAATGCCTCTTCGATATGATGACACAAGAAAATCATGGCTTTTGCCTGATTTTGATGACTGGGATTTTTGCCTTCAGCAATAGTATCTTCCAGACCCATTGAAGTAAGATGTATTTTCACATCTCGGGCCCATGACATATAATTGCTTCCTTGAACGGTTAAGGGAGCAAATTCCTGCTTGCACCATAATCTTATTGAAAATTTTGCAATAAAAATTATACCTCAAATTCTGGTAACCCGGGAGAGTCTCTTCGTGCTGATAACGTGTTGTGAAATATATTTATTTGCCTATAACTCGAATGTATATTTTCTAGTTTAAGTATATATGAGAGAGTCATATATATGTATGAATTCTATCTATATGAAATGTATATATGGACGTGTGAGATATGAAAGAAGACAAAGGGAATAAGAGCTAATTGATTATGATATCAGTAGTGAGAATTGTGTCTATCTTTTCATTAAAATGTAAGCATATGTATAGTGCCATGGATCGAAGCAAAGAAATCGAATAGATTGAAGATAGGTGAGGGTTTTCGGTTCCCACAAACTCTCAAATGACCTCAAGAAAATTTGATATATGCTTTCAAGCAAAAATATTCAATGATTTCAAAAGGTGAGGAATGAAGTTGGGGGAAGCCATATATATAGGCAAACCCTAGTTACAAGGATTTATTAAGCTAAACAAAACAATTAGGGGCTTTAATCAACCCATTACAACTAATTAAACAAGAGCTAGATTAAATTAAACAAGGCAAAGGATTGTTGAGTACGACGCTAAGGAGAGGGGCAACGCGAAGCCTTGCACGACGACACTACAATCTTGCTTGGAAACGGACGGCGCTAAGCTGGGGAAGGGACGACGCTATCCACTTTGGAAGATCATGCGAACGCCGACGACGCTATACAAAGGACGGCGCTGAACGACGACGCTATACTCTAACTACAGCGCTATCCATGTCTGGCGTCGTCGATGGGTTCAGCGCTGTAGGGTCGAGCTGGTCTTCTGGAAGGCCTACGGCGCTATACCTTGGGTACGACGCTATCCAAGTGTAGTGTCGTAGGAAGGTTCGTCGTCGTAGCTTGGCTTGGAGAGGGATGACACTATCCTTAGTTCCGCGCGGTACGTAGTTCTGCGTCGTAGCTAAGGTGTAGCGTCGTAGGAGTTGACTGAGTTGGAGCTGACTGTTCCGGCTGAGGATCCCACTGTTCCGGTGCACCTTTCCGGCGTTGATCGGCCGTTGACCGGCGACGTCGACTTTTCCGGTGAAGTTCCGGTCAGATTCCGGCGACTTCGCCAGAGCTCCGACGAACCTCCGGCGACAGCGGCGGTTGTGGGACCCTCCTTTGACCTCCTCATGTTGTTCTGATCTGTCTGTGCATCTGGAGGTCTCCTTTCTCGGCTCCAATTTATCTGCCTCTTTGATCCAATTCTTCTTTGATCCACTTGCTGCTGCCGTTGACCAGCATTGACTCGCCGGATTCCGGTGAAATTCCGGCGGTGGTCCGGCGAGGCTCCAATGGGATTCCGGCGGTCTTCCAATATTCGTTTCTTCCATGATCAGCTTTAATTCCTCCGTTTCCTCCACAATTAATTCTTCCGGATGACTTAAAATATTACTCCATATGTTCCACATATCCAGGTCGGCTCGTCTATCTTTCGGGTTGGTCCGGACATCCATGTCATATAGGCAGAGTTGAGTGCCTATTACAACCTCTATATGGCTGCTTGATTAAATGCATTTAATGCATTTGTGCATGCCTTTAGCACAATTTCAAATATTGAATACTGACAGACATCATTGTTGACTTAGGTAGTACACTTTTGAATTGTTAGACATTCACGTGTAGTGCAATAGTACTGCGTCTGAATAATAGTGCTTTTCAACATATATATATATATATATATTAAATACTAGTAACCGCTATATTTTAACTTTTAAACTCTAAACAGTCGTTTACTCAGCTTTTTAAAAACACCAACATCTATGCTCTTATTTTAAACTTTAAAACCAAACACCATTACTCAAAACTATCTCAATTTAAAATTATTTTTTAACGTTAATTTCAAATATTAAAAGCTAACTATTTCCCAAACATACCTAGATATGAAGGTGGCAACATAATGAAATAGGAGTTTCATCTTGATTTCTGTGGCTTGTGCTTATTTTCAGAAAATTAAAAAAGTAAGGAGAATTTTGACATTTTTCTCTTGAATATAAAATGATTTATCGTGTATCATTGTTGGCATGGACTTTACACATGATGGAGTCATTTAATAGAGCCCAATACTAAATTTGGCTGATAGTCTATTAATTCATTCAAAAGCACACTAAAATAGGTGAACAAAATAATAATTATGAGGGCCATACATAATCCACCTTAAACTATATATATACATATATACATATATATATATATATATCCCATTTATCTACCAAAAATATGATTCCACGCACAAGAAATGGACATTTACTATGAGCCCATTGCTACAATCCAATGTGTAATTGAGAAATAAGGGACCCCTACCAATACTTTCTTTCTTGCATCATACTGTATACTCTTATCAACAACTTAGGATTCTTAAAATCTTACATCCATCATCAAGAAAAACATAGAAAATTCAATGCATATTTGTCCCAACGTGATTTGTTCCCACAATTTCTGACTATGTGGTTGTGTGTATATAGTAATAGTATAGTGGGCCACTGTATGTAGAAATTCATTTTTTTGTGATGGGATATCATGATTGAATGGGTAAATTTTTATTTTATGGCTTTTGGATTCTTGGAACTGGAGTTTTGTTGAATTCCTTGAAAAGTGATAATGAAATGTTGTGTTGGGGAGGGGACAATGTTCATGCATGCATGCAAATTTGTGTGAGGTGAATGATTTGATGTAATAACCTAACATGGCATGGATATTGAGTTCTTTTAATATTTTTTTTTCTGTTAATAATCCCAATGTATTTGTCCTGGTTGGTTTGGACACACACATTTTGGTTTATTGTGCTCCTGGCATGTGTTTTAATGCACTTTTGTATGTGGATTACTGTATTTATTTATTTATTTATTTCATGTATTCAAGATGATTTGAGGGATGAAATTGGTTGGCAAAATATTATCCCTCTTTATGGGTATGGCATGTACACAACACAAACCTTTGTCTAGTAAAGAACCCTTGTTGTAATTTCACATAGAAACAAACAATGATGTGAGTTGTGATGAATGAGGAGACATCTCATTCTATTTCTAATTTTCTAATGTCTTATAACATGCTATTATCTTTTTTTATGGCTCTATATATATTATAATTTGAAAGTACTATGCATCTCGTTCCAGCGTGTGCTGATAATTTTGAGTTGAAACTTGAAATCATATGTTTGATGGAAGCTAAATTGAGGGATATGTTTATTATGTGTGGGACTATGGACATTAGATATTGAAAGCATTTCGACACTTCTTGTTCTAATAACTATTCAAGGAAAAAAAAAAAAAGAAAGAAAAAAATCATGGAGATCGAATCTTCTAGCAGCAAAGGCTTTACATTTGGAAATGATGAAAATTTTAATTATTTTATGAAGTGATATATCAATAGTTTTTCGGCGCTACTAAATGCAATTGGCCTAAGTGGTATGAAGTACTGACAGCTTAAGCAAAGTTATCAGGTTCGAGCCTTTGTGTATGCATAATTACCTTTTGGTTATAAGACAACCCTTATATGCCCACCAGATTCTCGAGCCCGTGGGTTCAATGTGGCTTAACTGCTTAAGGATACTCGGAATACGTAAATAATAATAATAATAATTTTTTGGTGCTATATTTATAGGAATTTGTATAGTGAGGCTCACAATCACAAACCAAAATGTGTGGGGATGAGGACCTAGCCTAGAGTCTCTTGACTTCCAACGGAAGGTTGGAGGTTCGATTCCCACCGGCCCCCTATCTCTCCCTTTAGTTCCCTTTGTAATTGTGTGGCATGGACTCCCACCCACCATTTCCAGGCCTTCAATTGCTCCTAAAAAAAAAAAAAGAAAAGAAAAAAACCACAATGCGGCGAAGGGCAGATTGGTAATGCTAGCACCTAGCAGTAGACCAGTAGTGGTGTCTATTACGTTGGAGTGGAGCCGTATGCTTTCCGGTTTAGTTAATGTGTCTTTGAAATTTTCTTTTTCAAATGTAATCAAAATATTTATTGCACATTTATTGAATGCAATAATAAGGCATGTTTGAGTGTATGTTCTAGTATTTTTTATTTGTCTTAATGTGTTTGTTTTTAGTTTTTAAATATATATATAGGATTACTTATATTACTATGCCAAGGAGGGTTTGATTGGTACCAAAAAGTTCCTTTCAATTACACAAATGGCTAAGCCACAACAGAAATTGAAACATATTTATCCACCTTCCACCAATAATATAATTCACTGATGTGGAAAATAATTTAAAATTCAGTTTCTTTATTTTCACTTATTACTACTAATAATAAAAGTTAAATAGTTTTTAATGAATTTTGAATGATTTAAGGATTATTTTGATTTTAAACAATCTACAACTTTTATCAATCAGATTTAGATTTATTACAAGCTGATTACTTAGAATTCAAATCCTAAACAATTAGTTTTATTAAACGGAGTTTAATTTTTTTCAACTTTATACATATAATTTATGTGTAAATTAAATGCATAAAAATTAATAACGAGTTAATTATTGTGTCTATTAAACTTCAAAAGTATGCCTCAAATTCATATAATTCAATAATAATGATTTTGAGATTTCACTATTAAAATCTTAATCAATATCAGTAAGCTTAAATTCCCTATTAAATATTATTAGGTTCATTATAAATGTGATAATGAACATTTAAAAAAGAACTTATGACATTAACATAAAAAATAGAGGAAACACTGAAAAGGCCCCGATTCTCTCGACTTCATGTTTTTATAACATTTAAAAAAAAAACAAACAAAACAAAACAAAAAACAAAAAACAACACTATCCTTAATGGTGCTAACATAAAATTCTCATTTTGTTGGAAATACTATAATTTATTTTATTCATTTGGTTGGAGTTGTTTTTTATGCATTCGTCACTAAACGTCAGCTATGAAATTGTTCAAGTTAAGATTGTAATAATGCATATCCAATCGATCGAGATATTTAAATTTTGATGAGGACTGAAAAATGACAATTTAACTAAAATTAAATACCTCCATCATCTTCATCAATGGCAACCACGAAATAATTGGGACAAGTTGACGTGTCCTTCTAGTTATGAAGTAGGAGTATTTAATTAATATAATATGTTATTTAGCACAAAATCATAGTATTAACAAATTTGATTTAGGTGCTGAATCAGCCGATGCTGAAGTGCTGAAGTAGTATTTTATATGTGCTGAAAAAATTGTTTTATATGTGTTGAGTAGTTTTATACAACCAAAACACTATTATTAGTGCCCATCATATACACCTCATTGGGTTAGCACCATTTCACCATTTCCAAATCCGAAACAAAACAGACCCCCTTTTTTGGATGGTGGATAAGTAAGTAGGTAACACTGTAATAATTTTAAAAGATTTTTTCGGCTTAAATTGATCAACTCAAAACTAATTTGGAACACCAAATTTTTTCTACTTACTAGTTATATTATCACAATGTTATAACAATGTTTTTTTTGTTTTTTTGTTTCTTGTTTATATTTAAAATTAATAAGAATATCAACATCAATTACAACCAATGAGGGATGCCGGCTATGCAAAAAAAAACCAATGAGGGATGCATCACAACATACAATAATAGGTGAGGTCAACTCTCAATTTTCTCAGTAAGATTTAGACAATGACGTTATTTTATTTTGAGTTAAATTCATTTTCCCATTATATTACAATCTTTTTTATTCATCTCGATGCCAATTCTTTTTAAGCTCATTTACTTTTCAATGCTCAAATTCATCCTAATAATTCTTATATCAATACACAACTTACAACTTGTTAACCAAGAATTTTGTTGATTGATAATGTTGAAGATGATTACAAGGATTATGGAAGAATTACATGAAATAAAGCTGTAAATGAATGACAAAATTGCAGAAAAGAAGAAACAGGAATTAAACTTGCAGGAATGAAAGAAAATGCAGGAAGTAAAAATATGAAAGTGCGTCCTCTTGGGGTGTGTGTGATGCCTTGCTTCCATGCCTCCTCATCTCTTTATATAGAGTGAGACGACACACTCATTCCCCTCCCATGGCGCCCTGCATTAATGAGCCGCCATCTCCCCCTTGGATTAGGTGATGGTGCCGCCATGCATTAATGAGACGCGATCTTCTCCTTGGATTTTGCCCTGCATGCTGCCACCATGCATTAATAAGACGCGATGCTGCCGCCTTGCATTAATGATGATGCCACCTCATTTGCTTCCACATTCCTCTCGTTGCAGCTTCTCAAATCTCAATGCAACTTCTCAAATCCCAATGCAGCGTGATTCTCTCCAAAATATTTAACGTTGCCATGATTCCCTCTTCTCTATTTATGGACTGCCTCTCACCATGATCATCATCCGGATAGGTCTTGAACTGGATGGCGGCTTCTCGCCACGTGGTCCTTACCCGGATAATCCTTGAATTGAACTGGGCCTCGAAAATGGACTGGGCTAGATTCACTGGGCCTAAAATTAATTCATTGGGCCTAAAATATTGGGGTTAACCGATTCCCCCCTCGCGCAGTTTGTCTGATTAGCCTTTTAAGACAGATTTGCGCGCTTGATCCATGCTCACTTTTTTTTTCTTCCTCAAAATTTTTCTTCTCTTCTCTCTTTTTCTCACATCGCCAGCATCGGGGGAGTGCCTCCGATCCCTTGTCCAAGTTTCGGTGTCGAGTTCGTTGTCGTCACTGCGAGCTCGTCTTCTACTGCCTCCGTCCTTGTTGAGCCGCACCATCATCTCGCCGCCATCCCGAGCGCCAGTCAGCGTCATCGACGTCGGGCCGCTGCCATCAACGCTGGGTGGTCGAGGGATAACGCTGCCAGTCCACGGGCCACCAGTCCTGAGGAGCGCCGCCAGCCCTTGACGCCGTCGTCGCCTTCGACCGCCGCCAGCCCCTTGTGAGCCGCCACCCTTCGAACGGCTTCGACCACCATCTCCACTCGAGCGCTGCCACCATCCTATCAAGGTGGAGCGTCGCCAGCCACCTGTTGAGCTGCAAGCCCTGAACGCCGCCGCCAGCCTGGACGCTGCCATCGTCGAGGAGCACCGCCAGCAACTTAGGATTTTGGTTCAAGCGCCGCCATCGATCCAGCGCCGCCATTGATCCAACATCGCCAGACGACCCAGCGCCGCCAGCTTTGAGGAGCTCCACCAGGTGAGATCCGCCGCCAGCCCCGTTCAAGAAGCCCGCTGCCAAGCACGTTCGTGGAGCGCCGCCAGAGTTCGTGGATCGCTGCTGTCCGTCCGTGAAGAGCCGTCAGCTCGAGGACACCGCTATCGATGAAGGGTCGCCGCCAGCCTAGGCCACCGCCAGCTCCGGCACATGCCGTCAACCCTTGAAGCGCCGCCAGCCAACGTCGCCCGCCACCACGTCGCCTGCCGCCAGCGTTGCCTGCCGCCAGCTGACGTCGAACGCCGCCAACACCAGTTCCGCCGCCATGTGCTGTCACCATCTCATCTCTGGCCGCCTCTTTGATTTCTCCCGCCGCCCGGACCTATCACCGCCACCACTACATCTGCTTGTTGGCGAAGGCTGCTGGTCTCACGAAAAGACGATGACCGAGGAAGTGGTGGAGGTGATGACGGGAGCTTCTGGGCGGAGAAGACGAGCAGGTCATCGGAGGGAGCTTGATGATGAGGATGATGATGAGGGGCTTGCCGAGCTGATGAAGACGAAAGGGATGAAGGTGCCCAGCGAGAGTGAAGGGGGGACGGATGTTCTCAGCTTCTGTGTCAAGGAATTTTGGAGAACCACCAAATGTGTGGGACCCGCAACACATTTTTTGCTTTCTTAAAAAAAAAAACAAGCATGCCGCCATCTTATAAGATTTAATGTCAATCCAGAGTCATGACATTTTTATTTTTATTTTTAAATATTTATTTATTTAATTTTATATATATTTTATTTTTTATTTTATTTTATATATATTTTTACAAACTATCCGGCCTTCAAGGCCGCAATCGATGGCCTTCTAGGGCCACTACCCTGGGTTGTTTCTACCAAAGATCAATGTAGCAGTCGTCACTGTTTGTTCGTCTTCCTCTTTACCCGATTTTACTTTATTGAAATGAGTCCCTTGTAAAGGATGACGCTTCTCTTCCTGTTCCTCCAGGAATTTTACCAAGCGGGCCGCTCTCTCGGCCAGCTGGGCAAGGTCAGTTGCATCCTACACAATTAAATGTTCTTTTAATCTCGGTAACATGTTAGCCACTGCTATATTTCTTTATCCGGGATTGCCATAGTACATCGGCCTTTAAGGCGCTGTAATCTATTAATAAAAGCACTTGCCGCCTCATCGGCAAATTGTTTAGCGTTAGTGATATCTGCAAGACTAACCTGTGACAGGGGAGTGTTGAACCTGTCATGAAACGCCCGCTCGAGATCAGCCCAATTCTGAATTGAATTAGGCTGCAAGACGCAAACCAAGCAAAAGCAGGTCCAATCAGAGATGAGCTGAACAACCTTAACTTCAGCCAATCATTGGCCGCTGCTTCGCCACATTGAGCAGTAAACCTGCCCACATGTTCTACTGTGGATTGACGCCGTCTCCCGAAAATGTAGTGAACTCGGGCATTTTGAAGCCTCTAGGGTAAGGCTGCATAGTGTCTACCCAATCAGGGTATGGTTTCCTGTACGTGTGCCGCTCTATCGGCCTTAATTGAATCCCGAAGTGTTGTTGCATCATATCTGCCAACAACTAGGGTGATACCACGGGCGCTTGTATAGGAGGCATGACGGCTTGAGGATACACGACGGCTAGGAGAGGGTTGGCGGCCCGAGGCACGGCCGCTGGGTGTGGACGAGCGGCCTGATGCTACATGGCGGCCAGGTGTGGACTGACGGCTTGATGCTGTATGGCGGCCAGGTGTGGACTGGCGGCCTGAGGCATAGCGGTTGTGAGAGGATTGACAGCCTGAGCCACGGTGGTGGCCTGAAGCATGTTGGCGGCCAGAGGCATGTTGGCGGCCTGAGGCATGGTGGTGGCCTGAAGCATGTTGGCTGGTCAGATGCATGTTGGCGGCCTGATATTGCATGTGTCCTCCTCCAGCACCTAGAGTAGGGATGGCGGCCGGTGTGATGGGCGCTGCCACTCCAAATGGTTGTGTCGTTGCCTGGCGTAGTGCCATGCCGGGAATCATTGGTACAACACTAGACGCCATCAAGTATCCTGATGAAGCAAACATCATGGGAGGCGCTCCAAACTCAGAGAGTGATGGCTGCCCAAAAGTTGTCCCCCAATTCCTCTGTAGGCCGCCATACGGCCCTGGGATGCTTGGCGGCATATTCATGCCATTAGGAATAGGCCCCTCTTGTGAAGCACGGAGGGATCCACATATCCTATCGGTTTGATCTGCCATGGCAGGCCGCAGTACGTCCATAAGGTGCCTCGTAAGTAAAGGCATGAATTCAACCATCGATTCAGTCATCGATAGCTGCATTTATTCCGAAAGGGTTGGGATTTGCATTATCCCTTGCGGTGGTTGAGAGGTAGTCGCCGTATTATCGACGTTCTCAGATGGTGTTCTTACTAGAGTTTCTTCCTGCAGCGACATTTTTTCAAATTTTTGTGTTAAGTCCCTTACTACTCGTCCAGATCTAAGTAGCATACACTCTAAGCGGATATGGTTTCCACTCCGAGTCCCACTGGGTGTGCCAATTTGTTAACCAAGAATTTTTTTGATTGATAATGTTGAAGATGATTACAAGGATTATGGAAGAATTACAGGAAATTAAGCTGTAAATGAATGACAAAATTGCAGAAAAGAAGAAACATGAATTAAACTTGCAGGAATGAAAGAAAATGCAGGAAGTAAAAATATGAAAGTGCGTCCTCTTGGGGTGTGTGTGATGCCTTGCTTCCATGCCTCCTCATCTCTTTATATAGAGTGAGACGACACACTCATTCCCCTCCCATGACGCCCTGCATTAATGAGCCGCCATCTCCCCCTTGGATTAGGTGATGGTGCCGCCCTGCATTAATACTGCCATGGATCGGGATTAGACACAATATTCGATGATGAACAAGATGATGAACATAGATGAACAAGGATGAACTCAAAATGAAAATAAAAGGATAGGTTGAGATTTCCTTTACCGAAAGCTTAATCTTGGATCAATGGACACACTAAATGAGCCACGATTCCCTCGATCAACAATCTTCAAGGTGTCGATACGATCAAGCACATCTCAAGCTTGAAAGGAATTGCACCAACAAGGGAGAAATTCAAGATGACCTTCTAAATGCTCTTGGTTATCACCAAAGAGAAAACACTCAAATTGCTTAATTCATTCAAAGGTGTCCTTACAAAGTGTGGGTAATGCCCTATATATAGGCAAACCATATTACACGGAATTAAACGACTTGCTATGTAAATTAAACAAGTACCAAAGCTACGGAAATAATAAAGTCTAAGTACGTCCATAATGTGTTGGTGGTCTTGCTTGTGGGCCTTGAGCTCGTGTGGGTCTCGACACTTCTACTTCTTCATTAAGTTCCTTGGCCCAACATCTTCAATTAAACGGATTATCAATCTCGGCCCATTTTTATCCGGGTAGCTCAATTTCTGTTCCCACACCTCGGATTCATCGGATAGTATTTTGGCGATGGTGTTGAGGAACCTCTTGGCACGTTGCTTAGAGCAGGGTCCTTCCGGGATGTTAAGTGCTACAGTTCCGGCTCCCATGCCATCCCCACCCCCTTGGGAAGGTTGATCCATCAACCGATCAGCATTTTCCTCATCCCTCTCGAACAGTGACAGATCTGCAACATTAAAGACAGGATTAATATGACCATATTCTTCAGATAATTGCAATTTGTACGCATTATTATTAATCCTTTCTAAAACTTTAAATGGTCCATCTCCTCGCGGAGATAATTTGTTGCGTCTGCTCGCTGGGAATCGTTCCTTTTTCCAATTGAGCCACACCCAATCTCCGGGATCAAGCTTCAGTTCCTTCCGACCACGGTTGTTATATTTGGCATAACCTTCAGCAGCTTTGACTAGTCTGTTCTTTACATCAGCATGCATTTCTTTGATTGCTCGCCCCCTGTCCCTGCCATTGATATTCAAATGCTCATTGCGAGGCAATGGCAACAAATCAAGCGGTGTCAGTGGGTTAAACCCGTACACAACCTCAAATGGTGACATATGTGTTGCGCTGTGTACATGTCTATTATATGCAAATTCAATGTAAGGTAAGCATTCATCCCAACTTTTACTGTTAGTAGCAGTGATAATTCTAAGTAAATTACCTAAAATTCGATTTACTGCTTCAGTTTGCCCATCAGTTTGGGGGTGATATGCAGTGGAAAATAACAGTCTTGTCCCAATCTCAGCCCACAAGGATTTCCAAAAATAACTTACAAATTTTGCGTCCCTGTCGGAAACAATTGTCCGTGGCACACCGTGGAGTCTCACAACTTCCTTGAAGAATATCTTGGCCACGTGGTGTGCATCGTTCGTTTTGGCACAGGGAATAAAATGCGCCATCTTCGAGAACCTATCAACAACCACAAAAATAGAATCTTTAGCCCGAGCAGTGCGAGGCAATCCCAAAACAAAGTCCATAGATAAATCAATCCATTGCCCCTCTGGTGCAGGTAAGGCTTGATAAAGTCCATGTGGCTTGGTGGTTGACTTGGCCCTCAAACAGATAATGCACTTGTTGATGAAGTCACTGACTTGTTTCTCCATTCCTGACCAATAAAAACGTTCAGTTAGGACACTCATAGTTGCAATTCTACCAAAGTGACCCATCATGTCACCAGAATGTGCTTCAGTAATTAGAAGTTCTCTGATGGATCCTTTTGGTATACATAATTTATTTTCAAAATAAAGAAAACCATTCAATTGAGAATATTCTTTAAAGGATATTTTGTCGGTTTTCTTGTAGATCTCCCCAAAATCAGCATCTTGAGCATATAGGTCCTTTATGTGCTCGAATCCGATCAGATGCGTAGTTGCAAAAGCTGCGAGATTCAGTCTTCTTGATAAGGCATCAGCAACCACATTATCTTTCCCCTTCTTGTAACAGATCACATACGGGAATGATTCAATGAATGAGCTCCATCGGGCATGTCTTGCATTTTTCAGTTGCCCCTGTCCTCGGATATGCTTCAGTGTCTCATGATCTGTGTGGATAATAAACTCTCTACCTCGCAAGTAGTGTTGCCATGTCCGCAATGCTTGTACCACAGCATACAATTCCTTGTCATACGTGGAGTAGTTCAGTTGAGCTGCTCCAAACTTCTCACTGTGGTAGGCAATCGGCTTCCCATCTTGCAACAATACTGCGCCCATGCCGGTTCCGGATGCGTCGCATTCGATCTCAAATGGAAGGTCAAAATTCGGAAGTGCTAATACCGGCGCACGGGTGAGCTTATCCTTTAACTCTTCAAATGATTTTTGCTCCTTTAGTCCCCATTTGAATTGGAGCCCCTTCTTCAGCAATGAGGTCATCGGTGCGGCAATCACACTGAACTGTGGCACGAATCTTCTGAAAAACCCGCACATACCCAAAAATCTTCTTACTTCATTAACGTTGGTAGGTGATGTCCAGTCAGAAATTGCTTTGATCTTGGACTCATCCACCTTCAGTCCATTTCCTCCAACGATGAAGCCTAAGAATGTGACTTCAGGCACGTGGAAGGTGCACTTCTCGAAATTTGCATAAAGCTCGGCCTTCCTCAGCTTGATAATTACCTGCACAACATGCTTTACATGATCAGATTCGTTGTGACTATAAATAAGAATATCATCAAAGTACACAACAACGAATTTTCCAATGAACTCCCTTAAAGTTTCATTCATGAGCCTCATAAATGTGGAGGGAGCATTAGTAAGTCCGAAGGGCATCACGAGCCATTCATACAGTCCGAACTTGGTTTTGAATGCTGTTTTCCATTCGTCTCCTGGCTGCATGCGGATCTGGTGATAACCGCTTTTCAAATCTATCTTCGTAAAAATACTTGCTCCACCCAGCTCATCGAGCATGTCATCGAGTCGCGGGATCGGATGGCGGTACTTGATTGTAATTGCATTAACAGCTCGGCAGTCAACGCACATCCTCCACGTTCCATTTTTCTTCGGTACCAGCAATACCGGTACTGCACATGGAGATAGACTCTCCCGAACCCAGCCTTTGTCCAACAGTTCTTGAACTTGCTTTTGGACTTCTTTCGTTTCCTCAGGGTTCATGCGGTATGCAGGCCTATTCGGAACTGACGCTCCTGGTACGAAGTCAATCCGATGTTCTACACCTCTCAAAGGTGGTAACCTTGCTGGCAGTTCTTCCGGAAAAACATCCATATTGTCTTGGAGCATCCTGCGAAAAATTTCAGGTATATTGAGTGTAGTAGGAGAGTTCTTAGAAGTTTCTTCAACTGGTTTAACAAAAGCTAGGAAACAGTGACCTGGTAGGGGTGCGTCCTCAATAGCTGCTTCCAGTTCTTGCTTTGTGAAAAGCAAGCATCGATCATGACCTGTCAAGGGTAAAGGAGATGGATTAGAATTATCAGAATCAATTATAATCCCTTTACCTCTCTGTTTTCTCTTGAACTCCTCTTCCTCCTTCCGGATGTTTTCCACTAAGTTTCGATGGTCAATCTTAACAGTTTTCGGCGGTAGTGACTTCATCATAATTCTGCTTTGGCCATTGCGGAAAGAGAGATCATTCTCTGTGCCTCTATAGATGACTCGTTTGTCGTACATCCAAGGTCTTCCCAATAACACATGACATGCGGTCATGGGCACTACATCGCATAAAATCTCCTCTGAGTAAGGGCCGATGGTAATTGGCACCCTGGCTTGCTTCGCGACCTTTGTAGTCCCGTGCTCATTCATCCAGTGTAGATGATATGGCTTCACATGATCTTGCATTGGTAGTCCTAATCTACGCACAGTATACAGGCTTACAGCGTTCACACAGCTACCATTGTCTACAATCAGAGATGCTACATTGCCCTTTAATTTACAATGATAGTGAAATAAATTATCTCTCTGTTCCGGTGCATTGCTGTTGGATTCATCAGCTTTGTCAGCGGTCAATGCCCTCATGGCGATGAAATTCGTCACATACTCTTCTTCATCTTCTTCCAAGACTACTCGGCTCAGATCGCCCTCGTCTGGATACTGTTCATAACCACCATCTTCTTCTTCATGCTCAGCTTCCTCTCGCTCTTCATCAGAGTCAATTTCTTTCCAAGTTCCCGGTTCAATCATAACCATTCGCCTTTCTCTTCGCGGACAATCTCGGGAATAATGACCTTTCTGTCCACACTTGAAACAAGTGACATCCTTGACGTCCCGCTTGGGCTTATCCCTTTCATCTTTCCTGTATCGGTATGGATCCTTAAAATCTTTGCTCATCTCAAATGCTTTGGGCCTGTTGGGCCTGTCATCCTTAAGTGTATTGGGCTTTCCGTATCGGTCATGGGGCTTCAACGGCTGTTCATTTGACCTTGTTGTCCAATACTTGGTGGTGTTTGAAATGATCGTGGACTTGATCGGTCTATCCCTCAGTTGGCGATCGATCTCAATGGCTAGTTGCACCAAATGTTCCAAACCAGTGTATGTCCTTAATTTGATTTCTGCTAGGACCTCTCTTTTCAATCCTCTTTTAAACCTGGCTATCAGTAGCGGTTCATCCTCATTGATCTGGGCTCTCATCATGAGGCGTTCCAAGTCCTTGTAGTATTCGTCCACGGTTCGGTTACCCTGCACACAAAAATTAACTTTCATGTACAAGTCATCAAAATAACTACTAGGAACAAACCTCTTTTCCATTGCATGCATCAGTTCAGTCCATGTAGAAATAGGGGGAAGTCCTAGACGCTGTCCATCGTGTTGAATTTTCTGCCACCACGTGAGAGCATAGTCCTTGAATTCACAAACGGCAAGTTGGATCTTTGTGAACTCGTTGTATTGTTGGCAATCGTAGATCAACTCAATAGATTGCCTCCAATCGATGAATTCCTCTGGATCATTCGTGCCCTTGAATGCCGGAATTGTGAATTTGATTCCTCGAAGATCTGCTTCTAGTCGGTTGTGCTCAACAGGGGCTCGATGTATGTCCTCCTCCTCGAAATCGTTTTCGGGAAGGTCCACTGGAGGGGGATTTATGTTTACCCTCTGCCGAATGGGTTGATGTAATGGTGGTCTTGGAGCTACTGCTGGGGCGGCAGGTGCCGGAGGTGGTGGTGGATTCTGGAACTGAGTATTTGTCGGGACCTGCGGTCGAGGTGGCGGCGGTGGTGCTGTTCGTGGGCCTCGTGAGCCTTGTTGTCTGTTGTATGTTCCAAATTGTAGTTCCCTCTCCTCAATGGCTGCATCTGCTTCTTCCATGCCCGACCTGTTCACTCCACTTGTGCTTCCGGGGGTGGCATTGGGAGGTGACGGAGTAGTATAGAAAGCTTCCTCAAACCTGCGCTCAACTTGTTGCATGACTCGAGTCTGTAGCGCCTCTCCCCATAAGGAATTCCCTCTCGCTACTTCGGTAGCTAAGATGTCTATGCGCTCAGTGATTTCAGTGACTCGCGCCTCAGTTTCATCTACGGTTCGGCGCATGGAATCAAAATCAGACCTTCGGGTTGTGGTCTCGGATAATGCCTGGATGGCGGCCATGATTTGGTCAAATCTTTGATCAGTACTTCCTGCCATTTCAGTTCAAAAGCAAAGAAAACTAGATATATGTATAAGAGGTTAGTAGAAATCAACAGGAAATTTGTAGAGTGATCTCACAACTGTATCCCTCACTGTCGGTCCGAATTCTCGTCCAGTTGGTTTGGCTCCAGTAAGCCAAGTAGTGCTCAATCGTATCAACTAACAATGTATGGATAGAGAAAAAGAAGTAATGGACGCACAGTGCAAGAATCAGAATGCAATGTTCGACTCTATCAATGAAAAGCACAGATTCTGTGTGTGATTGCAGTGCACAAATTATAGTTTGCAATATTAATCAGCCTGCAAGCAATAAATCCGATTCCTCGCAATTTAAGGTGTAAAGTAAAAACCTCACAAAATAAAACACTCGGAATCACAAATATATACCTCACACACAAACCAGAAATAAATAAAGCCAAGCTATCAGCTGCGATCAAAGGTAGCCGGGTAAAAATTCACTGTTGAAGGAACTCCAATATCTGCAATTGCAGACGGAGCTTCAACTTCTGTGATTTGTGAAATAAATCAGAGGAACAGTGACAAGCACTTATTTCTCGGGGAATTCCACTGTCAGGTGTAAACACTGACGGAACTTCAACCCGATAAATTGTTCGTGTTTTAAATCAGTGAAATCGCACAGTAAAATAAATACCCAATTTAATTTAACTAATTGAACAATAAAAATAATTGCCCAACCAATTAAATCAAATTTTACTCAATCAAATTCAAGGTTCAGGACCCACTTGTTGATTTTGGAATGGGCTTGTTGAAAATTTTTTTGGCTGAACATGTTGGACCAAGTAAATGAGGGCCGCTGGGACCCACAGGGATGTAGACTCCAATTCTCTAATTTCTTATCCGTTTGTTTTGCAAATTGCAAATTGGCCTAAGTTGGAGTGGGTGGCACGTGAGTATCCAATTTCAGATTTTGTTGACTTTCCCTGGATCAGGACAAGAAACTCGTCCCTTTCCTTCAATTAATAACTTGTACTCAGTGTTCTCCTAAAATCTCAATAACACCCCTTGAGAATTTTCTTTTGGATCAAATAAAAGTTATTAAGAACACTCTTGTGTTAACTCAAATGGATCAAATTGAAACTTTCAAGAACAGTTTGAAGGCCACTTGAAGATTGCAAGAACATCTCAAGAACACAATAAAGAACACTCAAACCCTAAATTAAACCCAACACTCAATATCACTCAACACTCATGGATTTAATGTTGCATAATAACTAATTAAGCATACAAACCAATAATTAATGCAAAAGTAATCCACACAGTTAGTGTAAACAGAAAATCACAAGACCAAGAAGCAAAACATGAAGAATTTTTGGATTTTTGCACAAGAACACACATAAACTTCAAATTAGCATAACTTTTTCATCCGAACTCGGATTTGAGCAAACGATATATGAAAACTCATCTACTCGACGAGAGGATTCTAAATATATGCCCAGATTTCAGAGATTCAAACCGACCAGTTCAGAAAACGTGAAAACAGATTCTGCACAGATTTGTATTTTGAGAAATATTAGCCAAGAATTTCAAAAATTCATAGAAAATGATTTCCTTGACCAAAAATTTCGAATTTTATATGAATCTTTATGTAATCGACCCAATGAATCCAAATATCAACTCAGATTCAGGAAATATTCAAAGGATCAAAACGGATCTCGGATGAACAGTAACCAGTGGGCTACTTTTTTTTTTGTGAGTTTTTGATTAAGGATGAAAGATATGGAAGAATAAAGGTCTAATCTAGGCTCTGATACCAAGAATATGCCATGGATCGGGATTAGACACAATATTCGATGATGAACAAGATGATGAACATAGATGAACAAGGATGAACTCAAAATGAAAATAAAAGGATAGGTTGAGATTTCCTTTACCGAAAGCTTAATCTTGGATCAATGGACACACTAAATGAGCCACGATTCCCTCGATCAACAATCTTCAAGGTGTCGATACGATCAAGCACATCTCAAGCTTGAAAGGAATTGCACCAACAAGGGAGAAATTCAAGATGACCTTCTAAATGCTCTTGGTTATCACCAAAGAGAAAACACTCAAATTGCTTAATTCATTCAAAGGTGTCCTTACAAAGTGTGGGTAATGCCCTATATATAGGCAAACCATATTACACGGAATTAAACGACTTGCTATGTAAATTAAACAAGTACCAAAGCTACGGAAATAATAAAGTCTAAGTACGTCCATAATGTGTTGGTGGTCTTGCTTGTGGGCCTTGAGCTCGTGTGGGTCTCGACACTTCTACTTCTTCATTAAGTTCCTTGGCCCAACATCTTCAATTAAACGGATTATCAATCTCGGCCCATTTTTATCCGGGTAGCTCAATTTCTGTTCCCACACCTCGGATTCATCGGATAGTATTTTGGCGATGGTGTTGAGGAACCTCTTGGCACGTTGCTTAGAGCAGGGTCCTTCCGGGATGTTAAGTGCTACAGTTCCGGCTCCCATGCCAAATACTGCTGCCATGGATTAATGAGACGCGATCTTCTCCTTGGATTTTGCCCTGCATGCTGCCGCCATGCATTAATAAGACGCGATGCCGCCGCCTTGCATTAATGATGATGCCGCCTCATTTGCTTCCACATTCCTCTCGTTGCAGCTTCTCAAATCTCAATGCAACTTCTCAAATCCCAATGCAGCGTGATTCTCTTCAAAATATTTAACGTTGCCATGATTCCCTCTTCTCTATTTATGGACTGCCTCTCACCATGATCATCATCCGGATAGGTCTTGAACTGGATTGCGGCTTCTCGCCACGTGGTCCTTACCCGGATAATTCTTGAATTGAATTGGGCCTCGAAAATGGACTGGGCTAAATTCACTGGGCCTAAAATTAATTCATTGGGCCTAAAATATTGGGGTTACACAACTACAACTACTATATACATATTTCCTGAATCGAACAATATATCTAAAGCTTGAGGAATAAAATTTATGACAACGCCCATGATTTTCAAAATAATATGAAATAAAACTCTTGAAAATCTATTAGTGTTTTTTTTTTAGTGGACAACCTATACAACCTAAGAGATGAGTGATGTGAGACTACGCCACACAAATTGTAAGGTAATAAATGGGAGGGATAAGGGGTCGAGTGAGGAATGGAATCTACAACCTTCAGGTTGGACGTTTGAGGATTTGATCACTGGACAAAGTCATCTTACCCATGAAAATCAATAAAAAAAAAAAAAATATTTGTGGCTACCTAAATGCATCATTTATCCTAATTTATTGATTATATATCCTAATTAAGACATAAAAAGAATTCTTTGTGGCTACCTAATTACGATATAGGTAGTACTCCCTCCGTCCCATTAAAAGTGGCTACATTTGATTTTTGACACTATTTATTGTTTAACTTTGACTCAATTTTATTGTATTGATACAAGAAGAGAAAAATAGTCAAGTGTGGTCTTGTTAGAATCGCCTAATCGTATAGTTTTAAAATATACATTTTATATAATTTTTCCTTATACCGATCTTGAGATATAAATCGTTCAATAATTGCATTGGATTTTGTGGAGAAAAGAAAGTAGCCACTTTTAATGGGACAGAGGGAGTATAATCAATAAAGTTCTTAATTTATCAATAAAAAGCACAACAACTAAAATGTACTCTCTCCGTCCCAGCTAACGTGTCCTGTTTGACTTTTGACATTGTTCATTGTTTTACTTTGACTCGATTTTATTGCATGTATATATTTGAAATAAATTGTCGAGTTTGGTCTTGTTAGAATCGTATAATCATGTAGTTTTAGAATATATATTTTATACTATAATTTTTTGTTGTACACATTTTGACATATTAGCGGTTGAAAAGTGCACTGGATTGTGTGCAAAAGTGAAACAAGACAAGTTAAGGGGGACGGAGATATCAATAGTAAAATTTGTACAAATAAAGGATATCACTAACGAAAAAAATAATATTGAAGACGGCATGTTAGACAAATGGTCCGTTCTACACGTCGAGCTATAGCTGCAGGCTGTAGCTGTAGGGAGCTGTAGCTGCTGGGAGCTGTTGGAACTGTAGCTATCAATTTTTGCATAAGTGTTCGGTACATGTAACTGTAGCTGTAAAAAATCATAATTTGAAGAGAAAAATTAATTAAATTCGGAAAGTAGTTTCTGAAAGCTCTCAAAAGCTACCTCTTGTAGCTTCTAAAAAGAAGCTTCCAAAAGCTCCCAAAAGCTAATATACAGAACTGGAGCTTTTGTTTTTGAAACAAAAACTAAAGCTACTAAAAGCTCCCAAAAGCTGCGTACAGAACAGACCCAAAATATTAAATACTAAACATATTACTTTTTTTTTTTTCATAACTAATATACCTAAACTGTTCATTAAATGTATTTTGGTAATCCATTAATTCCAATAAGCAATGAATATTCATTTTAATTTGCACGGGTTTAGTTTCGCAAAAAAAAAAAAAAAATTTGCACGGGTTTAAAACTATGTTTAGCATTTAATTTTAAAATATATATACTGAAAATATTTTTAAATATTATATACCGTAAACACTAATTTCAATAGCTGTTAAATTTTAACATTTGAATCTCAAACGCCCATCTTTCACCATTTAGCATTTCGAACACCAACATTTAAATTCAAATTATAAACTTTAATACCAAAATCATGATCTCAATTTAAAATTATTTTTCAACATCATTCAAAATTTCAAATTATAATTATTTCACAAGCATAGCATAAGAACAACTATAATATCCCCTCCACTAGATTTTATATTGACCACTTTGGTTATTGAATAAGAGACAATTTAATTATAAAGTGATTAAAATAAATCGAACTGACTTCTGTAGTACTATTTTACAACTTTTAGCATAATTTATCATCAATGATTGTTAAATTCAAACAATGAAAATAAACGTTGTAACCAAAAAAACAATGAAAATTAACAACAAATCTCTGTTACTAATCTCGGTGGTATTCACTTTCAATGCCGGGAATGAATATTTAATTTAAGTGGTTAAGTTCATTGACTTGTAAGCTGAAGGTTGGTGGTCAAGTGGATGTATCGGAAAAAAATGTATACACTATCCCACTTTTTTTTTAAAAAAATAATTGCTCAATTTCTTCTTTTTACATTCAAAATATTTTATTATTAAAAATTATTAAATTTTATAAATAAAAATTATTTTTTTGCTACACAGTAAATATAAATAAAAATATTAATATTTAATATTCTTAAAATATAATTATGAATTCAATAATATTTCATCTAATTATATTAAAAAAATGTGAGGAAGTATTTCCTGAAAATGTAAAAGTTAAAATTACAAATAACCATATTTCCACTAGAGAAGTTATTAGGGCTGTCAAATGGGTTGGCCCGGCCCGGCCCGGCCCTAACCCACCTCAGCCCACTTTTGAACGGGCCGGTGCGGGGCGGGCCTAATTTCTAACGGGCCGCTGAAATGCTAACCCAGCCCAACCCAAGGTGGGCTGCGGGCCAAATTGGGCTAGCCCACTATAGAAAAAAACTGTTCTTTTTTTATTTTGCTCTTTCTAATTTTGAACATGTTGACTATCTATGGACTGATATGCATATATTTTTTAGGATTACTTTACCAAAGCCCATCAATAATTTAACATAAATTTTTAGAGCTTCACATCACAAAACACAAAATAGTTGACAAATTACAAGTAGGGCTGTCAAATGGGCTGGCCCGGCCCGGCCCGGCCCTAACCCACCTCAGCCCACTTTTGAACGGGCCGGTGCGGGGCGGGCCTAATTTCTAACGAACCGCTGAAATGCTAACCCAGCCCATAAAAAATACCTCACGGGCTGGGCCGGTCAAACGGGCCTACCCTAGAAGTTATGTTATGTGTAGTCATAGTTTCTTACGAGTCCCCAATGTAAGAAGACAAAATCATAAAATGAATTAATTAAGTAATTAAATTTAAAAAAAACAATAATTGGTCCATTTAATTATTTTTCTAGCCTATATATAATAAATTCCGTCTTCTTCTCCTCTCCTCTATTCTCTGAAACGATTTTTCGTTTCTTTCATCAATTGCTTTCTCTTTCTCTCTCATACGCCATGGATAAAGCTAACGCATCCACTTCTCTCGCTTTCTCTCTGCCGTGTATGCATATGTGTATCTATACGTTGTAGCGTGGAGGATTGGGTTTTCATTCCCTTTTTTCTATTCGCGCACTGCAATCGAAGTGGGCGCGGCTTCAGAGGTACGTTTTTCATTTTTCTGAATTCGGTTCTGAATCGTTGTTGTGTATATAATGTTCTTGCACTTGATCCTGATTTCTCTCATGTGTAGTTGTGCTTTTATTGGATCTTGGTTCATTTTGATTTCTTGTCGGTTCGTTTTTTCTTCATGTGTGATTGTATTATTTCGTGGAGAGAAACGTTTTTTTTTAAAATTCTTTATAATTATTTGGAATTTGATCAGGTGATATTATGTATCTATGGATTGGTTTCGATGGATGGAGGAATTGGTGTTTTGATGGTGAATTTCAAAATTCGGGTTTGGGCTAGGGTTGGGTTTGCTTTTGGGGTGTAGAAAATTTGGGGTTTGTGCGACTGATTATGCATATCCATTATTTGGGGATAATTGCGTATATGTGGGGGAAAGTTTTTGAGTTTTCTTTTATAGTAATAACTAGGAGGTGGTAAGTTATTAGAGGGGTGGTGGGGGAATGGATGATGTTCAGCAACAATTGCAACAGAAACCTGAGAGCACTAGGAGTGATGTTCGAGCTGAATTTGAGAGGGGTTTGGAGGAACTGATGTGCGGCCATTACGATGAGTGCATGTCATTCGCCTCCTGCAGTTCTCCTAGAACAACAACTACAGAGGATGAGGAAGACGAGGGGGAACAGCTTGTTAGGAGGAGGAGGAGATCGGATCTTGACGGCGATGACCTAGCAGAATCATCTGCTGCCAGGAGGCGCCACTCTAGAATTCTGAGCAGGTGGGCTGCCCGTCAAGCAGAAGAGATGATTACTACTATTGAAAGGAGGAATCGTGAGTCGGAGTTGATGGCACTTGCAGGATTACACACTGTTTCCACATTGGATTCCTCATTCTTGAGAGAGTCACAGTCTCCAACCTCGAGGCGTCAGGGCAATGTACAAAGGCTAAGCACACGTGCCTCATCTATTTTGCAAATGTGGCGGGAGTTGGAGGAAGAACATGCACTTAATCGTGCTCGGGGAAGAGTCCGTGATCGATTAAGGCAGCAGAGAAGTGTTGATTCTAATACAAATGAATCCATAAACACTTCTGGAAGCAGGGAGGTAGAGAATCAGAGCAGCTTGGGGGATGCTACAGAGAGTGAGAATGACTACGCAACTTGGTCCCACGATCAGTTGGGGGCACAAAATGGAAATATTGATGGTGACAATTCCAGTCGTGAGCAATCTCCTGATCTTGGAGATGTTGAGAGGGAGAGGGTGAGGCAAATTGTTCGTGGATGGATGGAGAGTGGTATTAGGGATACTTCATCCGATGTTATTCAGCGGAATGATAGTCCAAGAGCAGAATGGCTGGGTGAGACTGAGCGCGAGAGGGTGAGGATTGTAAGAGAGTGGATGCAAATGACAAGTCAACAAAGAAGTTCTCGTGGTGGGCGTAGGGAAGAGCAAAATAATAGGTCTGGATCTCAAGTTTCTCGTTCCCGTGATGGGTCTGCCACCAATAACGAAGAAAGTCAGCCTGAGCATATTCACAGGGACATGCTGAGGCTACGTGGAAGACAGGCTTTGGTTGATTTGCTTGTAAGGGTTGAAAGGGAAAGACAACGGGAACTTCAGGGCTTGTTGGAATATCGCGCTGTTTCTGATTTTGCACACCGCAATCGCATTCAGGTAACTTTCTCTGAGATTTTTTCTTAACAGGTCGTTTGTTATTTTGTTTTTTCATCCTACAGCAATATAATTGATTATTCCTTGCATAATTTCTCCTGATGTATTCAGACGTTGTTATCTTATTTTAATTTTACTTTCAGACCCAATTCAAAAGTTCCCCAGCTGCTAAGATACAGTCAGTATTTAATTTGTATTTGTGTTATCTGTGACCAGAAGAATGTAATGTCTGTTGATATAAATTATTGTGGATTTCTCTCAATATTAGATAATTAGCTCAGAAACGTGCCAATATTACAGTTATAGTTTCTGTGGGGGTTTGTTCATTTTGTTCACCTGGGTTTTTATCATATAATTATATTATATTAGTCTCTGAAAACCGTTGCACTACAATTTTTTTAATTGTTAGTATTAGTATTTGTTTTTAAATGATCATATGGTGGAAACAACTTGATTGCTTTTTAGTTTTTGGAAGCAGCTTGCCTTATTTAAATTTAATATCACCAAGTGTATCTAATGTACTGTACTTGATTATTTTCCATTTGCACTTTATTCTTGGTTCTGCTTAGAGCCTATATGAAGAAAATAACTTGTATTCATATTGATTTTTCAGTCACTGCTCAGAGGTAGATTTTTAAGAAATGAAAGGCCTGCCGAGGAAGAGAGATCACCTTCTGTTGCTGCTAGTGAATTAAATCAGCTCAGACAGCGGCAGACGGTCTCTGGCATAAGGTAAACCTATTATCCCATATGCTGTGAACTCACTTCTCATCTGAAATTTGGCCTTGGACATTCCTCTTTTATTTCCTTTCTTTTATCTTTAATAGACTATTTAGTGGTGAGGTGATTATTCAATATTGGATCAATTATCAAAACTATCCTCCTTGATTTCTGAAAGTAGTTACCTCTCAAAGGAAACTGAGAGATATCAAAGATAAGGCATGTTGTATAATGTTTGGGCCCTGTATGAATCTTGAAGCATAGAAACCCGCTCTGATCTTTTCAAAGGAAGAAAATTTATGGTGCCTTCATATGTTGCACGTTTGTGCCGTGACAGGACAATGGAGAAACCTTTTCTAAAAAACCTCTTTTGCCACTACAAATCATGTTACATAATTTGTTTGCCTGTCTATTGTATATCCAAGATGGTACGCAACTATTCTCACTAGTTTCCACTGCATAGGAAGCCGATTGTATTAAGCAGAAGTTTCTGAAATATAACAAAATTAAAGATCATACAGCATCTCATTACTAGGAAGGTTGGCTTAAGAGACCTTTTTATTGGGGGCCATTTTGATTGACTGATTCTCAGAAAAAAACAATTGGAGCTGTCAGATGTAATATTGGCTATTCAATACACATTTTGTTGACAATGATGTTGCATATTTATAATTTTATACCAAGAATGTGTTCATTGTTGTTAATAAATATGCCTTTGGGTTCACCAAAAACATTTTCATGCTAAAACTACTTTTCGTGGTAATTTAACTGTTATAATTTTCAATACACTTTTTGTTGACAATGATGTTGCATATTTATAATTTTATACCAAGAATATGTTCATTATTGTTAATAAATCTGCCTTTTGGGTTCACCAAAAACATTTTCATGTTTTTTGGAAGCTTTTGTTGTGTATTTGAGAAAATTCTGCATGTTAACGATGCACTGTGATTCACTTTCTTTCAGAGAAGGTTTCCGCTCGAGATTGGAAAATATTGTGCGTGGACAAGTAAGCAGCCATCTTGAAACTTCATCTAACAATAGCAACAGTGATTTTAGAAATGATCAGAGTAATGCAACTGCTTCACAGGAAGATCAAGATGAAGATATTGGTGATAATCAGTTACTAGATCGTGTTGTAGACATGGATGACAGCAGAGTTAGTGAAAATCAACATCTTTCTCCTGATCTAGAAAGTGACCGGCAAGGACAGATTGGTGGAGTTGAGGGCACTGCTTTGAGTGGGCAGGAAATTACAGTATCTGAATGGCCCTCGGAAAATATGGAAACTGAAAATCAAGATCAGAACCAGCAAGAAACCCAAGAGGGTTGGCGAGGTCTTGAATCACAAGAAGCTGTTGAAAATTGGTCAGAGGGGCCTTCTGACCCTCCCAGAATGGTAAGGCCTATCCTACCAAGAAGAGTTACAAGGTTCCACCCACCAGACGACGATAATGTTTACAGCATGGAGCTCAGGGAACTACTAAGCAGGTCATTGTTTTCTTGTGATGTAGCATTGTAGCAACCCTTTTGACTTTTTGTTCTTGTCAACTTACATTAATCATTTTTATAGGAGGAGTGTTTCGAATCTTCTTCATAGTGGTTTTCGGGAAAATTTGGATCAGTTGATTCAGTCCTATGTAGACCGGCAAGGCAGGGCTCCTATTGATTGGGATCTGCACAGGAACCTGCCTCTTCCACCATCTCCCGAGAGGGATTCAGATCAACAGAATGATGAGCAAAATGAGGATCAGCCTAATGGTATTGGCAGACCTTCACTGGTATTGCCAACTCCTCCTGTACCACCAGCACAACCTCTCTGGCATCAGGATTTGCATCACTCACATTGGCCCCGTCACACTGTAAATCGCTCTGAACTCGTAAGTTGATTTTCTTTCTGTATACTTAAGGCCAATGCAAAATTTTTCTGTAGTTTTGCCAATGACATATGTAGTTTGTGGTTTCTTGATAATTGAAAATGTATGAGTTATTGTGATACCAGCCATTTTTATTATTATTATTATTTTTTTGTGTGTGTGTGTGTGTGTGTGTGTTTGTTAGCATTGTATTGCGTTTTTTACTATTAGCTATATGAAATGTTGAATGGATCATTTTACATAATTTTGTACATTGATGCCTAGGGGTGAGCATTAAGTTGATGTGCTCAAGATCAATTTGTTGAAGCACGAAAATAATGGGCTCAAGCATAAGTCATATGAAGCTAGAGCTCGAACTCTAATGATGTGTCTGACTTCTAAAGTATAGCATGATACTCAGGAAGTATTAAATTACTTGATGTGTATATGCATGTTTTTTAAATTATTAATATGAATTATTGAACTGGTATGATGATTGAGTGAGCTTTAAAATGTAAAATAGATTATCAGATCCATGTTCAAGCCTACACGTTATTGGAATTAGGCTTGAGCCATGTAGATAAGCGATTTCAACTTGAACCAACCTCACCCTTGTCAATTTCATTCTTGAATCTGAACCCATGCATGTTAATTTGATTAGGAATGGGAGATGATTAATGATCTGAGAGCAGACGTGGCGAAACTTCAGCAAGGTATGAACCACATGCAAAGGATGTTAGAAGCTTGCATGGACATGCAACTGGAACTCCAGCGCTCCGTTCGACAAGAGGTCTCAGCTGCTCTCAATCGGTCAGCTGGTGGACAAGGTCTGTTTTACAACCCATTGTTGCTCCTGAATTTTTTTCCATCATAATATCCTTTGGCTTGTTTTACACTTTTACTTCATACCTTAAATTTTCAACCATGTTGATTGTGCTCAAGAGTTATTGTTTCCATTCTGTACTTGATACAGTGGCTGACATAGCGGAGGATGGATCTAAATGGATCCATGTTAGAAAAGGTACCTGCTGTGTTTGTTGTGATAACCACATTGATGCCCTGTTGTACAGGTACGATTTTCTACTGACCAATAGCTTGTATGTTGTACATCCAGTCCTATAGTTTTTTTTTATAGACATGAGTCACAAGCCTAGGTCATTTAAGCTCATTTCACTCATTTTCTCATCCATTAGTCATACACCCCTTTCTGTCTATTGCAATTATTCCAAACTTCATCTAGTCTACATTAAGCTGTCAAATTGTCATTTTTTGCCACCCTCAGTTTTTGTTCATCCTTGATAGCTCAGCATTTGGCTCCATTTCCATAGGGCATTGCTAGTCTTATATAATGGTGCCTTATCAAATTTAGATAAGCAAATTGAAAATGTCAAATGTCTTTTACTTTTTGAGAAATCTATATTAACAGACATCTTAGATCTGATTTCTCCATTTCACACTGTGTGATGTGTGATCGCTTGCAGATGTGGGCACATGTGCACTTGCTCTAAATGTGCAAATGAATTGGTTCGAGGTGGAGGAAAATGTCCATTGTGTCGGGCACCCATTGTTGAGGTGATTAGAGCTTATTCCATAATGTAGAGAGAGAGATGTACAAGAGGAAAACGACATCCATCAGCTATGCGGCCTAACATAACTGGCTATGGTTGGTTTTCTTTTTCGTCTTGGTCTTCGAGCTCTCTCTTCCCCTCACTCAGTATTGTTTTTGTGTAGAAGTTTAGTCTGCATTGATTTTTCCCGATTATATGTGGAACACTTGCAAAGTCTCTCATTGGAACCACAATTAGCAGGCAGAGTTTTTCCCTCGATGATGATTCATTGGTAAATAATAATATAAAGCATATTTTCTGTTGGTTCTTCTACATTCCCCTTCTCTCTCTAATGAATAAGCAGCAGTAATCGTTATGCAATTTTGTGCCTGGGTTTGGATCCTTTGCCTGTATCTTTTGAGCAACAAACACTACTACAATGGCAATGGGTCCCGGCCGCCGGTTATTATATCTGACACAATAACAAAGGTTGCTTGTTGTGTTTGCCTGCATTTTTTGTTCGAAGTGAAACGCTGACCTGTTCCCATCTTTAGGGATACTTGAGCTGCGGAAGTATATGCTCTTATGTTTGCCTGGATGTAAATTTTAGGGTGATTTTGGGGTTAACTTCTTGTGCCACAGATCTAATTAGAATGAAATTATTAACCTGGAGTTATCACAAAAGTTGCCAATGGGCTCACCAACTGATGCATACAATGATAAAACACCAAGATGTATTGAAGTTTCTTTACTGCCAATCGGCAATCGCCATGTTCTCAATTCAACAATAGTTCCTGCAAAATTAACAATGAATGTTTCATCTATCCTTACTATTGTGATTGTAGAAGGGAGGATCGATTTCAGTTAAAAACTCTCACCTAAAAAGAAAATAATACTACCCCCCACCCCCCCAATTGAATTTAAATATTCTTTTTTTTTTTTTTTATCTAATCTGATTAAGGGCCCGTTTGGGTTGGCTTTTGAAAAAAGCAGAAGCCAAAAGTAGAAGCAGAAGCAGAAGTCAAAAGCAAAAGCATGTAACTTTTGTGTTTGGATGAAATGTTTGAAAAGCGGCTTTTTCTAAAAAATATGTTTGGATGAATAAAAATGAAAAGTGCTTTTAGAGTGTGGTAATTACCAAAAATGACATGCTACTTAATATGATAATAAGATATATTTATAGTGTAATTTATATTAAGTAGTGAGGGTATTTAAGTCCTTGCACATTTTACGAGGTGCTTTTGGCTTCTGCTTTTGAGAGAAGCACCCCTGGCTGCTTCTTCCAGAAGCACTTTTTTCGCTTTTCGAGGTGCTTTTGCTTTTTCTTAAAAGCCAAAACAAACACCTAATTTCTACTAGAAGTGCTTTTGACAGAAGCAAAAGTCAAAAGCACCTCCCTAGAAGCCAATCCAAACGGGCTCTAAAACTAAATAAATCAAGGGAGACCACTTTTAAACGAAGACTTTGTTAGTATGGAAATATGACTGCAATGCGCGGAAACCTTCTGGGTTTTGGGGAGGTCTTTTGTTAGAAAATATACTTCAGATAAATTATGTAAGAGCCTGTTTGGAATGGCTTTTAGAGCCCGTTTGGATTGGCTTTTGAAAAAAGCAGAAGCAGAAGTGAAAGCCAAAAGCAAAAGCAGGTAACTTTTGTGCTTGGATGGAATGTTTGAAAAGCAGCTTTTTTTCAAAAGTGTGTTTGGATGTGTAAAAGTAAAAAGTGCTTTTTAAATGTGTAAATTACCAAAAAGGACATGCTAATTAATATGATAATAGGATATATTTATAGTGTAATTTATATTAAGTAATGAGGGTATTTAAGTCTTTGCACAATTTACGAAGTGCTTTTGGCTTCTGCTTTTTGGAGAAGCACCCCCTGGGCTGCTTCTCCCAAAAGCACTTTTGCAGCTTTTCGAGGTGCTTCTGCTTTTTTTGAAAAGCCAAACCAAACGTTTATTTTCCACCAAAAGTGCTTTTGGCAGAAGCAAAAGCCAAAAGCACCTTACCAAAAGCCAATCCAAACACCCTCTTATTCAAGTGCTTTTGGCTTTTGCTTCTGCCAAAAGCACTTTTGAAGAAAAAAGAGTGTTTGTTTTGGCTTTTTAGAAAAAGCAAAAGCACCTCGAAAAGCTGCAAAAGTGCTTCTGGGAGAAGCAGCACAGGGGTGCTTCTCCGAAAAGCAGAAGCCAAAAGCACCTAGTAATGTGTGCAGAGTCATAAATACCCCTATTAATTTATTTTAATTACACTATAAATATATACTATTATATATAAATAGCATATCCTTTTTGGTAATTTACACATTTCAAAAGCACTTTTTCACTTTTACATATCCAAACACACTTTTGAAAAAAAGCTGCTTTTCAAACATTCCATCCAAACACAAAAGTTACCTGCTTCTGCTTTTGGCTTTCACTTCTGCTTCTGCTTTTGGCTTCTGCTTTTTTTAAAAGCCAATCCAAACGGGCCCTAATAGTACTTCAGATTGCGAATGATTTTTTATGGGTATAATAAATAAATAAATAATTTAATTTGATTGAAAAATGATAATATTACCTTTCAAAATACTTTTTTATATATATATTTTGAGTTTTCAATGTGATAAATAAAAGTATTTTTGATGTTATAATTGTACGAAAATATTTATACATATTATTTAAAATTTTTAAATGTTGCGTTGCTGAATAGAGTGAGAGACTTATTATCCTCCCAACGTTTCAATTTAAATGTTACGTTCCTATTAATTACTAGAGATTGGTTGCGGTGCGATCAATAAAATCCGCAACACATCAAGGCACCAATCTCAATCGTTCATTTAAAACCCAATGGTTCAAAATGTAAAAGGGTAAACTTATCAAAAAAATATATAACGGTCAAGTTGCTGAAAATACACGTAGGTTGTTATCGCTGAAAATATCATGACATGTCGCTGAAATACACATAGTCCGTCGCTGAAATACACACATCACGTCGCTGAAATACATACACCTTGTCGCTGAAATATGTTAAACCACAGAATTAGAGTTTCAACGTTTATAAAGTCGCTGAAATAAACATTATCAAGTCGCTGAAAAATATTTTAGCATATCGCTGAAATATATTGCGTCGCTGAAATATACTATTATTCATCACTGAAATATATAGAAGCCGCGCTGAAAATATTATGTCTATCGCTGAAATATAAACACATCGCTGAAATGTATATAAATTGTCGCTGAAATGTACTAATTATATTTTGGAGTAATATGACAAATTTACCTTCTTAACCTTTAAGTTAATCTCAATCGTCGATTTACAAAGTGAATCAACGATTATGGGAGGCCGCAGTACATCAAGACAAATGTCTTGATTGCATCCTAACTTCTCCCTAATTACTAAGGCTGTGTCTGATGCAATGGTAGACAAATATTGAATTTATGTTTTCAACATCAATTATCAATAATTAAAATATTTATTCAATACTTTTTTAAATGTATATTCAATACTTAAAAATAATATTCTAACATTTCGACAAATACTGATGCAATCTCAGATTTTGGCATCTGTGTATTTAATCAAGAATTTGTAGGACTTTTTAATGCAATCATTAAAAATGTTTTAATGATACATACAAAATTAGAAATTAAACATTTTATCCAAAGAAAATACTATAAATGAAAAATCACGAAATTGGGTGTATTTAATCAAGAATCTGTAGGATTTTTTTTGGACTTTTAACGTTGGGGTGTATTAAATTAGATTGAGGTAATAACTAAAATAGGCCACCAGAAGGAGTCATTTATACTTTTGGGCCACGATATTTTGATTTAGGAAAATAGGCCACTAGAAGGATTTCGATGGCCTAAAAGTGGAAATGACTACTTCTGGTGGCCTATTTTAGTTTTTTTTCAATTATTTTTTTATTTTATGTAATTAAACTAAACAATACTCATTCAGTGTCATTATTTATGTCATATTTTCTTTTTTTTTCTTGTTCCAATATTTTTATTTCATTTTCATTTTAAAAAATAATTAAATATTAATCGTCAAACCTACCCATCACCTCACATTAATAAATAAATATATTAAACTTTCAAATTATCCACTACCATTAATAATTTCATTCCACCCTATCACATATCAGTAAATCACAAATAAATAAATAAATTAAAATGTGGGGTTGAGCACTTACTCCAGTGGTAAGTCCCCCAACTCTAACCTATAGGTTGGGGGTTCGAATCCCCACCCGTTCCCCTATCCCCCTCCTTTGTAATTGTGTGGTTTGGGCTCTCACCACCCATTCCAGGCCTTCAATGGCTCCTCAAAAAAAATTTAAAATTGTAGCTCATTACAATCATATTATATAAATTTTTAAGTTAACTTTTTTTAACACTATTAATAGGACGGATGGAGTAATATAAGAAATAAAATAAATATTAATTCAAATATAAGTATTATAAAATAAGTAAAACAAATTAAACACATATTCAAATAAATTATAAAGTAAAAATAAACATGTTTTATTACAAGTCTGGATTGAATACACCTTAAGATTACAAGCAATCATACTTATTAGTAACCGAGCTTAAACATGCGTAAAAATATGTTGATTATATACTACTAGTACATATCATCAATTTCCCATGATGCCTCCCAGTGTTTCAATTTCCTCTTAAATGCACAACAAGAGCTTCTTTTCCCTTTTGTTTTCTAGAAGATAAGATTGTGCTTCAACAAATTTGGCCGGTTTGAAAATCTATACTTCAAAACTTTGAAGTTTCAACATACTAGTAAATTTTGAATCACTAAATAACATCTTCAACATAAGTAGTACTCCCTCCGTTTCTAAATAAATGTTACATTTTGACTTTTTTTACTGTTCATTGAAGTACTTTGACTTCTATTTTTCTTATAGTTATACTAGATAAAATATAATTAAGTGAGATCTTGTTGGATTCGTCTCATCTTGTAGTTTTTAAATATCAAATTTTTAGAATTTGTACTTGTACCGAATTTGAGTTATTAATAGTTTAAAATGTGCATTGGCAAACGTGCAGAAGAGAAACGTAACACTTAAAAAGAAACGGAGGTAGTATTAAATTACTTAATAAGTGAAAATTAGATACTACTCCTACATTACTTTTAGGTTATTAATCCGAGTGCACATAGTTAGTATGTTTCAATTAAAATTAACTATTTAAGAATATGATCTTAATATAATATAGTACTAATAATTTTTATTATAAGGTGGTCAACCAACCGCATCCGGTGAATTACTAGGCAGTGTCTGATTCAATGGTTGGTTTGGCCCTTCTCAGATTATTCATTAATACACTTCCTTTCAGGTTTTAATCACACAGATGAAATAATACTACTATATATATATAGACTATAGTTTGTTGGTTTGAGTCAACCGAACTGGTAAGTCAACTGTACTAAAAAGCTTTTGTTGTAACGCAACAGGTTTACACAACACCACCAAGTATACTCAACAAAACCTGTGATTGGTGAATTAATGATAGTTAATTGTTAAACGCGGACACGTCACAACAGGTACGAGTAGAGAGATTAGTAGTAGTATTAGAGAACTTGCAGGCTAAGCAATGGAGTAGAGTGGATACATTCATCTCATCTCTGTTGACGCTTGACCCTCTCTTCTATATATATATATATATATATATATATATATATATATATGTACCTCTCTTCTGCTCATTCAACTTCCAACCTAAACTATCCATTCTCAAAACCTAACACCACCACCACCACCACCAATCCATGGCTGCTCCTCCTCTTCCTGCAAACTCGAAATCCTGCGGCGTCTGCTCCGGCACCTTGGACCCTATGCATCAGCAGGGCCAGAGCGTCTTCACCGCCGTCTGCCTCCATTCCTTCCACTTCCTCTGCATCACCCCCACTCTCTTCTCCGGCGCCGCCGCACTCTGCCCCGTCTGCCACGCTTCCTGGTCGCCCCCTCTCGCTGTCAACAACCCTTTCTCCTTCACCCCTTCCGTCTACAATCCATCTTTCCCCACGAAAGAACCCCTCCATTTCTCAGACGATGATCCCCTCCCTGCTGCATCATCCGATCATCAGTCATCATCATCATCATCTCAATCCCCTGATGCCGAGCTAGGGTTGTTGACAATCACGGGCGTTCCAGAGCGTCCGGCCGTTGCCGCTGCAGAGTCGGTCCATCTCTTTACCGTCCTCGTGGGGTTAAAGGCCCCTGCTCTGACCGGTTCCCGATTGGCGAAGCGCGCGCCTATTGATCTCGTTACCGTGCTGGATGTCAGCGGCAGTATGTGCGGATCCAAACTCGCCCTGGTCAAGCAGGCCGTCCGGTTTGTGATCGATAACTTAGGACCGTCCGACCGGTTGTCTATTGTCTCCTTCTCCACACAAGCGAACAGGATTCTGCGGCTGCGCAGAATGTCGGAGACAGGCAGGGAAGAGGCAAAGAGGGCGGTGGATTCGCTCACGGCTGATGGAGGGACGAATATTGTCGAAGGTCTCAGGAAGGGCGTGCAGGTTCTCGAAGAAAGGCGGCAGGCGAATCCTGTATCGAGCATCATCTTCTTGTCCGATGGGAACGATACCTGTCATCATCAAGGCTCGCTTTTTCGAACAAATTTCGCCCGGGTACAGGCCCCGAGTTACTTACATTTATTGCCTGCGGCAATCCGTCCAGTGAACAATCTTTCTGTGTATAATAACGCGGAGCAAGTGCGGACCATTCCGGTCCATTCGTTTGGATTCGGAACCGACCACGATCCGATAGCGATGCACGCGATCTCTGATGCGTCCGGGGGGACTTTCTCGTTCATCGAATCGTATGAAGTGGTGCAGGATGCGTTCGCAGGGTGCATTGGTGGCCTGTTGAGTGTTGTCGCTCAGGAGGTTCGCCTGACGGTCCGGGCAGCCTCGCATGGAGTCGTGATCGAGTCCGTTCCATCGGGGAGGTACGCGAGAGAAATCACGGACAATGGATCGAAAGGGACGATAGTTGTGGGCGATGTGTATGCGGACGAGGAGAAGGAGTTTCTGATCAATGTGTTCGTCCCATCGCTGCTGCCGGATGTCTTAGAAGACGAAACGGGAAATGCCAGGACGACGTCGCTTCTGGACATTGCCTGTACATACAGGGATGTTCTGTTGAAGGAAACAGTACGCGTGGAGGGCGACTTGGTGGAGGTGCGTCGCCCCAGGACGCCTTCCCTGACGGACATGATGGTGAATCTGGCGATCGACCGGCAGAGGAACCGCGTCGTGGCAGCGGAGGCGATCGCGGAGGCGCAGCAGATGGCGGAGAGTGGCGACCTTGTGGGTGCAAGGACGCTCCTTTCCAAGAAGAGGGATTTGGTTCGGTCGTCCGAGGCGAGCAGGGCTGGGGATGGGCTGACGGCGTGGCTCGACGCGGATATGATGGAAACGGAGGCGAGGATGCAGAACCAACAAGAGTACCAGCGGTTCGGGCGGGCGTATGCGTTGTCGGGGATGAGCTCCCATGGGTTCCAACGTGCCACAATGAAGGGCAGCTCTGTGGGGGGAATGCAGCAGAGCGTCTGCTTTGGCGCTCCGGCCAGTGGTGCGCCGGCACCGGCACGGCCATTTTGCGGCTATGCAACGCCGAATGTGGCGAATATGGTGCTCCAGTCGCAGCAGCAGAGGAAGGCAGAGGAAGGGAGTTCGAAGAAACCATGAGAGAATGTGTGAGTGTGACACGAGATTTCGACAAGAATTGAAGTTTCTTTGCCTCTGTGTGTGTGTTGTGAAATTATGTAATGTTGCACTGTTGTTTTTGATTGATGTAATGTTGCTAAATGGTATATGTATGTGTTTCTGTATAAGTAGTAATGTTTTTTCTATGTATTGATATTGGGGATGGTATTTTACCTCAATAAATAAACTATTGTTCTTGTTTTTATCATTTTGTTATTTACAGTACAATTTATAAATTTGATCTGAGTGTATTTTTGTACTTCTTGTTACCCTTTTGTTGGCTATTTTAACCCCCAAATAACTCGGTTGTTGTTCAATGTAATGATATTTAGCGTCCGTTTAGATACCCAGACTAATCATTCGAGTATCTACATGCGCAATTAAGGGCGCCTCTTACAAAACAGCTTTTTAATACACAATCCTCGATTCCGAGACATTACTTAAGTGACCAAAGCCCCAATCTACTTAAGTCAACTGCTGTTAGTCCGTCTAGATAAGTCAACTGTTGTTGTTGGTCCTTTAGACAGGTTTTTGAAATAAGTGAAGCCAAGAAGATGCCAAACATATAAACAAAAGAATTGGAAGAAATAGATAACTTTTGTTTTTGGAACCGCTATTGAAAACGGGTGTGGTTTGTGTGCTGTCAATAACACATAATGACAAAAATAGAATGATGGATACGCATAGAAAAATAATGTCAGAGCTAGAAAAATAATTACTGTAAATTATTTTTACTCCTACTACTATTAATTAGTGTGCCCCACGTTTTCCAAAAATAATAATATTTCAAAATAAATTCATTCGCCCCCTTTCTCCTCATTTAACTGTCTTTACTCTTTAGGGTTTATCATTGAGGGTTCAAAACCCTTTCATTTCAGGCTGCCATACTCTAAATTTCACCTACTCTGGGATCTTATCTGCACAGGTTTAGTTTCTCCTAAATAAATTTCTCCATTTTGTTAGTGAATCGTTGCAGGGAAATTCAGGGTGTGGTTTTCTCATTTCTTGAAACTAATTTGTTTTGGGCGGTTTGGGTGGGACTGACTATCTTGATATGGTTACTGTTTTTCGTAAGTAATGGTTTGATCTTTGTTTTTCTCTACACGTAGTGTTTCAGTTTACTTGAAACTGGAGCTGGATGACTTTTTTATTTATTTCTTAGAGTGATGATGTTTTCCCGTTAATGTTGGTGTTCATTAGTTTCTGTTTCTGAATTCCGTAGGGGTTTTAGTATGGTTGATGGAAGCAAGCCTTTTAACTTCTTGCTCGTTCTTAACTTTGGGTGCGGTTTGCTGTTTTTACCCTTCTGTATCTGAATCTTCAAATGTGCTATTGGCTGCGGGAAATAATGAATTTTCCATATTTAATAGTATTCATTTCAGGAATTTGATCTCACTGTATTTTTAGTTTACTCTGTTCTTTTTGTTACGATTTTGTTGGCTATTTGAATGCTAAGCTGCTAATACAGTATTTCCTTGGTAGCAGAGTCTTTAATACTGCCCCCCCCCCCTTCACCCCACCCACCCAGTTTACGCTGTTCTTGTTCAATTTAATGCCATTTACTTGAAAATTTCACCACTTCGGATGTTAAATTGGTAATTCATTTGTGTCAAGTGTTACACACTCAAATTATGTGCCCCTTGTCAAGTGTACACACTCAAATTATGTGTCCCTATGTCTGTTTGTGCATTTTCAAATCAAGGTAGATGGAATTTTTTATTTACTTGGGTCTTTGTAATCCCATATACGAAATGCTAGCAAAACTGTGATAATTGCCCGTGCTTCTTTAATCTTTCAGATATTGCTATTGGTGTCTTAAGTCATGCATGCAATTAAGGGAGGCTGGAGTGGACAAATATCTGCTCTTGCTTCCGACAATGAGCTCGGTGGAAGGAAGTCAAGAATTAGGCGTTCGAAAGAGGAGAGAAAGACAATGGTTGAATCTTTCATAAGGAAGTAATGTCCGGCTTTCTCTTCCGTAATCATACCTGCTCTTACTATTAGACAATTGAGGATCATTAGTGTGTGTTTTGAATCTTAGCTTCTCTTTTTGTCCTCCATCATGTGGTCAGTCAGTAAACAAGGGTTCCTACAAATTTGATGGTGTTTTTTAATTTATTGTTTGTGACACATAGAACTTATTTGGATTCTACTTGGTTATTGGAATCTACTTGGATTGACAGGCATTTAATAAGAGAAGATATGCTTAAACTGTTTTGCTTATATATATATGAAACCTTGGATGCCTAGGTACGATGGGTATAGGCCTGATCCAAGTACCCTGTAGCTTAAGCTTCCAAGCCATGATTTTCTTCTATAGCATATAGTGAGGTTTGAGAATATAACAATTGATCTTGATTCCTTTTTCTGTTTGTGGGCTGTGTGTCAACCTATTTGCTATGCATATTTGCAATTTTAATCATTTCTATTAATTGTGATTGCTCTCAGATATCAGAAATCAAATGGTGGGAATTTTCCTTCCCTCAACCTGACACACAAAGAAGTTGGTGGCTCTTTCTATACGGTTCGAGAGATTGTTCGGGATATTATTCAAGAAAATAGAGTGTTAGCTCCGGCTAAATTGTTAGAAGGTGACTCTGGAAGTCTTGAACAAGTCCCGTTGGGATATATTTCTATGGAACCTCAAATGGACTTATTAGGATCAGATCAAATTCACTTCGCACCACATGGTAAGTTTAATGAATATCAGATTGCAAGTGAAGACTCAAGCTTAGAGTTCATCAAGTCTTCTACCTCAGAATTTGACAAAGAACAAGTTAATCATATGAGCAAGATGGTGGAGGGAGAAGAAGTTTCTAAAAGAGCCAGCAATGGTCGTGCATCTAATCATTATCAAGATATGAACACAGAAGATGGTTCAAACTGTGGAGAGCAGTCCATGCAACTGAAGAATCACGAGTGCGAGAATGGGAAGATTGTAAATGTCATTGAGGTGCTTGAGGACAGTCCAAAACATGATAAACCACACGTCATAAAAGATGTTGGCAACAGTGGTCTTTTATCTAATGAGAAATTTAGTACACCTGGAACTCAGATGCTTGTGGACGTGCAGAGTCAAGGTGAGCCTAATGAAATAACTCAACAAACAAGAGAGTTTAGTGAAGGAAATTCGGAGGAGTCAGCATCTCTAGGGATTATGGATCAGGATAAAAATGGAAACCAATATGTTAAAGCGTCACAAGCTCCTGTATACCGTGGGAACCCTGATTTTGAGGTGGAGAAATTTCCTTTGAGGCCTTTCCTTGGGACAAATTTCGAAGAGGATGGAGGATCCAAGGAATTTCATGGGTCAGGTAAAACGACGCAAAGTAATTCAATTCGACATGACCCAAAGACATTAATCCAAGACGATTCTGGTAATCTCAATGAGAAGTATGTAGAAGGGGTTCTGGGTTCGAGTTCAACTATGGGACTGAGTCCTCAAGACCCTCCTATGAAACATTCTAATGATTATGATGCCACCATCCTTGAACATCCGAAGTCCTTGTCCAATGGAATTGAGGTAAAATGCATTGACATATGATGTAGCTTTCTCCAGTGCCCTAACTATGTCTTCGTTGAAATGTTTTTACAAAGTTACTATGCATTAGTTTTTTAGTTTGTTCTTACTTCAGATTAGGTCTTGGTTGGGCAGAAGTATAGCTGCCTTTAGCCTTCCTTCTCTATAGTTATTTATTTTCATTCTTTTTGCTTCCCGACTTTGCATTTCAGATTTTCTGTAAATCTCTATATGTCAGTAGTCAGTACTAGAGGGCTGTAATCCTTTAGGGACGTTTGGGAGCAAGTGCATCCGGGGAGTTTTCGATTTATTATTATTTAAGCACACAATGTTGTTTTGTTATGCATATAAATTTCTCCTTACTATTGTTCTATATCACACTCTCTTTCAGGTCAATACTTCTGCCAAACAATCTGTTCTAGAGAGCTCCACTTTAGTCAGAGGACAATCTCATGATCAAGGCAATATCAATTCATCAAAGGGAAACAATCCCAACTGGTATGTCTCATTGTTCCTCGGGATCTGTTAATTACTCCTGTATTTGTTTCTGACAGAATTTGTTTCACACGTTGTATGAGCAGTGAAACTGCAACAAAATCTTCCAAGCCAGAAGGCAACCCTCTCATTGCTCTACTGAAGGGAATTGCCTCTTCTTTCATCAAGTTTTGGACTGAATGAGGTATGCGTGTCTCATTCCAAGGTAGAAAAAGGTCACTGTGATGTGGTGTGTCCTCACCATTATGGATATGTCAAAAACTGGTTTGGTTGTTGATTGCATAGAGGTCAAGAATGAGCTGATCCAACTTAATGTGATGCCCAATTTGAAAAGAAAAGAAAATACTACTTAATTTGAGCTGGATATACAGTTTCTCAAAGTTATGTTCTTGAGTGTTTATCAGTAATAATTATCTTATAATTAATTGGGGTCAGCAAGTAAATTGGAACTAATGACATTTGGTTATAGAGTTCCTTAATTTTATATACTAATGTGTATGTGGTAATTAATTAATTAAATCTATTTCAAATCCCTAATTTTAAATACCATGTGATAGATTTGGATACGAGTCCATATTTTCATTCCAATGTCTGCAAGCCCTCAAACTCTTGTGGAACATGGAAACAAATTAGTAGTACGCCAATAATTTTAAATTTTTGGTTGGACAAGCTTTCAATTCACATACCATCTAAAAGTCACACCTCAACCGATCATATCCATACGCGTCACCATACCATCAGACATTTATGTTGGTTGTTCTTTTCGTAATTAATTTAATTTAATTTAATTTATACTCTCTTGATTTTTGGGCATTTGGAAGAAAATGTTTATTTATTTCTTTTCATAGCTTTATTTTATTTTTTAAATGCCGTGAAACTGTGTGGAGTAGGTTTACAAACAAGTAGTACAAGACTCGCAAAAAAAATATGACAGTCACCATGAATTCAGCCCAAAAAGCTGAAGAAAGTAAATGGGGATTGCTTGTTCGAAATCTTTCTTCTTTTTTCTCACAACACAGTTATTCTGAAGAGGCACTAACAAAATTGTGGAAGTGTATTCACAGTACTACTATTAATCATGTGAATTCTTGATTGGAAAATGAAGTATTAACCAGAATTCATTGCTAAAAATATGCAAGAAAACTTTATAATGTCACAAAGCCTCATGTGTTGATATTCAAAAATAAACAAGAACGTTTCTTGTTTGTTTATTTATTTATTTTTATCAGTTGCATATTTGAGAATGAAGCGAACTAGCTTGCACATTCATCTTAAATTACATATTATTATGGGGACAAGGTCATTACATGTATATGTCTTGGTGACATTTTAAGAAACAATATTATCACCCGAAAAAGTAAAATTTAAGACATATAACAAATACGTAGTAGTAAAAATTGGGCTTAAAGTAAAGCATGGATGACGTTTGGTAAAAGTCTCTAAATCAACAATTTTAAAGCGTTTTTTTTCCCTAAACAGTCTATACTCTATACAGCCTAAGAAAGATGGTGGGACCCATGCCACAATTTTAAAGCTTATTAAATTAAATATGCCTGTTCATACTTTTTAGATTATTTATACATATACTTCCTCCATATTTTATTAATGTTAACGTTTGCATAGTAAATACTATTCATTGAGTAATTTTGATTCGAATTTTTTACATAGTTACATAAGATAAAATATAGTAAAGTGAGATTTTGTTAGATTCGTCTAATCACGTAGTTTTATAATATTAAAGTTTTATAATATTTTATTTTATAAAATTTGAGATATTACTCTTTAAAAATGTGTATTGGATTGCGTGAAAATAGAGAATGTTAAAATATTTTTTTTTGGATAAGTCGAAGCCAGGGAAGAGAATGTTAAAATATTTTGAATATAGAGGAAGTATTTAGTATTATAAAATTTTATTTGTGTGACATGAAATACCTCATACCACATTTTTAAGCTAAAAGAGGGAAAAAAAAAAGAGCCTATGTAATTTTATTTTATTTTATTTATTTATTATTAATTTTTTAATAAAAAGGAGAAATTTATCGCCATGGTTTAGTAGTCTGGCTTGATCAGTTAATGTGAGAATTTTTTGTTTCTCTGTTTTGTTTCCCATTGCACGCCACCACCACACACACACACACATATTCTCTCTTTAAAAAATAGTAATTGTAAGTTCTCATCATCATCATCTTCTTCTTCTTCATCAAAAAGATGTCTATAGATCTCGAATTGAGGCTGCCGATCATCAGGATCGACCATTCTCCAGAAACCTCCAGCTCCAAGGGAATGATTACTAAGAGCTGTGCGAAGAATAAAGAAGAGGAAGGTTGCCGCACGCCGAGATCACCGCAGTACAGGATCCCCGCCGTCGTCACCTGCCCGCCGGCGCCGAAGAAGAGGCGGAGATCCGTCGAGTGCAAGCGGAAATTGGAGTTCTTCGAGGATTTGCGCGGTGAGGAAGTTGAATCTCTTTTCGGAACGGTTGGTGAGGTTAGCTTCTCCAAATCCAATGCCTCCAACAAGAGGAAACTCGTATTATGACTGTGAAATGAAACACAAAATCAAAAAAATAAAAATAAAAAATCACTCATCTCAAATTGATTTTGTGAATCGTATCATATTATACAATACACAAATTGTAGGATTTACACTTGCTTTTCCTCTCTCATATATAGATGAGGCCTGAGATTTAGTAGCTGAAAATATCAGATTTTATTTCATCATCGAGAGAAATTATCATCATCGCAATGATACACTACTCCTACAGTTGTATCACTTTCCGATCAAAATTGGTTCTTCTCAATTATGGATGTATAGATGAACAATTGAACATATTCATGTTCATTCAGTTAATGACTTCTGTTTTAATTTGGAATGGATTCGGTTAATGACCTGCAAAATGTGTTGTTATTAGTTAGTTCTTCAATTTAGAAATATGTGTTTAAGTTTTTGTTCTTAGAGTTACGGATAATTAATGCGACTAATTAAAATATTTAATGCCGAGAAAGAAAAATTAATGATGGTGAAATTTTGGAAAAAAAAATAAAGTACTGACTTTAATTTGCTAGCTATTACTGTGCGGTAAATTAATTATTGGTCCGACACTGGAGTCGTAGCCAGCCACGTGGAAATTACGTATTGTGATAATGAAGTTCAACTGTCAACGTGCATACGACGACCGCCCGCAATTTAATTTATTGTGAAGATGAGCTGCACCTTCTTTTTTGTTGTGTAATGTACTAATCTGTATTGATAAATTGTATGGATCACCTTATATGTAAGCTTGAAGAAAATTACACTTTGGGGGGGAAGATTTATTGATGAAACAAAAGACAAAAGAAAAAAGGATGCGACTGGTACAAAATACACAAAAAAAGAAGAATAGAGGCAGTGGAATGAAGTGGATAAAGTCTATTAGGGTGATTGATTTGATGATTGAGCAAAAGGGATAAGGGCATTATGAAGCATATGGGAGTGGGAGTGGTAGGCCTGTATTGTAGTATACTCCCCCGTTTTAAAAAATAAGTGTGACATAAAAGACATGTTACGTGATTTAATGCAAGGAATAAAAGTGTTCTAGTGGAAGTTTTATAACTTTAAAAGTATTCTATATATGGTAATGTAACATTTATTACGAAACACTTCATAAAAGAAATTGTTACAGTTAAAAAGAAACAAACGGGATAAAGTATGTGTTGGTTGCATCGATGATAAGGCCCGGATTGGAAGGTGGTTTGAAATTTTGGATTAGTGGTTATTATTAGTGGAGAGAATGGAGATGATGGTCCACCGCTGTCTTAGGAGTACTTGTTTGTTTTTTGCACAAGACTACTTGATTGATTCTTTTTTGGGGGAGGGTCAAGACTCAAGGGGTGCTACCATTACGAATATCAACCTAAGGAGAAATCTATATAATAAATCCTGAATACTTTTTTACCTGGGCAAATTCTTTTGTTCTTATTAAAATTAATTCATCCTTCTTAATTTTAAAGGGTTAATAAGTCATTATATGTTATTTTCAAATCAACGGTCCTTATAAAAACACATAGGCAGACTGATAGCTGCTGAGTAATCGCTGAGTAATGCTATGTCATCTTCCACGCCACCAATATCTAAGTTTAGAAAACAAATCTATCTATTAATATAACAAAATCGTGAGAAAATCTTCATATATATTTAAAAAGATATAATTCCTTTTTATATAAATTATTTTGATTGCATATATAAATCAATCTATTAATATAACAATTTTTTTTGATACATACTTCATATAAATTATTTTTTTGTGACCTATATATGATATTGAATAATATTGTGTCAAATAATATTGATACATATAATATAAATTATTTTCTGATACGTATAATATAAATTATTTTTTCATGTATACTTTTTTTATACATATAATTTTGTAAAAAATAATATTATAATATTATTAAATAAATTTAGTTATGTTGAAAATTTATCTCTAAAATATATAATCCTGTATCAATAAAAGGAATACAATTACCATATTTTTTTAAAAAATAATATTTCATTAAAAATCCATATAATAAATCTTGAATACTTTTTGGCCTGTGCAGACTCTTTTGTCCTTATTAATTTTAATTTATCCTTCTTAATTTTAAAAGTTAATCAGTCATTATACGCTTATTTTTACATCAACAGTTCTTATTAAAACACGTAGGCGGACTGATAGTTGCTGAGTAATGTCACGCAGACACATCATCAATATCTATATTTAGAAAATAAATCTATCTATTAATATAACAAAATTTTGAAAAAATCTTCATAAGTATTTTAAAAATATATGATTGATTACAACTATATATAAATTATTTGATTGTATAGATAATAAAAAATATTTAAAAAATGTTAATATTATAATATTATAAAATAAATTTAATTAGGTTAAACATTTATGTCCAAAAAATATATAATCCTATATCAATATAAGGAATATAATAACCATATTTTAAATAAAAATATTTCATTAAAAATATGGTGTAAACATTAAATTGATACTAAAAATATTGATTAATATAAAATGATTAATCACCTAAAATTTTTTATATCATGCTAAACAAATTCTACATAATTTTTTGTTCTTTTTAAAGAAGAAAAGAAAGAAAAGCAAAAAAAAAAAAGACTAAAACACATCGTAATTTAATTATTAGACATAATATCATTAATTCATTAATCTTTATCTATTTCAACATAAAAGAAAAATGTATATTTATCCAGTAATCCCTATCTATTTCAATATAAAATAAAAATGTATATAAAATTCGGAGTATTGTAAAAGAATATAAAAATGTATATGTAAAGATTTTTGGTAATAATAAATAGTTTGGGTTGTATCAATATTTATAACAAAAAAAACTCTAATATTAAGCGATCATGTTGCATGTCCAAACATGGTACAAAACACGTGAATTCAATCAAACATCATTTATAATTTTATTTTTCACAAAGAATAGCCTAAAGTAAACAGTTAAACATAAATATAGAGTATTAACTAATTATTATTTGACCTATTTCCAAAATATACCCTACACTTAACAAGTTGGGTCATTTGTACCCTTATTTTTTTTACAAAAAATACACCTAAATTTTTTTATTTAGTTTTAAAATTCTACCCTTCTACCTTTTAAAATATTAAATTCGACCCCATCAATTCTAAAAATATCTCATTTTGGTCCTAAAAATTTGAAAATAACCTCATTCCACCCATTCACGTTTGAAAAGTTTCCCATTAGCACAACAATTTGAAAATAATGTATTTAGTAATTAATTTTTCTTCTAACTTAAATACAAAAATATAATTAACTAATAAAATTAGGTTATACTATTTAATAAAATAAAATAACATATAATGAATGATAAATCAAATTATATTTATTGTAATATCTTTAATTTTAGAAAGTAATTTCATTATTAATTATATTTAGATTCTTATTTTACTTTATTTGAAATTTTTTATTTCAATTTCATTATTTTTTAGATTTTTTAATTTTTTAATTTTATTTCATTAGAATTTCTCAAATAATAAATATCATTATCCAGATAGAAAAAATAGTTTATAATGATAAAAAAATGTGCTAAAAAAATATACCCCTACAAAATTTAGTATCGGAGTATAAATTTAATTTAGGGCTTATAATAATAATGAATTAAAAATAATAAAAATTTAATTAAGTTAAACGAAAATATTAACTACAATTTCTCTTCATTAGCTGACGCTTGAGCGTCCTGTTCACCCAAAAAAAGAAAATATTAACTACAAGACTTTTTTCATAATCAATAAGGAAAAGAAAAAATTTGATAAAATGTTATAGACTAAAATACTATTTTAAAAATTAACAGATAATCAAAGCGTATCTATAACTAAAATTTATTTTATAAAATTAAAGATAAGTCCATAAAAACTAATCAAAATAAAAATTCAAAATACATTATTTAACAAAATATAAATTTTAAATGATAAAAAGATAATAAAAAGTATAATTAATTAAAAACTTTAGGGATAATAGTCAAAATGTACAATATATTAGGGAGTAAAATAATACTCCCTCCGTCCCATATCAAATGTCTCATTTTTATTTTGGTCCGTCCCATAACAATTGTCACATTTCCTTATTTAAAAAAATTTTACTCCTTCAAACAAACATCACATCAACTATTTACTATACTTTAATTTAATACAATAATAACTCATTCTACATAAATACCAGACAGCCTTAATAATGCAAAAATATATTATTTTTTCTAATTTTGAATAGTTAAAGGGTATTTATTTTCCACTTGCTCTTATAATTTTAGATATGAAAGCAAACCCTATATGTTTAGTTTTCTAACAGTAAAATAATTTTTTTTATATTATGTCCACCTGATTGTAGGTTTTCCTTTTAAATTTTGGTTGCATGCATTCAAAAACTATTGTTGGGTCCAGATTTGGACATAATTGTGAAGATGATCGAGGTTGCGATGATGTTGTCAACATGGGCGAAAAACAACTGATGTTCGAGGGCTGGAGGACTAAATGAACATCTGATGTGGTAAAGTTTTATAATAGATTATGCAAATAATCATTTTGTGCTTAAAGTTGTGCAGATGTTCGTTGTGTGCGGGATGTGAACACAACCTAATTCACGACATATCCCCTGGAGCAGAAAAGACAAAAGCTGTTGGAGTGACAGCTGTCTAGGGCTTTTCCCCAGCCCATGGGCCTGGATATCCGTGCCCTCCGCGTTTTTAGGGTACTGCCTCAATCATTTGGTGGCTGTAACATTTTCAGCATTACACAGAAAACATCTAGAGAGATTGAGGGCTACGGATTAATGGGAAGAATATGAAGTTCTTCATGAGTATCTCTATCAAGCTATTTTTCTCAGCAAGGGGTAACCTTTTTCTTGTTCCTGATAGAGATAGTTGTTAGATCTTAGCTAGCATTTCTTACTTTGCAAGATTTATCTTTAGGAAATGCTTAGAGCTATGTTCATTGATTGTTGAGTGCTTTTGAGCTGAATTTGGGAGTAGCTATCACAAGGGTAGAAGCTTGCTTAGCCTAGCATTGGGATTGAAGGGTTATTTCAGCAGGTTTAGTATCTGGTATAGGTGCTATACTCTGTTCCCTCCTGGAGTCAGTCTAGGTGACAAATCGGGAGTCCTAGTGTGGAAGGGTTGAAGGGGTTTCTATGTAAACAGATGGGTTTACCTGTTTTTCCTTGGTTGATAGTGAATATGCCTGGATTGGGATCCCCCAGATGTAGGATCGGATGATCCGAACTGGGTAAACAAATACTTGTGTTATTTTGTTTATTCTGCAATCTGTTTTTGGCCTTGTTATCTGTTTTCAGTTGTGTGCAAGTTGTGGGCACAACGCAGTTTTACAGTGTTCTTCTATCGGGACCTGTCAATTGGTATCAGAGCGGGGGCTCTAAGGTTAACTGAGCTTGATCTGAAAGATGAGTAAGAAAGCGCAGCTCCGGAATCAAAGTTCTCATAAAGTTTCTCACAGTGGTGATGGCGATGTGGCAACAACCGAGATACAACAGAGCATATATAAAGATTTTGTTGATGCACTTTCAAAGAGTGAAGCAGATTTTGAAAAGCTTGTTTCTGCATTTGAGCAGCTCAAGGAAAAATACAAGGCAATCGTGAAGGAGAAAAAGAAGTTGAGGGAACAACTTGCTGACATCAGGATTTCCTATGATCAAGTGTTAAAAGAGAAAGAAGAACTTCAAGAGGAAAATCGGGCATACAAGGATGGTATTGAAGATTTGATAAAAGAAAGATTTGAATTAATCAAGGATAAAGAGAATCTGATGAAGGAGAAAGATGAGTTGATTGAAGAGAAAGAAGTATTGAAGAAAGACTCGCATGATCTTCAAGGAAAGGTTCAAAAGCTGGAAAGGTTGGTGAAAGGAAAAGAGAAGCTTGATGAAGTGTTATCAATGGGAAAGTCTTACAAGGATCAATCTGGAATTGGATATCAATTTTCAACCACTCCATCAAAGACTAAATTTGTGAGTGGAGGATTTCTTGAACAAAATTCATCCCCCATGAGAAATCAAAAGGTGTTTGTAGCAAAGGTTGCTGAAGTTGTTAAGAAGGATGTTGAAACAACTGGTCCACAACCAGTCAGACAGATCTACAAAAAGAGATATATGTCAAGGTTTCAACAACACAAAGACTGTGCTTATTGCAAGTTCACTGGACACAATGTTGATACATGCAAATTGTTAGTGAAGGATATTCTGAGTGGTAAACCAGTTGTGTGGCCATCAGAGACACTACAGAAGCGTATTAAGTTCAGAAGAGTATGGGTTCCAAAGAAGTCACAATGCAATTGTTTACTGAAGAAAGGAGTTGAAGATGTGCAACACATATCGACTTGTGAACGATTGGCAGACAACCTCGCAAAGTCCCTTGATAAAGAGAAGTCTAAGGAGATGAGAAAACTCCTTACTCACTAAAGGATTTAAGAAGAGAATGATTCCTCTACCCTTTATTATTGTTATTTGGAGGCATCAATCACAAAGGGGGAGAAATCAACAAGCAAGGGGGAGTATGAATGATGAGTTTGAGTTGGTGTGCAGTTTTAGAAACTATTGATGAACAAGAAGCTTGTGCCTTAGAGAAAGGGGGAGAAACACCAACGCATGTTCCTACGGATGATTTCATGTTGTGGCAACTACTGTGGAACAACCAGAAAAACGCAAAGAAGTTATTGTTGAATGATCATACCAAAAAGGGGGAGAAATGATGACAGCTTGCTTATCTGAAGAAATATGTTGACCGTGAACATCATAATTTTGTTTTGGTCGATCATCTCCACAAAGGGGGAGATTGTTGGGTCCAGATTTGGACATAATTGTGAAGATGATCGAGGTTGCGATGATGTTGTCAACATGGGCGAAAAACAACTGATGTTCGAGGGCTGGAGGACTAAATGAACATCTGATGTGGTAAAGTTTTATAATAGATTATGCAAATAATCATTTTGTGCTTAAAGTTGTGCAGATGTTCGTTGTGTGCGGGATGTGAACACAACCTAATTCACGACATATCCCCTGGAGCAGAAAAGACAAAAGCTGTTGGAGTGACAGCTGTCTAGGGCTTTTCCCCAGCCCATGGGCCTGGATATCCGTGCCCTCCGCGTTTTTAGGGTACTGCCTCAATCATTTGGTGGCTGTAACATTTTCAGCATTACACAGAAAACATCTAGAGAGATTGAGGGCTACGGATTAATGGGAAGAATATGAAGTTCTTCATGAGTATCTCTATCAAGCTATTTTTCTCAGCAAGGGGTAACCTTTTTCTTGTTCCTGATAGAGATAGTTGTTAGATCTTAGCTAGCATTTCTTACTTTGCAAGATTTATCTTTAGGAAATGCTTAGAGCTATGTTCATTGATTGTTGAGTGCTTTTGAGCTGAATTTGGGAGTAGCTATCACAAGGGTAGAAGCTTGCTTAGCCTAGCATTGGGATTGAAGGGTTATTTCAGCAGGTTTAGTATCTGGTATAGGTGCTATACTCTGTTCCCTCCTGGAGTCAGTCTAGGTGACAAATCGGGAGTCCTAGTGTGGAAGGGTTGAAGGGGTTTCTATGTAAACAGATGGGTTTACCTGTTTTTCCTTGGTTGATAGTGAATATGCCTGGATTGGGATCCCCCAGATGTAGGATCGGATGATCCGAACTGGGTAAACAAATACTTGTGTTATTTTGTTTATTCTGCAATCTGTTTTTGGCCTTGTTATCTGTTTTCAGTTGTGTGCAAGTTGTGGGCACAACGCAGTTTTACAGTGTTCTTCTATCGGGACCTGTCAACTATTATAAAGCAAAAGACTTTGAATCTTATGTAATAAAAAAAACTATATTCACATTTTATATCGTCATATTAGTTCAACGCCCGTGCGCAGTGGACGAAAAAATCTAGTATATATTGAATTTAAATTTAAGAAATGTTGTGAACTATAAAAATTTAATAAATTTTATATCCTAATTTTTTACTTGGCTTAATATTGAAATTAAACAATATAAATTATGTAAATATATGTTTTTAAATTATAGTAAATATATTTATTATATCAAATATTTATAAACATAAAACTATATAATATTAATTCTTTGATCTAATATATAATAGTATAGGAGTATTTAAGAAATATTAACATAATATAATATTAATAAATAAATATAATTAGGTTAAAAATATGTGTCTAAAATATAATCATATATCAATATAAGGAATTTAAAATAATAGATTTCAAACATTTTTAATCAACGACATATTTTAAATATAAATTTTTCATTAAAAATATGGTGTAAACTGTAAACATTAAATTGACTTTTAAAAAAAATGAAACTATAAAATAATTAATCACTTAAAACTTCCATACCATTTTAGCCAAATTCTACATAAATTTTTTTCCCTTTCTATAGAAGAAAAGAAAGAAAAGGAAAAAAAAAAACTAAAACGTATTATAGTTTAATTGTTAGACATAATATCCTTAATCCTTATTTATTTCAATATAAATATAAATGTATATGAAATTCAAATTTAATTTTTATACAATTTTTTATATATAAGTAATTTGTATTGTAAAGGGATATAAGAAGTATTTTAGTATAAACAATTGTAAAGATTTGTGGGAATTATAAATAGTTTTGGATTGTAGCAATATTTTTACCCAAAAGCTCTAATATTTTTTAAGTGATCATGACGTTCAAACATGATACAAAACATGTGAATATAAACTTCCAATTAAACATATTTACCATTTTATTTTTCACAAAGAATAATATAAAGTGAACATTTAACATAAATATAAATATATAATACTAAACTTATCAAGTTTTCCACTTGCTCTCATTATTTTAGATATGAAAGCAAAACTATTTATATTTAGTTTTTTAACAGTAAAAATAATTTATTTTATGTTATGTTCATTTGGTTGTGGCTTTGAATTTTCTTAAATCCTCTTATTCTCTCATTTATTTTCCTTTTAAATTTTTGTTACATGCATTCCAACCACAATTTTAAGAAAAAGCCTTTTTTCGGTGAACAAGTCTAAGAAGGCGGGCAAAGAGAAAAAAGAAAAAGAAAAATCGAAAAAATAAACAAAAGACTTGAATATCATGTAATTTAAAAAGAAAAAAATATATTCTTATTTTACATCCTCATATAAGTTCAATCATGATACGCTTATTTTTAGATCAAAGACTCTTATTAAAACATGTGGGTAGATTGATATCTGCTGAGTAATGCCATATCATCAAACACGTCATCAACAAAAAAAAAATAAATTAAACATCAATAAATTCATCTATTTTTTTCTGTGTTCCTCTCATCCTCTGTCCTCACCAAACGATCCAGAGCTCTGCGGATTGATGGATAATTCATTTTGGTGTTGCATGCATACTCCCGATTTTTACACTTAAGGGTATTATATTGGCATTCCTATCATTGTGTTTGATGTAATGCCCCAAAGAACACCCTCTTAATTTTACTCAGAACAATAAAATCAAAGAATTGGGTGGAACGGAGATTCAAAATCTGAGGAACTTTCTACAAAAGATGCAGCTTCACCATTGGAGTCATGCCCGACAAAGTAGCCACATGTTAATAGTGAGTTTCCTTGGAGCATATAAACACAAAATATTGGATAACGTAGTAATTCTAATTTCTACCACCCTCTTGCAGGAACATAATTTGGACAAAGAAAGGTTAAGCTCTACCAATTGCTTCGTCATTATTTGTTGCCCAATGGAGCAAATGGGTAAAAAGTTTTTTTAAATGCTAAATTGACTATTTCTTTTACAGCTAAAGGCATTGCAGCAGTGTTACTTCTGTTGTTCCGTAGATTGAATGGCCAAAGATTCAATTGATCACGATGAACAAATTGAGGAGTTGATTTATAAGGTGTGTGTGCCAAATCTCATAAATTTAATTATTAATTTTCCTTTTATCCTTGGCGAGTTGATGATTGACATTCACACATAATTCTCACTAACTATTAAAAAACTATACTATTATTATAAGCATAACTTGAATTGCTCTACCTGGAGTGGAGTTAGGAATTAGCCTATGTTGAGAATTTTTGGTGGCCCTGATGATTGTTTTCACTAAATATCAACTAAAAAACATTTCTGATAGGAAATTGTATCATTTAGGAGTGATAATGAATGTTTTGTTGATGGCAGGTGAAGGAGTTTGACAAAAAGCTCTATAAATGGTTGAGAAAATACTTGGTTCCCACTTTCAACCAAGCAGAATGAGTTTCGAGTTTATGTAGCTTTAGTATTGTGGAATCGAATTATTGAAGAGATCATGTGGATAGGAGAGGGAATTGAATTATTATAAAATTGTTATATCATTCAAGAAAATTCACATAATGGGAGGAGGGTCGAAGGATAATGGGATGTTAAAATAACTAATTAATAATAAATATGTTTCATTTTTAACAATGAAATCCTAAACTCGATTGTTAAATCATAAAATCTATTCCTCCCTAACTTTTAACTTTAGATCTCTAAACTCTAAACCATTACAATTTAAAATTATCATTGACTATGAATTCCAAATTGCATACTTCTATGTATTTATTTTGTTCATTCAATTAAAAAATATATATTAGTTCTATTCATAATAAGAAAGAAAGCAATACGCCCTTGCGCAACGCGCGGGCCAAAAAAGCAAGTACTAATAAACAATCAATTTCTCAAAATCCAAAATTGGTTATTGCTCTCTGTGAATGTCAAAAAGATTTGTTTAGTGATTATTGGAATCCGACAAGACTCGGTGGTTGTCTGGGTATGCCGCCGAAGATGCACTCAAAGGCAGGCCAACAGTACATGTTTTGACATAATCAAAATGGGACTCACTCACTCCACTACCACACTGAATTGTTTAATGGGTCTAATTCAAAATTCGCCTATTTGTTAATGAATTAGGTATAGATTCAAAAGTTCGATTACAATTAATTAGTAGTTATATGATCTTAATTTGATTAAATTAAAATGATATTAGAAGTTAAATTTTATACTTACTGAAGTTGTATGTAATTCTACTTCATACTTGGTTATTTTCCATGAATTAATTTTTAGAAAGTTGAAGTTTATATAAATTACTTATATGTTTAATCTTTTATTAGTAATTTAATATTATTAGTAGTACTATTTTTTTTTTAAAAAAAAAATCTAAAACATGCCAAGTGGGTCAGATTCACTAATTTAATTCTGAGGTAGAATAGCTGAATAGGTTGGGTTTTTTGGATGAGCCATTGAAGGCCTGAGAAATAGGTGGTGGGAGCTCATGCCACACAATTAAAAGGGGAATGAAAGGGAGTGATAGGGGGCCGGGTGGGGAATCGAGCCTCCAAACTTCCGTTGGAAGTCAAAGGACTTAACCACTTGGGCTACCTTCCGTTGGAAGCTGAATAGGTTGGGTTTGGGGTTGAATCACCTTAAATATAACTAATTATATATTACAGTACTATATATAAATCTGTTTTGTTTTTATGATTCAAATCCATCATTGACGACTCAATTTGTTGCCACACGGTTGGAACTTGAAAAGGAAGGTCACCTGGACGAGTAGTGCTTAGTGCTTACCAAAGCGTTTGTCTTTCTTTTTTTTTTTTTTTTTTTTTTTTTTTTTTTTTTTTTTTTTCTGAACAGTCTCTATACAGGCTAGGGGGTCATGCCACAAAAATTACAAAGAGGGAATAAAAGGGAGGGATAGGGGGGAATAAAAGGGAGGGATAGGGGGCCGATGGAGAATCGAACCTCCAACCTTCCAACCACTTGGGCTAAGTCCTCATCCCCAAAGTATTTGTCAATTGAACTTTAATTCAAACAACTTAAAAAAAACAAACAGAAAAGGAAAGAGATAAAACAACAAAAACTAGCCTTCTTCTAACAGCATGGAAGTGATTGATACGAAGTACATTCTACATGAGACTCCATCCTCCTCCTCTTCAATGTGTGAAGTGAATATAGACGGAAATCATTTATTTTATTTTATTTTTATTGGATAATCTGAACCACGGGTGGTGTGAGAACGGTAGGATATTGGAGTACTATATTTTAAACTGTTCAGTGTGACTATGTTGTTAGTCCTGATGAGTTCATGCAATAGAAATTACAGTACTACTCTTATGTCTTGAAAACAACATGTAAAACAGAACTGATCTAGCTAGAACTTGGTTTGACTCTTGTGGCTTATATGAGAAGTACAAACTCATCCATATCATATCCATGTCAGATACTATATGGAAAAAGATTGCCATTTTGGCTGATGAGTTGATGATTTGATCTGAATATCTGATGAGGAGGATGGTGGATTAAACTCAATATATATATATATATATATATATATATATATATATATGGCTCTCATCTTTCGTGGTTTTTTCTGCATGTGGGTGCTGAGCCTGAGGAACTCTCTACTCGAGTTTACGAGGGAGGAGGGGCATTTCACACTTGCATTTTAGAGTTTTTTTTTTGATACAAGGACGCACGAAGCGTCAGCTAAAGGAGAGGAAAAAACTAAAAAACACTACAGAAAGGGGTGGAGAAAAAAGAAAAAGCAGCATAAACCATCGTGAACTAGAACCGCGGAAACCATGTGCAAGCCATGTCCGCTGCCAACAGAGGACGCGCCACATCAGGCGGGAACGCCCATGTGGTGAAAAAATCTACGGATCTCGCCCCAATCTTCGCCAATGAATCCGCCACTGCGTTACCTTCACGAAAAATATGGAACCAGCGAAGGCCAGAATGCGAAGTAAGGATGTCCATAATACTCTGAACGAGTGGAAACAAGTGATGCTCCGACCGAGTGCCTTGGAGAATAAGGCGCAAAGCTTCTTGGCTATCCGAATAGCAACAAGCATCTACCACACCCAAATCATTGAGCCGTTTCAAACCATTCCAAATGCCATGCAATTCAGCAGTAAGATTATCCGAATAGCCAACTGAACCAGAGAAGCCTTCTATCCAGCGGCCATCTGTATCACGAATCAAGCCACCAAAACCAGCAGCTCCCGGATTACCAAGAGAACACCCATCAACATGAAGAATAAGCCCAGGATGAAAATGAGGGTTCCAAATAACCAAGCGCAAAGCAGCATGTTTGGTGGCATGGCCACACACACGATCAAAAATTTCTCCAAGGAAGCGTGCCTTGCTCACAGTAGTTTGGACATTCAAAGGCTCGGCCCTAATGCTAGCTGAACAACGCCCTACCCAAATGCACCATATAAGAGCCCAATGCACTCCCTTCCAGGACTTATGCCATTTATAGAACACCAAGCTTCCCTCCGTTTGTGCTGACAATGACTGAGGAGGGGGACAACCCCCAAGTTGACGCCAAGCAGCAGCTGCCCACGGGCAGAGGAAGAAAAGGTGATTGATGGTTTCCACAGACTGGTTGCACAGGCAGCATGTTGCAGAGAGGCCCATGCCCCGGCTAAAACGGACTTCATTTGTTGGAAGCGATCTATGAGCAATAAGCCAAGCCAGAAATTTTACCTTCTCAGGCACTGGCACCTTCCATGGCCAAGACAAGATGCGATCACAATGAATGCCCCGACTAGAAACCAACCAAGCATAACCAGATTTAACCGAATAAACTCCCGACGCAGTACCCATCCAACAATGGCGATCAACAGCCCCATTATGGATCGTAAGAGGCCCAAATGCTTGTGCCTCTTGATGAATCTCATCCGACACAGTTGTGGACAGCCGATCCCAGCACCAATGGCCATTGGAATAGAGATCTTTAATCCTCATATTAGTGTCCGCAGTATGAACGTAAGGGATCCGGGGAGCAATGGCTCCCCCCCGCAGCCAAGAACTATACCAAGCACTACTCTCTCCATTCCCAATTCTGAGCCGAAAACCATCTCCATAGACCTTTTCCACCTGAATCATAGCACGATAGAATGGCGAGGCCCCTGATCGTGGCAGCATAATCCCCTGGTAGCAGCTATACTTATGGTTGAAAAGGGAGATCCAGGGCGCCGAATGATGACATTTAATAGCAGCAAGGCACTTGCCCAGCATCGCCAAATTCATGTCCCGACTCTTCCTTAAGCCTAGACCCCCCATACGCTTAGGTGTAGCTACTTTATCCCACTTGACTAAATGCATCCCCTTACCATGCAAGTCCTTCCACAAAAAGGACCGAACACAGCTGTCCAATTTATCACATATAGAGGATGGCAACCAACATGTCTGCATAACATAAGATGGGATTGCAGACATGACTGATCGCGCTAATGTAAGGCGCCCTGCCTTATTAAGTAAGGCCCTTTTCCAAGAACTTAACTTAGAACGCAGCTTCTCAATCAAGAACTCATAATGCATTGCCCGAACGGCTCCATGGAATAATGGAAAACCAAGATAATGTCCCAAATCCAAAGTAAAGGAAATATTAAGCAGCGCGGAGAGAGATTGCTTGGTGGCATTGGGTACCGCTGCTGAAGCAAAGGCAGATGATTTGTTGGGATTGATTTTAAGGCCGGATTGATCTGCAAAACTAGCAAGGGTTTCATCCAAACACATAGCACTTTCAGGCGTCACTTTGGAGAACAACAAGAGATCATCTGCAAACATCAGATGGGAGAGAGGTTGAGCACCCCTTGTCAACGTAACAGGCTGCCATTGTCCCTCCTCCACCCTAGAGAAAATCGTGCGGGACAATTTCTCCATGATAATTATGAACATATAAGGTGAAAGAGGATCACCCTGACGTAGGCCCTTAGTGGGCGTGAAAGGTTCCAAAACAGCACCATTCCATAAAAGAGAATAGACCGGCGAGCGCACACAGAACATGATAATCCGAACTATAGACTCGGGAAGGCACATCTCATTTAAACAATCCTCCAAAAAAGACCACGAGACATTATCATATGCCTTCTCAAGATCAATTTTCAAAAGAAATTCTTGACTGCGTCTATGATGATTACGGAATGTTGTAATAACTTCTTGTAACAAAATAGCATTACCTGAAGTTCCCCTCCCGGGCACGAATGCAGACTGATATGGACCAATATAATCACGAAGAATAGGCCTCAGTCGCTTTACCAACACCTTGGTAAGAATTTTGTAACTCACATTACATAGGCTAATAGGCCGATACTGGCGTATGGTCCGAGGAATGCTCACCTTTGGAATAAGACAAATTAATGTCGCAGCGAGATCCACATTGAAAGATCCAACCTCCACCGCTTGCCTAACAAAATCCCATACAGAATTTCCAATCACACTCCAGTATCGCTTGTAGAAAATAGGAGGGAATCCATCCGGGCCAGGGGCCGAAAACCCTCTCATTTCCTTAACCGCATCAGATACCTCTTGAATTGAGACCTGATTAGATAATTCAGCAACATCCTGAAGAGGTGTAAGAGTTGCCAAAGGAGACAGAGCTCTTACAGTAGGGATATGAACGCCCATCAAGTGACGGAAGTGGTTGACAGCATGCTGCTTGACAGTTGACTCATCCGTAGTCCAAACTCCATCAATTTCCAAGCCATTAATTCTAGAACGTTGGCGCCTTATTAAGGTTTGAGTATGGAAAAATCGGGTATTGCGATCTCCCAATCCAATCCATTTGTCACGCGATTTTTGAAACCATAAGGCCTCTTCCTGATCCAAAACAATATCAAGCTCACGTATCAGTTGTTGCTCCAATAAAGACCAACGAGCTGAATCCACCCTGGCCAAACATTTACGCACACCCTCCAGTCGCCTGAGCAATTTCCTCTTGCGCTTAAATATGTTCCCAAAGGTAGCAGTATTGAAATGAACGGAAGACTCCTTTACTCGCTGCAGCCGCTGCTGTAAAGTAGAGTCCTCCCAATGCCATGCCGAATCCACAACATGTTCATAATGAGGGTGAGAAGTCCATGCAAACTCCCAACGAAATGGATGACACCCTGTAGTAACAACAGCAGGCACACACCTAAGCAAAATAGGATTATGATCTGATGCCCTCCTAGGCAAAACATCAACTACGGCCTCCGGAAAGTAATAGGTCCACTCTGCATTAGCCACTGCCCTGTCAAGGCGTTTTCTCGCAAGAGGGCCACCTGATGTGTTTCTCTGCCATGTAAACGGATCCCCAGATGAGTGAATGGTGTCCAAACCACAATCATTCAACATGGAACGGAATCTGTCACACTGAGTTGAAGAAGGAGCCATACCAATGGACTCCGAACTGAACTCAATGTCATTCCAATCTCCCAAGGCAAGCCACGGACCATACACCGTACCCGCGAGCTGTCTCATATCCGTCCAATCCCCAGCACGGGCAGCAGCATTAGGATTAGCATATACCGCGGATATGGACCATGTTGTATTTCCAGAAGAGACTTGAAAAGAGACAATCCGCTCAAAAGCAGAAAACCCCGAAAATAAATATGGATGCCCCAATCGATGCAACACCCATATCCCCCCAGCACGGCCAGAGCATTCAACAATGTGTAAGGCTTCATAATCAAGGCGATAGAGAAATACCCGAAGACGTTCAAAAAGACCCTGAGGTTCCAGAATCACCAAAACAGACGGTTTATATCGCTTCAACACATCAGCAACGTGGCGTTGAGTTGTTCGTTGCATGGCACCACGCACATTCCATGCAAGAACTGTGAAATCTCGGAACTCAATCATTAAGAAACAACTGAAGAGGAGGCCGGAATTTTACCTCCGGAAAGTTCGGCTTCCATCTCGTGGCCACTCCGTTCCAGGGCCAGAAAGCTGTTGGAATTTGATGTAATAATAGGGCCATCCTTAGACATCCGCTGACGCTTTAATTTGGCTTTTATTGGGTTACCCCGATCCATGGCAGAGGGCTCAGAGGCTGTATTCAAGAAACGGTTGGGTGCCTTGGCCCATGGTTTGGAATATGTTTTTCGTTGGGCCTCTGATTTATCCCAATTCCGAGTGGATATTGGTTTTCTAACCACCGTTATCCAGTCTCCATGGGTGGGAATAGTCTGTACATTTTGAGATGAGTCAAATGAAGGAGGGTTGTCTGTTGCCATTCCCACCGAATCCTTATTATCCAACTTGTCCAATGATGAGGAGCCTTCATTAGATTTATGGAGATTTTCCATAAACTGCTGTTGTTCATGATTCTCAGGGGGTGCGGATGGTTCTTTTTGAATATTAACATTTTCTTCTCCTTTCAAAGATGATGTCTTACCCACCCCCGAGGATCGCATCCCAGGTTGGAGAGCATGTTCAGTACCTGAGTGGTCACAAACTCTCAAGCCATGTCGGAGCTTACCACAAGTGGTACATATATTATGTAAACCCTCATAGGAGACCAAATGCCAATGTCCATTAATTCTTACTTTACCAACCAGTGGCATGGTGAGATCCACCTCAATGCATATTCTAGCAAATTGTCCACGATTCATACCCGTCGTTGTGGAGTCAATCCTTGCAGATTTGCCAATCAAACTAGCTATGACAAGAAGAGATTCCTCTGCATAATATACTGGATCCAAATCCAGGATACGAGCCCAGACCGTGGATTTGGTAAATTCCACTTGAGGTGCCAAGAATTCTTTTGACCAAGGCACAACCGCGACATGGTGATCGAATACGGACCAAGGACCCCCAAGGAGTGCTCTTTTTCGGTCCTCTGCAAGACTAAATTTAGCAATGAAGTGGCCTTTAGATGTGTCTGTCATAACAAATTGGCCTGAAGGTTTCCAGAGTTTCATTAACCTATCTTGCAGAAGCGCTAATCCTATTCTTTTACCAAATATTTTAACCACGAGAGCATCCTTAAAAGGGGCACACAATCTATCCATGGCTTCAACATGAAAATCCACTGTAGGGAGAAGGGGATTACCATCAACATAGTCTGTATCCACCAATTCGGTAAAGTGTTTACCAGGAGAATCCACAGAGGGAAACGAGCCCGAGGAATTACAGGCTACATCCTTGAAGGATAAACGTGGAACATCCAGATGTGGGGAGAGTTCAGGAGGCTCCGAAGAAGGTTGTGTAGAAGAAATCGGAGGAGGAGGAGGCAGGCTAGGAGTAGACACTAACATATCGCGGAAGGAACGAGCGGCGGGTACAGCGGTACCCATGGGATCCTCCGGATGAGCAGGGGAAGCCGACAGCGGCGTCTTCAGCCGTGAGGAAGAACCACCGGGATCCGGCGGATGAGGCGACGGAGTTGTGGAGGATTGGAGGAACACAGAGTCAATTTCCATGGTGAGGCGGTGGTAAGGCGGTGTATCGTCGGAAGGAAGAGGAAAGTTTTTCGCCAGAGTACTTTTCTGTAGATGAGAGAGAGCGATTCTTGCATTTTAGAGTTGTTGAACTGTAATATTATTGTTAGAGATAAATAAATAAATTGTGTTGATTTCATTCACATTTCAATTGCTCACCAAAAAAAAAAAAAATTCACATTTCATTAACTATGTATTGGAGTGGTCTGCGTATCCGTCGACAGCCCAAATCGTTGACCAACGATAATAAATCAAGGATTGCTTTTGCGTGGGCCATATCCATTAATCTTCTTTTTTTTTTTTTTTTTTTGGTCCACAATCTCAATGGGCCATACCAATCTTTGAAATTGGGCCAATCCTTTTGCCTTTAGGTAGGAAGGTACGTATAGAAAAAAATACGGAAAATAAGAGCCCAGTCCCCAAAAGCCAGAGTAAACGCCCTATACCAATTTTTTTGTTGAGTTTGCACCCTATCTCATATTTTGACTCCAACAATACACCCTACCATTTCTTTACCAAAGTAATTAACAAAACTAACCATTATAATTAATTCAAATCGAGAGACGACAGAGACAGAAAGAGCGGAAGAGAACAGGGACGAACGAACGAACGGAGGAAGAAGAGAACGACAGAGGAGCAGCCGGCGTTCAACTGAGGAGCAACCGTCGTTCAAAGAGAATGAACGGAGGAGGAGCAGCCGTCGTTCAACCCTAAACTCTAACACACGAACGAACGGAGGAGCAGAACGGAGGAAGAAGAGAACGATGGAGGAACAAGCTATCTCCCGCTTTCAACTGCAATAATGGCACCGAAGAAGAGGCATTCAACTGATAATGGCACCGAAGAGGAATCCGGAGCATTCGGAAGAGGCCAAGGCAAGCAATTCGGGTAATTCTCTAATTCTACTGTGTAGAGTTGTATTTCTGTAATTCCTGATTAGGTTTTGGAATTCGCACATTCATTCTTGGGCCATGTAAAGAGGCGAGGGTTCTTCAAGTATTATAAAATGTGTGGGTGGCTGAGTGTTTCTTTGTAATGTAGCGGAGAGAGTTTTGGGTAATGTTCTATTTCAAAGTTGTTTTGTGGTTTTGTTAGTTGAAATTTCTAAGTATTTAGTGGTTTTGTTGGTTTGTAGAAGGATTTGGTAGGGTAATGTGTTAGCTTTTTATGTGAGATAGAAAGTGATTATTTGAATTGATTTTTGTGGTACGAAGACTTGTAGTTGATTTGTAGAAGTTATGTTGGAAGTGTTGTTTATGGATACTTGTCAATATAAATTGCTCACAAGGTGCTTGATGAAATGCTAGAAAAGGATATTATGGGTTAAAATACTCAATTTTGAAGTACATTGGTGATTTATTTGATGAATGATAGTGTTCAACAATTTTTTGTTGTACAATACAATAGCTTTGAAGGGTTGAGAAATAGTTATTGACAATGGATTATGAAAGAAATTTGAAATAATAGAGTTTAGGTTAGAAATTTTTTGTTGTACAATACAATACTCAGTGTTTTGTTGACTGTGATGCCACAATATCTATAAAATTTATCAGCAAAGCTATGAATCAAGATTGGATTTTAATCATATAATATTAATTTGAGTCTTAGTCTAGCAACTTAAGGATCCACAAGCTATCCAATTTAATACGAATAACTCGTTTATCATTTAGATCCAAGGAGATTAGATTTATTACATCAAACATCATTTAGGAGGCGTCATCTTAACTTAAGTTTTGGGCTGAACATAGACTTCTAGGTGTTCCAGTAATTCTCTGTTCCAATCCTTTTACCTCGGCAATAATATATTCTTGCTGCTTTATGTTTCCTATACCAAGAACTCATGCATTATGTTTGACAGAATTTGCAGGTTAGTTTTTTTTTTTTTCCAATTCTATTGGATACAATAGCAGAGTAGATTACCATACTCTCCAACATGGATTCATCGCAGTAAATTTTGTGTGGTGGTCTGATGGCAGAGAGAAGCCATAGAAGCCACCAGATTTGGACATTTCAACAAAGCAAGGAGAATACCAATCTATCACGTTTACAAGTGGTTCTAGAAACGTTTGAACCGGCCACCCGGAGCTTCATTGTTGGAGAACGCATTAGGATTGAGTTTAGGGCGGGTGAATTGTTTTATGTCTGTATTAGAATTGTTCAAGTGTTATTTCACTATATGGAATTCGATGTTGGATTTAGGATTTTGGGCATTGGATTTTTTGGGATATTGAATTTTGGATAGTGGAAAGTAAATGTTAGAGATATTATATTTTGGTTGTATGTGATGTGGATGTTAGCTTACAATGTTGGTTTGTGAACTATATGTATTAGTATAAGTTGGTAAAACTATATGTAAAAAATGTGGTAAATCGTCCTAAACGGTGAAGTGGACGATTTTCTTTGCCGTGCTTCGAAACTTTAACAAGAGAATGGTGGAGGGGACGGTCATTTCAGACCGTTCCGTACGTTATAAAGTGGACATAATGTTGGGACGGTCCTGAAGACCGTCCCAGTGACCATCCCATACATTCTGAAGTGTACAGAATGTTTGGGACGGTCCTCAAGGACCGTCCTAGTGACCATCCAAATATATCAACTTTGGTTGTGTGCTAAAAGAACTTGGTAAGTCGTATACGTTGAACTTAGTAAATCATACACATGGTAAGTCATTTACATTGAACTTGGTAAGATAAATATTAAAAATTTGGTAAATCATATACATTAAACTTGGTAAATCATATACATAGAGCTTGGTAAGTCATTTAAATTGAACTTGGTAAGGTAAATATTAAGGACTTGGTAAGTCATATACATTGAACTTGGTAAGTCGTTTACATTACACTTGGTAAGTCGTATACATTGAAATTGGTAAGTCGGTCCTCACCGTCCCTTACCAAATGTTTTTGTCTAGACGGTCCTGGTAAGAAAGGGACGGTCCAAAGTGACCGTCTCAAGACCGTCCATCAAGTCTGTGTTGATCAGAGTTACATGGACGGTTTTCGGACGCTAATCCTTCACCGTACGTTTGACCGTCCCTCTGCATTTTTTAAAGACATTTCGACTTTATTGATGTTTGTACATCATATTCATTGGAAACACTTGGAAAGCAAAATACAAAAACTTGGTAACTATAATAATGAAGACATTGGTAAGTCAGATACTGAAAACGTGGTAAGTTTGCTCATGACACCCGTGGTGAACTAAATACCAAAAACTTGGTAAGTAGGCTATACAGTCCATTGGTAAACCCGGTACATAAAACTTGGTAAATAGCTATAGTGCCCATTGGTAAATAGACTTCAATGTCCATTGATAAACCCGGTATAAAATATTCGGTAAATAGGCTATACATAATTGGTAAGTATCATTTTGCAACACACTAGTAAATAAATTAAAATATTTAGTTAATTTAATTCTTTAAATTGCTTTAAAATATAATTGTGTTTTATTATATTATATATAAAATTAAAGTTAATATATTATATATTAAATCACATATCATAATTCTTTACCATATCGATGTATAATATTTACCAACTAAGACACCAAATCAATTACCATATTGACACAATTGGACTGGTTGTGGACGGGATAAATCTACCTTGCAAAGTACCGTCCTCCACTCCTAAACCCTTTCAATTTCTCATTTACCAAGTCATTACTTAGGATGTACCATGCACATTCAACCCACCTTTACCATATATAATTGTTTCATGTTACCATGTTCATGAAGTGTTAGTTACCAAGTTAAATAATATTCACTTTTGCATTCGTGTACGGCTTTAACTACCGAACCATGAGATATACCTCTAAAAAGAGCTTACAACGTAATGATACATCGTCGAAAAAACTTTAAGGGTATAGACTATTCCCTTAATGAATGCAATGTGACATCAGATAAGGTATCATTGGATGAAGAAACGAACACCTTAATAACAAACGTCGAACATTACTACGGGTACATACACTATTATCTTAAGGAATTCAACGGGACATCTGATAAGGTACGATTGGATGAAGAAACGAACAACTTAATTACAAACGTGGAACGCTACTACGGGTACATACACTATTCCCTTAAGGAATGCAACGTGACATCCGATAAGGTACAATTGGATGAAGAAACGAACATAAACGTCGAGCATTACTACGGGTACATACACTATTATCTGAAGGAATGCAACGTGGCATCCAATAAGGTACGATTGAATATTAAAACGAACACCTTGATTACAAACGTGGAACATTATTACGGAAACATTGATTATTATCTTAAGGAATACAATGTGACACCTCCACGTAGATACTTATTTCAAGTATATACACACACTCAGTGTATAGATGCTTTCATTGACATAATAGGAACAATGCATAAACCATTTAATCGTAATAATGGCAATCATTTTCCATCCTAAACCCTCCACGGGATAAAATTACCACTATCTTGTTATGTCTCTTACCAATTAATGATAGATGCTTTACCAAGTATCTTGTATTTGATTTACCAACATAGTAATGTGGATTACCAGGTTTTTGTATGTCTCTCTCCAGCATATTGATGCGTGGTTTAGGGTTTAGGTTTTACCAGGTTTTTGTAAGTCTCTTACCAACATAGTGATATGGTTTACCAAGTTTTTGGTGAACTTTTTTAAATTTCAGCAATGAATGGAAGAATGAATCATGAAAATTTTTATGTCACTTACCTACATAGTGATATGGTTTACCGAAAGTGGGTAAGTCTAGTTTTAATAAACTTGGTAAGTGTTAAAAAAAAATTTGGAAGGTGTAATATTGAATCACTTGGTAAGCCTAGTAGCATTTGGTAGGTCGGATTATGATACATTTGGTAAGCATGAAAATAACTTGGTAAGCGCAATATTGAAACACTTGGTAAATATGTACCTAAAAATTGGTAAGTCGAATATTGAAACCCTTGGTAACCGTGAGCTGGACCGTCCAGTGGTTTCGATTCTGATACCACGGTGAGATGGACGGTCCGCGCGCCGTGCGGTGACCGTGAGCTGGTCACTGCTTCCTTCAGAGAGGACTCACGAGGTTTGGATGGTTCACACCGCACGTCCCAATGACCGTGTAAAAAAACGACTTTGTCAATGTGGTAAATCGTGTACAAAGAACTTGGTAAATGTAATAATGAACTTGGTAAGTCTAATACAAACAACTTGGTAAGTGTACTATAGAAACCCTGAGTAAGCCGAATACAAAGAACTTGGTAAGTGTAATATTGAAATCCTTGGTAAGCCAAATACAAAAACTTAATAAGTGCAATATTGAATCACTTGGTAAGTCAAAAACAAAACACCTGGTAAGAGTAGGTAGAGTAATTATGACAGCCTTGGTAATCCAAATCCAGAAAACTTGGTAAGAGTAATATTGAAACCCTTGGTAAGGCAAATACAAAAACTTGGCAAGTGTAATATTGAAAAACTTGGTAAGCCAAATATCAATACGTTGGTAAGTGTTGTATTGGAAGTTGGAACCCTAGGTAAGGAAAATAGCAAAAACTTATAAGTGTAATATGAAAACCTTGGTAAGCTAAATACAAAAAACTTGGTAAGTGTAATATTGGGGAGGAAGGGTATTTGGGGATATTTGGGTATTTTCTCATGCAAGGGCATTTCAGTATTTTCTCATTTTGGCTTAATTAACTATGTTGATTTATTTTTATTTAAGTTTCTTAATTGATGGGGCTTAAAGTCTAAAGATTTAAAATACGGGGTTTGACTTTAAGAAAGTTTGGGGAGGAGGTCTGGGCTAGGGTTTTTCCGCATAAAAAAATAACACAAATCCGCCCAATTAAGTCCCACCCTTAAATTCCTTTTTTACACTTTTTTTTATCCTCCAAGGAACAAAATAAAGATGTGTCACACATTTTTTTTTTTTTAGGAAACCTTATATTCAAGACTAATCCATCGAGTGAATGTTGAAGAATTCTGTATCTTCCAATACAGAATTCTGCATACACTAAAACTCGAAACCGATGTGCCACACATTATTCATACGGGGAAAAGAATATAAAACTAAAAAACCCAAGATAAATTATTGATAGCCGAGAAAAACGCAAAATTTAGCAAATAACATTTACTCATTTAGTCATTTAGCAAAAGTTAACTTGACCGTAAGTCAAACGAACAATTTAAAGTTTTAAACCCTGAATAAAATAAAACAATCTCTTACCCTAATAGCAGCCATGGTATCCGCCAGTACTACCACCATTCACAGCACAGCAAAGCACCCTAATTCCTATCCTATAAAATCTCCCCCATCCCGAATGAAGGCGACAAAAAAATGGTGCATCATAGTACACGTTAAATTGGGAATTAAATGCTTTGGGGGTTGCTCACAAACCACGGTAATCCAAACAGACGAGATAAAAAAAAATTGCATCCGTTTGTAAATTTATTATTTCTAATTTATTTTTATTGCCAGCCCCCAAATGATGACGGAAGCTAACATTTCATTTTATTCATATACGTACTTATGTTGTTAGTTGTCAACAAAGTTAATTTTGAACGTTCTTTTTCTAATTTTTTGTAAGTCTGTTGTTGGTGACCAATATTCAATCTGAATATCCTCCAGTTTATGCATAATATTTTGATGTGAAGCTCTTTATGTTATCTATAAAAAAATACTAAGGGAGTGTTAAAAGTCGGAAGTAAAAAAAATCGCAACTCTTTTTATTTTTATCTACATCCTTTTCTATAACCGTGCTTGAGGCAAGTTTTGCCGGATGATTATATCATAGTACAGTTGAGCAAAATATACTGTATTCCAAATGCAATGAATATGTATAGCTTGCAATATTCAAACCATGTTCGCGTGTCACAAAGATACAATGAACTTGCACTCAAGGTTGAATATGCCTGCCTATACATCATCATCACATCTTATTATGGCTGTATATCTGTAAAGGCATGCATACCTGAAGGAGTTAGTCCTCATCGGGATAGGCTTCCAGAAACTGCTTGATGACAATGCGCTCGTCGCTCGAAAGTTGAGGATCATCACCATTTAATCTGTTCCGAATTTCAGCACTAGTGCCGTCTGGATTGTCATCGAAAACCTAGATAGAAGAAAAGCCATGGGTTATGTATTATGGCCTCGAGATACCCAAACCACATACATTGATGTAATACAAGATGCAGGAACCAAAAGGGGTCCAACTCATGAATCATTAGATTATTAAGTTGATAAAGATATATTCTTGGGGGCTGCATACTATGTAGGGAGTGCATATTGTAATAAGGAGAAGAACCTTAATGTAGTTGTTGACATGGTTGTCGTTGTTGGGATTGGTGGTGGGCTCATACTTGTTGCACATCCATTCCCCATCAACTATGTACTTGTACTCGTACTCACCTACCTGCTCATCCAAGAAAAAGAGACCGCATTTGTCATAAAAAATCTAATTCCAGTGCATGTGATGGGATTGACCATTTCTTAAGGCAAAAGACAGCAGTTTCTTGAATATATTTGTAAATTGTAACTTTAAAGTTAAGCTGAGTGATCGATTAAGATTGAGTAAAATAAACTCTTTGAGAACAACAAAGTTAAGAGACAAACTTAAAATTGAACATTGCTGAGACAGATACTAATAAACATACTTACTGGCAATTCTCTATGGAGAACCCATAATTCTTGTTCAGCATCATATGACAAAGGTATTCTCTGTTGAGAATTTGCAGGAACACAAAGTGCTTTTAGTAGAGGGAAAAGCACAGTCGGAAGTCAAAACATATCAGTGTAAAAGACAAGTTGCTAAATCACACACGGTACTCAAATTTCGTATCACCGTCTAGTATCAATCATGATTCATGACAGGCTAAACATAAACCCCAGATTTCTAGGTTTTCAAGGTTATATTACCTGGCCCCAACCGACATCAAGTCCAGAGATCTCCACTGTCGAACAATCACTACCGTACCATTTGAACGTCACAGGCTTCTTTTGAAGGCCTGTAAGCTTTAAGCAGATTAAATCCACATTAGAGTATTTTATGACTTCACAGACTGGTGCATTTATCTCCAACCAACCAGTGAACCAACCCAATTATTAAACCATTGATCAGTCTAGCTACACGGCTTGAATCCATATGGTTCCAAAGTTACAAATCATTATGTCACAAACTTGACATGTATGTTAACAAGTATGAACAATTTAATATGCCGCCTATGTTTAAATAACTTTAGACAAACGCAATTATTGAAGATTCATTGAGGGTTTGTGTTATGCTTTAAAAGCTGATGCTCAACTTAAAAACCACAAGCCTAACCCATATCTGTTACTTGATTTTTATTTTTTTTTATCAGAAGTTTAAATGAGAAGTAATTAACATTGGAACCAGGAAGACTCACAATATCAGCTGTGGCACTTTTGATTGCAAATAATTTTGGGAAGCATGACCTCTTGCTCTGCAAAATTAAGAGAAACAATTTACCTTATCAAAAATTTGTTATTGTAAACAAAATACATTTTGTTAAATTTGTGTCTCAGTTATATGTGCCCTGAATTAATTAGAACAATCATCTCAGACGAAGTAACCAAACTTCGCAACTGAATTCAGAAGAGGCGCAGAAAAGAGAATCAGTTATAAAATTTTTGACAAACTACAGCATTGCAAATAAAGTTAATCAAAATAGACAATATATCAGAACAGAAAATTAATGAAATAGGCAAAATGTCAGAACAGAAAATTACTATAAGCAATTCGTGTGCTTCGTTGAGCGTGTAGCCTTGAATCCAAAACATATAAGCCACCTACAATTTGAACACAACATAAATGATATTATTACTAAAAAAGTGTACAAACGGTGTGTTACAAAGAAGCAGGGAACTGTTGCAACACCACATAACTAGTTCAGTTTGTGAGTATTACGAACAGAATAAGATCATTATAGACAGAATGGTGCTTCATGAGGGGGAAATGTGGGCCAAATAGAAATATGATCCAATAATCAACAGAACGAATTGAGTGATCCAATGAAAATAGGAAAATTATTCAAAAAAACTAAATTCAAAAGGTTTGAGATCCATACGGCAGTTGCAGGAGCTCGTCCAAGACCAGCAGTGCAATGTATATATGTTACCCCTCCGTTTTGATTTATGGCTTTATGCAGTTTGCTTACCACTGCTGGTAGCCGCAATCGCAGGTCAAAGGCATCAAAATCCCTGCTTCAAGCATACATCAACCAGAGAGTAAAACCCACAAATATAACAGAAACGCAGGTTTTGGTGATTTTAAAATAAAACACATCAACCAAAGGACAAATTCCAGCAAAGAGTAATGCAACAAAAAGGAGTGCTACAGCTCAAGCATCTCCTAGCATTTGTGTAATTAAATCACTGACCTAATTTCAGCTCGCAAATGTTGGATGTCACCACAGCTGTTTGCATATTCACGAATGGCATTTATATCTACTCCAAAATATCTGAGGAATTTTGGTTAAGGAGAAAGAAAATCCATCGAATATTAAATAAGTAAATCCCATCCCAATCATCTAGGAAGGAGCAACTCCAAGATTAACAAACCAGTGGGTTTATATATGGAGCATGAAAACAAGTTCCTACATCAATTTGATTGGTTGGATACTCAAGGTCTGAATCCTGTTGTAAGCAAAATATCGTTTTCACACCAATACTGCGAAGCTTGTCAACATCTGCTGGAGTCTGTTCATGTGTACAAACTTAGGAGAACTGTAAGAACAAGCAACCTGTTACACATTAAGAAAGTGAGCAATTGTTACCTGTAGGCATGACCCCACGACCAAATCAGGGAGAATGAAGTTGTAGTTCATTCCAAGTTCATGCCTATACGTTAAAACTGCATTCGAGCACAGAAACAGTCATACAGTTACCCTAATTACGATTAAAAAGAATAGCATACATCAAAATCAATCGCAAAACAAATCAAGTAACAACAAAAGTCTCCAAACTATCTAGTAAACAGGTTAGATCACATGAGGTACACCCATGACCCAAGAAAGCAAAAAATAAAGTGCAATCTGATGTCTCCAAAGTACAGTTTATGAACAGATAAATGCCAATCAATAAGTCATTAAAATGTAAAAACTGCAGGGCAACAAAGAATCAAAGACTGTTGGTATCCACAGCAGAATACAGAGAGTTAGAAACATTGCGAAGTTAACAATTACCAGTAGACAAATATTGCACATACCAGCTCCCATAGCTGCAGTCATATCTTGACTGTATGTTTCAGATTTTTCATCAACCTTAGTAGTTTCATTCTCCATACTTTGTGCAGAACCAGATGCGGCCTAAATTTTCAAGAAAAGGTAACAGTTCAGATATAGAACTGTACATACACAATTTATATATACTTCCTCCATTTTTTTATAATTGAAACATTTGCATAGTTGTTACTATTCATTAAGTAACTTTGATTTAATTTTTAACACATTGTATAAGATAAAACATAGTCAAGTGAGATGTTGTTGGATTCGTCTAATCAAGCAGATTTATAATATCAAATTCTTAGAATTTTTAGTTGTACACACTGTGAGATATTAAGCGTTAAAAATGTGCATTGGATTGCGTGAAATGCAGAAATGTTACAACTTTTAAGAAACGGAGGGAGTACAATCATGAACTAATGAAGCAGGGAGGCTCCTTGATAAAACAAAATATCTAAAGTGCAACTCTAAAATACAAACATATAACTGTACATGGTAGACAACACCAATCCATCTCCACTCCCTCCCCATTCTCCAAATAACACCAAAATTATCAGCAAGCAGTACAAGCGAACACTTTATAAACTACTCAGTAACAAACCAATATATAATTTTCAAACAGAATTGAGATTTGCTGAACAGCAGACATTCAAAACCGATAGAACTCCAAAATACTCCTAAATGGATAATGAATTCGACCAAATAATTTTAACAGAAAGCAAATCAAAATTAGGACAGATATTTTACCTTAGCAACAATGCTAGGAGTTGGAGATACCGCCAAGCCTCTTACCATCCTCTGAATTCAAAATAATTGAACAAAACTAACAAACATAAAAAGCAGAACAACACAAACAATCGAGACATCAGCATTAAACTCACCAGTAAATTGATAGCACGCGGAGCCTTTCCAGAGTCACCTTTCAAGCTTCGCGGAGGCAAGGCTGAGTACCTAACAATAACAACACTCCTGAGAACAACAAATTCGAAGAATCTATAAAGACAGAAACAAAAGAAAGCAAAATGAAGAAAAACCTGGGGAGATTCTGGAGGCAATTCATTGGCGTGATGTGATCGAAGAGTAAAATTGTGCGATATTTCGAAGGTGAGAGCGAATCGGGGAGTTATGAAACAGAAAAGTTGAAGAAACACGTGGGTGAGGGACTGAGAGAGAGAGAGAGAGAGAGAGAGGGATGAGTGTGCCGTGTAGTGTGCTTTTATAAGGAAAAGGAAGCCAATAAAAGACGTGAAGCTTTTTGGCTTCCGTGATGGATCCTCAGTTCCTCACTTGATTGGCTAAAAGGTAACGGTGATCATAAATCCTGGGGACGCCCATTCTCGGCCGTTGGTTTTTTCTTTTAACAATACACGTATTACACATTTATACGTGGATCTTTTCGCATATAAAATCGGCAAATACCAGTTAAATCCCCCATAGGCAAAATATACTTTGAATGCTCCCTCCATACTTTCATACTTCAATTAAACTCCCTCAGTCAGAATTTAGCTTTTGTTTCGAAAATAAAAATGCGAAATGACTAATATAACATTGAGGAAAAAAAAATTCTAACACATGGGGAAGGATAAAGAAGTCATTACACAATGGGCTTGTCACGTCGGACACGAAGCCCGAAACCGCCGCTGCAGCCTCCAACTGCTCCCTCCAATAACCCCCCCCCCCCCCCCCCCACCCCCGTTAACTGGTATTGGCGATTAAACGGAGCTTCTACGATAACCCACAACATTCCATTCAAAACTTCAAACTAAAAACACCATTCCAGGCGACAGAATTAAATTTAGGCTCCGCATTGTGCTGCGAAGGAGAGAGGGCGTATCAGTTGAGTTTGAAGTTTGGGGTTGAGTTCGAAGGGTTTGAGTTCGGCGGCGAGGGCGGCGGTTGCAGCGGCGGAAGAAAGGTATTCCACCATATAAGTCGAAATTGAATTGCGTTTCGGTTTTGGGATGCGATCTTGTACTTAGTTCATGGATTATTGTGTTTTTGTTGGGGTTGTATGTGTTTGGCAGTGTTTATGTGGATGCGAAATTGGGGATTAGGGTTTATGAAATACAAATTGAAAAGGGTTGTGCTTCGGTCCTCGATTGTATGGTTTTGGTTTGGATTTAAGGTGTTTGGAAGTGTTTTGTGGATGCGAATTTGGGAGTAGGGTTTATGAAATTTGGGGATTTTAGGTGTTTGTAAGTGTTTCGGTTTAGTTGTTGATGTTTGTTGTTTTTTTGGCGAACTGTTGTGTTGTGTATTCTTGGAGTGTTGCGAAAAATGGCATGATTGATGGGGGCAACAAGCGTTTTGGTTCACAGATGTATGTGTGTTGTTTTTTTGTTCATAAAAGTCACATGAAAACGTTGATTTTGTACAGTCCTGTGTTTTTCTATGTATATGTTGTGTCTTATTGCGATTAATGGTGTTTTTGGAGTTGATAGCTGTGGTTTTATAGTTTTTTTTGTAGGAGAGGCTCATTTTTTTGTTCATACCTGTGTTGAGAAGTGTATGTGTTGTTTTATGTTGTGATTAATGGATTTTGAGGTATTCACTGTGATATGGTGTTTGTTTGTGTCTTTCCATGTGTAATGTGGTGTTTTATAGACAGATTGTTGTTAATTTTTCTTAGTCTGTTGTGTTTTTGTGTGTCTGTAGGAAAGTAGAATGGCACCGAAGAAAAAAGGAACTGCAACACAAAAGGAGAGGGTGGTGACTGAGCCGTCACAGAAAAATGAAGCAAAAGAAAATGTAGTGGAAGAGAGGAAGGGAACCCAGGGAAAAAGGGAGCCTGCTGACCTCGTAACACGGTGCTCGATTTCTGTACTTCGTGATGCATTGGCACAGATTGAAGACCGCATCACTGAGCAGCAACAAATGGCGATAAGGGAGACGCCCTTCCACCACCTTTCAAGGGCAGAGGGTGTCTACACCAGCAACACGCGGCTGCAAGCACTCATAGAGTGCTTCAACTTTGAGAAGTGTGTGTTCGTGTTGGGGGATGGCATAATACTGCCTTTCAGGTCATGGGAATTCTCCGTTGTGGTGGGCCTCCATGACAAAGGTGTGTACATACACCCGAAGTGTTGCCAGAGATCGGAGTTCAAAGAGAAGTTCTTTGGGAAAAAGGCAAGCGACATAAAAAGGAAACAATTGATAGAGCTGATGACAAACTTGGCGGGGACAGAAAATGTGGAAGACTTTGCCCGGGCGTTTGTGTTGGTTGTATTCAATACGGTGCTGTTTCCCACATCCTCCGGCATACTTCCTGAATTTCTTGTCCATCACGTGGACAAGTTAAATAGATTGGGGGAGTATGCTTGGGGCAATGCCGTGTATCGTTTTGTGGTGGAGGCAATGAGGAGTTTTGTTGGTCGCGGGAAAGTATACATTAATGGCTGCACGTTAGGGGTACTGGTAAGTGTTTTGAAAATATTCATCATCATGATTTACACCAGTGTACTGTTAAAAAAACACAAATCTCATGCTAAAAAACAATACTGTTGTTCTGGCCTTAGAAGAAGTTTACCCTCGTCATGATATATTTCTATGCAGGCCTGGTTCTACGAGAGATTTCCCCTCATGGCCACTCCGGTGTCTGAACCGATCATCCCTCGTATGGTCCGTTGGCAATGTAAGCATGGTCGGTTGGAGCAGTGCAGGGAAGATCTGAAAAAACTCAGGGATTTCGATCTAGTGCCATTCGGCATCACACCTCGGGAGCGAAAGTTTACTGTCGACATGGTGGAGACACCGGCAGAGGTGGTGGTGCCGCGTGCAGAAGGGTTGGTGGATGAGCTCCCCATTCAACGAAAACGGCGAAGGCAACCCCGGAAGCAAGGAGATGAAGAGGATCAAGAAAAGAAGTTTGATGAAAAAACGGAGGTAATGTATAATGACCTGATGTGGTGTTGTTGTTTTTGAATGTGGTGTTTTGTGTAATGTGTAATGACCTGTAGTGTTTTATCTCGAAGATGTGTTGTTGTTTGATCAAGTGAGTTTACTAAAGTGTGTTGTTTCCTGTGCATTTTTGTAGTGTTAAATTATTTTAAATATGTGTTTTATTGCATGCGGTGTAGACCAAACTGCAATCACCAAGGGATGTGGATGAGGAGAGCTTTGACAGCGGGTCAACAGCAAGCAGTGAGGGACCAGAACATGGTGGAAATGAAGCGGATGATGATGAAGCTGCAACCCCAACGGTGAGCGAGAAGGACAAGGAAAAAGCTGAGAAATCGGAGGAAAGTGATGGGAGCTTCGAAGAGGATGATACGGATTTAATGGTCGGACAAGCTGTAAATTATGCATTAAACGAAACAGGAAGGGGGGAGAAACAAGGCAAATGTACTATAGGTCCGTTAGTTACTGAAGAAATTTGGTCCCTGTTCATTTACAAGATCTCTAATTGTGCACTGTTCATATGTGCAGCGGCGGAAAAGGGGAAACGGAAAAAGGATCCTCCAAAGGACTCTTCGCTTGTACGTAATGTAAGGCAACGTACCGATCGAAAGGCGAAGGAAAAGGGACCTGATTACGTGACCCCAGTGACGAGCCAGAAACCAACCAAAAAGACAACCAAGAAGGGAAAAGAGGTTAAGGGGAAAAAACCGGAGAAGAAGACAAAAGAGGTATGTGTTCAATGTTAGACAAAAATTTCAGGATTGCGGTTGTTTGTTTGTTGCATATGCGGCTGACATTTGTGTTTTTTTGGCATCAGTCTGTTGTTGATGCAGACGAGCAGAGAACACCGACGATAGACCCGGAACTAGAAAAGCAAAGAAAGTATGTTGGACGGATAGACTATGCTGGAAGGCAAGGTCTCTTTTCCGACAATTGGAAACTGATCGAGGATTTCATCGACCACCCGACGGGCAGGTATATGAACGTCGTTCTGTGCTGTAGTGGTGATCGAGGATTCGACTTTTTGTGTTTGATTCAGCTTATGTCGTGTGTTTTATTCATAGTGCTGTGTTTTTTTGCACCAATTTCGTGTTCTGACTATGATGAACCGTGTTATATTCAGTAAACATGTATGGAGCAGGGGTATATGCGCAGTCATGCCATCGAGCATTTTGGAACTACTTTTTTATGGAGCCTTGGACAATGATGTAGTTAGTTCCTACTGTGCACTGTTATGCAGTGATGAGTTCCGGGCTGCAAATGGAATTATTGAGGAGATGGGATTCATCAGTGCGTATACGACGGTAATCATGTGTCTTAGGTTATTTTACTTGTTTGTCCAATTACATGCAATTCTAGTCATAAATTTCATTTTACTTGTACTACTACAGTCACGGATTTTAGATCTCTATTCCGACCGGAACCAGAAAACCACCATGACTGCTAATCAATATGAGAATCTGTTGGAGAATTTGTGGCACCCAGGGAAGGCAGAGCTTGAAGCATTAGGGTCCGTTATCGAGCGTGATGTACAGTTTGTCGCAATGCCTGTCACCATAAAGTACCACTGGTTCCTCCTTATCATTGACTTGGATAATAAGGAGATGGTGATGTACAATTGCATGTGGTCGTCAAAGTATCAAACTGCGGGACTTAGAGTGGTAAGTTGAACCACGTGGCAAATGTCCTGCTTCAATTAATTATTGTTCAGTGTATCAGTTGTTGTGTTTTACTGCTTAACTCTTGTGTTTTATGCGGCTGATGTGTTGTTCTTAAGTACTCACTGCTAGTGTTTAATCATATAACTGTGTTATTTTCAGGCCAACTTCATCCGGTTCTACATGAGCACTCGACACCAGATTAAAATTGAGAAACATGTGGTGCAGAAAAAATTGTGTCAGCAGCAATCCGAAACCTCTGTGGACTGCGGGGTACATGTGTTGTGGTGGGTGGAGGCCTTTCTCCGAGACACTGATGAGTTTTGGGACACGGAGGCGACAGCGGATATTGAACGATATCGCGCCGAAATTGCGCTTAGATTCCTTCGGCCTCCTGCTACTGTTCAGGCCCCTGGTACAACCAGTACTAATCCCCCTCCATCTGCTCCTGCTCAGAAGTCTCCACCCACTGCTGATCCCCCTCCACCTGCTCCTGCTCAGAAGTCTCCAATACGTGCTGCTGATCCCCCTCCAACTGTAGCTGCTCAGAAGTCTCCAACCCGAACTGATCCCCCTCCACCGGATGTTAGTGAGAAGTCTCCAACCAAAGCCCCTCCACCTCCGTCTGATATTGGTGAAAAGTCTCCTACTGCCCACCCTTCTCCTACAAAGGATTGATGTGTTCAATGTGTTGTTTTTGATTGGCAGCGGATATTTTATTCCATGCTGGAATGCTTTGACATAATATTTATATTTTTGACTGTGTTGTTACACTCATCCAGCTTTTGTGTTATTATTGGCACATGTGGTGTTACACTCCACATTTGAACAAGAAGCATGACACAGCGGATTTTTCATTATGTGAATGACTATGGAATCCCATCTTTTGCAAGTGTAGTGTTTCTGGATATGATAATATTTCTATTGCATATTTGTGTCCAATGAACCAAATACATTTGTATGTTGATTTAACCATGTCCAATGAAGCAAGGAGTTTCTATAAAAACAAAAGGGTAGCTTAGTGAAATCCCAAAGAAAACATTGCGTACAAAAGTAGTAACCTAAAAGGGTGAAGATTGTAATTGTTTGCATGGCCAGACCCATGTGAACAACTGTCGTGTTTTAGCTTAGAAGTGTGTTGTTATTCGACTGTTCAATGGTGTGTGAAACAGTGTATGTATGTTGCTGTTGATACCAACTGTGGTATTTCATCCCATGAACCAAACACGTTGTAGTTGAAGGTGAACCCGACTCATCGTGTTTAATCATTAAACTTCCTCGAAAGGTGGAAATACCTTAGGATTGTATGTTTCGTCGAATCCAGCTTAATAACATTCATAACATTTACCTATAGCTTAGGTTATATGTGGAAATACCTATAGTTCTATGTGGACTCGATTCATAACATTCATAACATTTACCTATAGCTTAGGTTTTGCATGGCTTCACATTGTATGATTCATCGTTAGATGAAACATCCCATCTATTCATAACCACGTGCAAACACGTTGTAGTCCTAGGTGAAGCCGATTCATCGTGTTTAAGCATTGATCTTCCTCCAAAGGTGGAAACAGCTTAGGATTGTATGTTTCATCGATTCCATCTACTAGATGACCAATCGCATTTCGTCTGGATTATCCTTACCGTTTCTGAATCCCTTTTACTTGTTGTTCAAGGCTAGCCCTATTCATAACATATAAGCATTGATCTTCCTCCTAAGTGAGTTATAGCTTAAATATGTTGGTTTATTCGATTTCATCATATGGTTGACCCTGCCTGTTTCCATTTACCTATTAGTTTTAGTTCAAGGTGCACCGGATTCTTTGGAAATATATGTGTTATATCTGTTACATCCAAAAAGGTGTTAATCATACACCTGGATTCCTACGTGCACGAACAACACATTTCATTATATTAACACTACATATGTGCACCTGGAGTACCACTGTTAAAACCACAAACATCACTCTGCCAACGGGGTGCATGTTGAACACTAGTGTCACCACTGTTAAATATCATCTTTGCATACAACAAAATAACCACATTCCATAAAAAAAACATTTCATACAGAATATTACACCCACACACAGTTGTCCACTTAATAGTACGTCTTTCCACATTTGAATATGAAATTGGTATCACATCTTGAAACAATCCAGAACACGGACCGTTTCAAACAATGAAACCAGACAAAATAATACTACTCCAGTCAGTATTAAACACCACACCAGCTCAAAAAGGTGCAAAAGTGCAGCGTGTGTGCAAAAACTGTGCAAAAGTGCAACTGTCAGTCAGGCAATGAACTTGTATGCCTCTTTGCACGTGGCGCGGTTATGCCCCCGTCGTCGGCATAGGCCATATTTAATCTTGCTTGTCTGGACTTGGGATGGTATACGTTTTTTCTTCCTACGGCCCGGTTGCACCCTCACATCCCAGGGCAGCACAAACGCACTGTCATCGTCATTATCCTCTTCGCAATTTCCAGTGGACGTCATGAGAGGATATATCACACCGGCGTAGGTTCGCTTGTAATATTCCACGGAGTAGTATGGGTCACAATAGTCATAAATATTACCTTGCATTCCCTCGATCGCGGCACATCCATGTTTGCATGGCAACTTCAGCATTTGCCAGTATCCACATGAACAAGTCCTCCTCTCAACATCCACAGCATGTATTTTGTTATTTTCACGTACTTCGAACAACGTTCCACCAGCCCGCTGAATCTCTAGCGCACCAGATCCCATGTAATATTGGCTCAACAACTTCTCCGGGTTCAGACACAATTTTCCATCCATCTTAGCACCTTCCTCTCTCTTTTCATTCATCATCTTCATCACTTGCATCCGAATTGTATCAAGCAATGAATACGGAGGCAGGTTCCTCGGTTTCACCACCCAGGAGTTCCAGCTCTCAATGAGGTTTGTGGTCACCACTCCCCATCTATTGCCCGGGAACACAGCATTTGCCCAACGTCGCGGTTCCGAATTTGCAATGAAAGTTGAAGATAGAGGCATTGCTTGGAGGATAGAATTCAGGTGTTCACACATCTCTTCATAGGTAGCAGCGTAAGCCGCAGCCTTCAATATCCCTGTCCATTTCGTTTTATCCTTATAAGGGTACATTTTCATTACCTGAAATCACACAAACTGAAATCTATTAAACACGACACTAAGTCCCAAAAACACAACTCCGAACAACAAACATACAACTATATGAAACAACTATCACCTCCGTTTTGAAGTTGTCCTCAAGGTGCCGTATGCATATGGAGTGATTACACCCGTTAAACACGCTTGGAATCGCTTTCATAAGTCCGGAGTGACGATCGCTAAAAAACGTGAACTCTCCCCATTGATCACGTTCATTGCCACTGTCAATTGCACTCATCAGTTTTAGACAGAACCAGTCCCAATTTTCATCAGTCTCCCCCCCCCCCCCCCCCCCCCGCAACTATAAACCAAGCAATTCATCCAGTAAAAAACAACACTGATGGTCAATATAAAACAACTGATTCAGGGTATAACAAACACAAGACTGCATACTTCAAACACCGTAGTATACGTTTAAAATACCAAACCACGTCCGTAATACAATAAACTACAAAAAGAATGTCGGTGGGTACCTGCATATGCAATTGTTATGAACCCACCGTTTGCGTCTTTGCCCACAGCGCCCAATATTGAACCTTTCCACTTGGACTTAATGTGTGTCGCATCAAGCTCAACAAGCGGCCGGCAACCTCTTTTGAACCCATCGAGGCACGCTGCAATTGCTATGAAAACCCGCCTAAACTTCCCGGTATCCTCATGCACCTCCAAATCTGCAACGCTGCCGGGGTTCGTCGACTTCAACCTAGTGCAGAATCCCCTAATCTTGTCAAAAGCACCAAAATCAGCTCCATGTATTTCCTTCAGTGCAATCTCCTTCGCGGTCCAGGCCGTGCGATAGGTAATTTGAATTTTGAAAGCTGCCTGAATGTGATCCACAGCTGTGTTGGGTGTATAGCTTGGGTCTCGCCTCACTTTCTCCTTGATGATGGATGCAACCCATGTTGCATTTGCCTTAGGATGTACCCTCGCTTGTAGATTGTTCACACCACAAGTATGATTCAAATTGCACTTGCGAATAACGAATGACTCATCTGATTTACGGTGGGAAGCATAAATTCGCCATCCACATTCTTCCGTCGAACATATCACGATCACCTTCTCGCTATCATTCTTCACAAATTGGAACCCACGTCGGACAGCAATACAGTGGTTTTTGAGCACCCTACGAAACTGATCCGCATTTTTAAACTTTTGTCCTTCCCCTTTAAAAGCGTGAGCCCACAACACTGTTACATCCTCCATGTCTTCCTCATCAAACTCATTATCGCATTCATCACCATCCTCCGTATCCGTCCTGCAATCAATAGATCAGCGCTCACAGCCACAACACATACCACAACAGTATACAACATTGATTCACAAACAAATCGCATTTCTCAATGTCTGCACGAATATACAGTGTGTGATAAATATTCCAATACAACATACCAAGTCAAAAACAACAACTTCGCCTACAAAAACACGACACTGTACGTAAACATGTATTACACTGCGCAAATACCTATAACATACAAGGGCACTTTACTAAATCACTATTCCATATATAAAAACAGTAGAAACAATCGTGATCGTTGCATGCAAAAGAAAAATACCCCTTTACTTCCAAACACAATCATTTCCCGTGTGCACCAATGTATGTTCAGAAAATAAAACACTACAATCATGGGTTTGGACACGACAGTGGGTTCGTTTAGCACCACACGTACCTCATTCTTTTGCTGCCAGCTTCCTTCGTCGTCACATTCATCTTGCCAAAGGACAGCCCCCTAGCATTGTTCAACATTGCCATCCTCATTACATCTGCGTCGTGGGTGAGTTCCATTGAGTATCCTCCATCGTTTACCTCATAATGTAAGCTATTTCTTGTTGCACATACGTCGGGCCATTTATCCCTCAACTTTTCATACACGTCCGGAAGAAGATCCACAACCTTAAATCGCACAAGATTCACCTCCGAATTGTAATGACAAAAAAACATAATATCTTCCCCATGGAGTGGCTCTTCACCACAGCTCGTCATACTTCTTCTCCTCCACCGATTCCTCCTAAAACACCCTAACCCTTCTCCTCGGAATGAAGAGTGTCGCCAGATTCTTCTCCAGAACCCTTGCCCTTACCCTTACCATCCTCTCTTCCCTCTAAAAGCACCCAGAACCAGAAACCCACTCCCTATTCCATCTATGAACGCCTGGAAACGTGGAAACTAACCCTAACCTTTTCAATCTCCAAAACCGAGCTCTTCACCGTCGTTTTTGGGCGCCATCCTCCATCTTCTTACTCACGAATTTGGCGCGAACGGAGCTTCCCAAGTGAAGGAGAGAATCCGACCTAGTGAATGGAGGATTTCTAAACCCATTTCTGCGTAATGAAAGAAGGAGGGAGAAAGGTAATGATGAAATGTCTTGTCCAGCCACCTTTTTCCTCCAAAAGGTAAGGGTAGAAATGTAACTTCATTATTTCTTTTGTTATTCCATTTCTTTATTGCAAGGGGGATTAAAGAGGTATGTATTTCACTATTAGGTACTAATACATAACAAGAAAGGTATGTGGGGATTTAACAATAATAACTTAAATGGGGAGGGATTTAACAATAAATACCCCATATAAAATCGGAGAAATTGGATATTTTAGTCTTTAGATATTACTCCCTCGCTTTCGTTAAAATTGATTGAAACAAATGAATAATACTTACTATTTATTGAATAACATTAATTGAATTTATTAAGTTTTTATAAATTTTATTTCATACAATTTAAAATATTAAATATTAAAAATATGTATTGGATTGTATGATATACTTAAATGTTTCAATTATAAAAAAAACGGAATGAGTACGTAATAAAGTGTACTGGACGTCTAAAATGGTAATATTTCATTTCTCACAATCAGTATTATCTTTTTCTGCATAACCACAATCAGTATTATTGATTCAATAGATTAACCATACTGTTAAAAAAAAGAAAGAAAAAAGGAAAAAGAAAAACACTTACCATAAACCATGCCATATTAGGTTCTTCTCCACACTGGAAATTCCTTGAGAGTTTAGAGCCGCTGCCTGCAACGAGCTACTATTAGGGTTTGGGAGTTTATGGAGACAGGACAGGCAGACAGCTACAACTACAGTCTACATGTCTTTTTCAATTTAATTCTGGGTCGAGCAGTTGGGCTTGTACCAAATGAACTAAGTGGTGGAGTTAGTAGTTTTTTTTGGTGAACATGGAGTTAGTAGTTAAAACAATGTGAGTATTTTTGTTTAAGATTTTAATAAATTTTGATATTGGTTATTATTTAACTTTGACTTAATATTATCTTAATGATGCAATAAGAAGAAAATAATAAAGTGTTGTCTATTCGTGTAGTTTATAGTACTTCCTCCGTTCCTCGAAGTTTGACGCATATTCCTTTTTGGGTTGTTCCACGAAGTCTGATCATTTCTATTTTTAGATAAAATTAATATAAGTATGATTAAAATCTTGATTGTTCTAAAATCTCATTAAAAGTAATTATTTTTACTATTATGCACAAATTTTAATAACTTTTACTCTTCTACACAAAGTCCCTTGTATTTATTTAATTCTTAATATTTCAAAATGAGTACATATAAAAATTATATAAAATATACACTCTTAAACTACACGATTAGACGATTCTAACATGACCAAACTTGAATATTTTTATCTAATTACATCATTACGAGAATATTAAGTCAAAGTTAAACAATAAACAGTGTCAAAATTCATTAGAATCTTAAACATAAATACTCACACCACTTTAACTACTAAACCCCACAACATAAATTACCGTGCCCAAAAGAAATGGGTCAAACTTCGCAGGACGGATGGAGTAATATATATTTATACGATTTTTATTTGTACTCATTTTAAATATTAAGAATTAAAGAAATGTATTGAACTTTGTGCATAAAAATAAAAATACATTGGACTTCGTGCATCAAAATAAAAGTGACCACTTTTAATAAATTTGGAAACAATTAAGATTATAATCATATTTACATTAATTTAATTTATTAAAAAAAATGACAAAACTTCGTATGATAACCAAAAATGAATACGAGTCAACCTTAGGGACGGAGGTAGTACTAAATTCGCATGTATCTCAATCTTAAGGAAACGGGAAAAATTTATTTTTGGTCCCATAGGATTTTCTTTCATCCATTTTTTGTCCCAAATTTATAAAATTTTCACTTTTGGTCCCATTAGATAACTATTTTTTCCACTTTTGGTCTCTTGGCCTATTTTTTAAGGAAAAAAATTATATGGGGTCAATGTGCAATTTTTTTAAAATTTTATTTATTTACAAAATGCCCCTATCCAATTAAAAAACCATTACTCATTTAATTAAATTCAAATTTATTCGTTTGTACAAAATAAAATTATTTGTGAATTTATTAAAATAATATTTATTAAATAATAAAATTGTAGCTTTTTTTATAATATTTATATTTATTATATATTATATTGAATAAAAATATATAAAATTCCACATAAAATAAAAAATAAATTATTTTAATTAATAATTATTACATATTATTATTTTTAATTTTTTATAAATAAAGAATATTTTATTTTATGTGTATTGCAATTATTATATTTTGATATTTTTTTAATGTTATTCAAAAAATATTATTAAAATATTATATTTAAAATATTTAATAAAATATGTATTTTAAAAAAATTAAAAATAATTTTATTTTGTACAAATGAATAAATTTGAATTTAATTAAATGAGTTATGATTTTTTAATTGGATAGGGGCATTTTGTAAATAAATAAAATTTTTAAAAATTGCATATTGACCCATGTGATTTATTTTCTTAAAAAATAGATCAAGGACCAAAAATGAAAAAAAAAAAGTTATCTAATGGGATCAAAAGTGGAAATTTTATAAACTTGTGACCAAAAGTAGATAAGAGAAAATCATATAGGATCAAAAATGGATTTTCCCCTAACGAAACATACAACCAAAAAAAGAAACAAGAGCAGTAAAATGAAAATCAAATCAACCACATCAATGGCGTGGGAAAGCTGTACCCATCAAGTCCAGTGTAAGGTACCCATGAATATCATGAGGAAAGTCCACCAATTTTGTGTCTCTTTTTTGCCAAAGCCTCCGCAACCGCATTCCTCTCATGAAGAATACACCTTACCCCATAACCCGGATGACTTGAGCTTGACAAATCATTTCGAATATTATGAACTTTTGAGAGTATATAATACGCCAATTATCCACCCACCCCTCTAGCCAGTGACGGATCTAGAAATTTTTTTAAGTTGTATCACAATAATTGATACAAGCTATATTAAAACTGAGGATAGTAGTGATAACACAATAATATCAAAAGAAGCTATATTGAATTGGAGATAGTGGTGTTTGTACGAAAATTGAGTGAGTATTCTAAGCTAATTATAAAAAGTTTAAGATTAAAATAACAATTTAATCAATTTATATGGTGTCATCATTAAAATTAAGTGGATGCACATAATTAAATATTAAAAAAATTAAGGCTAAAAGAGCAATTTTATCAATTTAAGTAGTGTCTCGTGACCCCGCTTGAATATACATGCATCCGCCCCCGCCTCCATACAACCTTTCGAGAGTTCAAAAAACACGGAATAGAATGCCCTGCCAGAGGGCATGAAGTTCCGCTTGGAGACCTCCAGTACATCCTACTATCCTAGAGTTCCTATATGGATAATGGAGTAGTAATTTGTTTGATTTGATTAAGCATAACAGATAACTTGGTTTATTAAATGGATTCTTTTAATGTTATGCAACTGAAGTTTAGACCTATATAAATACTATGATTTTCACTTATTAGAATTGATACCTTCGAAAATATTTTTTTTTAATAAAAAAATAATCATTCAAATTCAATTTTTAATTACGATTCTCATCTCAAATAGTATAATCAGGCCCGGCTCCAAAGGAACGTGGGCCCTTTGCTCAGGGCCCCAAATTTTGGGGCCCCACTTTTTTTAAAAAGTTTTTTAAATTTTTAATTTTTTTTATTTTCTATATCATTAAAATTTCTTGTATATTTTTTTTTCTTTTCAACTACACAATTGAAGTAATAGGCCATTGAAATATGTACATTATATCTTTTTCACTTTTATTTTTATCTCATTCTTTATACAATTTAATTAATCTTTTAGCTTCCTTTCTATCTCACCTTGTATTTTTTTCAAATCCAAACAAACTATTTACCAACAGTAAGTGAGTTACCTCTCTCCTAAAAATAAGTGGGTTACCATGGTTTCCATTTTTTTTAAGCTTCTCTCAATTGAACAACACCATTAACTTTTTTTTTGGTAAACCACATCTTATAATTTGTTTGAATACTCTTTTTGTATATTTCCTTTTATTGCACTTAATATTTTAAAAATTTACTAATTAATAAAAAAATATCTTTATCACCATTATGTGGGGCCTAAATAAAGAATTTGCTCTGGGCCCCCAAAAAGATCGAGACGGCCATGAGTATAATAATTTCATCTGTTTTCAACTTTTCATGAGTGTGCAACACTCATCATATATACACGTAATCTAATGTACATTTGTAACCATTAATAAATTATAAATTTTATTTAATTTTAAAAAAAATAGTTTACGTGTGCAGCGCGCGGGTAAAAAATACTAGTAATGAATAATGCCAAAAATCTATCCTAAAAAAGGAGGAAGTAATAATTTAGAAGTAAAAGAAAAAGTTCAATTCTCATAATAAAAGTAATGAATAGTTTCCTTTGTCTTTGTATTTCTAGCATAGTTTTTGTTTTCCTTTTTTCTTTTGTTCCTCATTTTCTGGCTTCGGCTTCAAAAAAAAAAAATCTCATATGTTATGTATATTTATTATATTTGTATGATTGTTATAGATATAACTGTATCTTAATAGAATTACTATATAAAGGTGTATGTGTGTAGTCCTGAGAATATCTAAAACTAAGACAAGTAAATAATGAAAAGTGGACTGGATATATAGAACGTAGAAAGAGATTTGTTGATTGCTTGTATTCCACCTATTACCTTATGCAAGCCTATATTTATAGGCATAAATAAGCAACCTCTCATGGCTACCAAGTCAAGATTGACAGACTATAATAATTACATGATATCCATATAGATATCAAGAGCCGCATTATATGACATGCCACAACCGCCTTTCTTCCCATCAGATCTTTATAAATCCATTGGCATGCACTTGTTATAATTGACATGTAACACTCCCCCTTGCATGCCCATTATACAAAGAATATGCCTCGTTAAAACCTTACTTGGAGAAAACCCTCTGGAAAAAAAATCCAAGTTAGGAAAAAGAGTACATGATTCTTCTATGTTTATTTCTCCCCCTGATCAAAACATCAGTTGAGATTCCTCAGTTGGCGCATCCCAATGCTTTTCACCAACTTTTCGAATGTTGTTGTTGGTAGTGCCTTGGTAAATAAATCTGCAAGATTATCAGCTGAACGGATTTGCTGCACATCTATTTCACCATTTTTCTGTAAATCATGAGTGAAGAAAAATTTTGGTGAAATGTGTTTCGTTCTATCTCCTTTAATATACCATCTCTTCAATTGTGCTATACAAGCTGCATTATCTTCATATAAAACTGTTGAGGATATTTTTTCTTCAGTAGCCATGCCACAATTTTTCAATATATGGTGCATCAAAGATCGCAACCATACACATTCTCAACTGCCTTCATGGATTGCTAAAATTTCAGCATGATTTGAGAAAGTAGCAGTCAAAGTCTGCTTCATTGATCTCCATGAAATTGCAGTACCACCACATGTAAAAACATGGCCAGTTTGAGATTTGGCTTTATGTGGATCTGATAAATATCCGGCATCAGCAAAGCCGATTATTTCATGTCGAGAATCATTTGGGTAAAATAACCCAAGATCAATAGTTCCTTGGAGATAGCGAAATATATGTTTAATTCCATTCCAATGTCGTCTTGTAGGAGATGAATTGAATCTCGCTAATAAATTTATTGCAAATGATATATCTGGTCTAGTGCAATTTGCAAGATACATTAAAGCACCTATGGCACTTAAATATAGGACATCTGGTCCAAGAATTTGTTCACATTCCTCTTGTGGTCTAAACGGATCCTTTTTTTTATATCAAGTGACCTTACGACCATTAGAGTACTCAATGGATGTGCTTTATCCATATAAAATCGCTTTAATACTCTTTGAGTATAAGCTGTTTGATGGATAAAAGTTCCATTATTTAAATATTCAATTTGCAGACCAAGGCATGATTTGGTTTTACCAAAATCTTTTATTTCAAACTCATTTTTCAAGTATTCAGCAGACTTTTGGAGCTCCTCTGGGGTTCCAATCAAGTTGAGATCATCAACATAAACTGCAATAATTACAAATTCTTGTCCATTTTTCTTAATGAAAATACATGGACAGATTGGGTCATTTGTATAACCTTCTTGTACCAATGACTCATTGAGTCGGTTATACCACATTCGCCCGGATTGTTTCAATGCATATAAGGATTTTTGCAATTTGATGGAATACATATGTTTAGGATTTGATTCATATGTCTCTGACATTTTTAATCCCTCTGGGACCTTAATATAGATATCTGTATCTAAATTTCCATATAGAGACGCAGTAATAACATCCATTAATCTCATTTCAAGATTTTGATGGACTGCTAAACTGATAAGATATCTAAATGTTATTCCATCCATTACAGGGGAATATGTTTCATCATAATCAAATCCGGGTCTCTGTGAGAACCCTTGGGCGACTAGTCTCGCTTTGTATCTGACAATTTCATTTTTGTCATTTCTTTTTCTTACAAAAACCCATCTATATCCGACTGGCTTTATATTTTCTGGTGTTTTCACAATTGGTCCAAACACATTTCATCTAGCTAGTGAATCCAAATCAGATTGGATTGCATCTTTCCATTTTGGCCAATCTTTTCTTTTCCGACATTCATCAACCGATTTCGGTTCATGGTCTTCGTCATCATTTACGATGTCAAGTGCTATATTGTATGAGAATACATTATCTATGATAATTGCATCTCGATTCCAAACATTTCGGCTTGTGACAAAATTAATTGATATTTCATTATTTTCAATTTCCTGCTCTTCTGGAGCTGCAAGTTCCTGCTCCTCTGGAGCTGTTTGCTGTTCAAGAGCTTCTTTTCCCTCTGGAATATTTTCTGTAATTTTGTTATTTCCAAATATTTGTGATCCTCTTTTCTTTCGAGGATTTTTATCTTTGGAACCTGGTGGTCTACCACGCTTCAAGCGTGCGGTAGATTCATCTTTAGCACTTGTAATTGGTCCCTCTTGGATATTAATTTTGATTGGAACATTTGCTGCCGGTATAAGAGATTTTGTTACTCTTTTAGAGTCGCATAATGCGTCCGGCAATTGATTTGCAATATTCTGCAAATGTATAATTCTTTGTACTTCTAGTTCACAATCATTTGTACGAGGATCAAAGAAATCTAACAGTGTTTTCCAGTTGATTTTTTTCTTTCTTTGGTTGATTTTTATCTCTCCCTAATGTCGGGAAATGAGATTTGTCAAAATGACGATTTTTGAATTTCGCAGTAAATAAATCACCAGTTAATGGTTCGAGATATCGAATAATTGATGGTGATTCATACCCGACATATATTCCCAATCTACGTTGGGGACCCATCTTTGTGCGCTGAGGTGGTGCAATCGGGACATATACTGTGCAACCAAATATTCTGAGGTGGGATATATTGGGTTCATGCCCAAATGTTAATTGTATAGGGGAGTATTCATGATAATGTATCGGTCTTATCCACACCAATTTTGCTGCATGTAATATTGCATGCCCCCAAGCTGTCAATGGCAATCAAGATCTCATTAATAATGGTCTGGCAAATAATTGTAAACGCTTTATAAGCGATTCAGCAAGTCCATTCTGTGTATGGACATGAGCAACGAGATGCTCAACAGTTATGCCAATTGACATGCAGTATTCATCAAACCTCTGGGATGAATATTCACCAGCATTATCCAATCGGATATCTTTTTATTGTATAATCAGGAAACTGTGCTCGTAATTTAATAATTTGAGCAAGTAATTTTGCAAACGCATGGTTGCGAGATGATAATAATGATACATTGGACCATCGTGTTGATGCATCAATTAGCACCATAAAATATTTAAATGGTCCACATATATCACCCTGAATTCTTTCAAGAAAACTAGGGCTTTCAGTTCCCACTTTTGTTGGTGAATGTTTTAGAAATCAATTTTCCTTGGGAGCAAGCAACACATATATAATCATTATGTTGCAGCAATTTTTGTCCCTTTAATGAATGACCATGACTATTTGTAATAATTCGCCTCATCATCGTAGAGCCAGGATGGCCTAGGCGATCATGCCATATCATATATTCGTCAGTAAGCCTATGGCTTCCAATAGACCTCTGGCCTATTATGTGTTGATATTCATTAGTGGGCCTCTGGCCATCAATAAACCTCTGGTTTATTTGGGGAATATTAGACCTGCGGTCTAAGTGATAATTTTCAGTTGTATTTATCTTTGAAAAATACAATCCAGAAGACAGAGCTGGTAATTTTTCCAATACATATTTCTTACCATGAGTGGTATTTGTAATTAATAAATATTCGACATTCTCTGAAGTCGATGTCTCGAGAGTCGAGATGATACCCATTTTCTCGGATATCTTTAAAACTTAATAAATTTCTTCGAGACTTGGGAGATAGGAGTGCATTTTTCACAATTAATTTTGTTCCCTCTGGGAAAATAAGGTTGGCTGTGCCAATTCCTTATATAATATTTGTACTACCACAAATTGTGTTTATGTTTGTATCTCTCATTTCTAAATTGGAAAAAACCTTATGTCTTTTAGTACCGTGTGCGTTGAAGCACTATCAATAAGACATATATTATCACTTTTAAAATTCCCCATTTTGCTGGAATTAAAACAAGATATCATTAATATTAAAACAAGATTTAACATAAGTGAAATATTACAATATAGAGACAATAATATAACACACATACAAAAGTAAAGACAGATACAGAAGTTCAAAGTATAATGAAAATAATAATACAACATAACAATTAAACCAAATCATTATATAAATCATCAACTTGAAATTCTGGGATATTGGGCATATTGTCCTCAGAATTCATTCCGTCTATATGGTTTGTTTCAACCACCATTTTTCCTTTCTCCATCTGGAAGTCTTGGTAGAGTTTGACCCAATGATCTCTGGTGCGACAATTTTTGTACCAGTGCCCTTTTAGGCCACATCTATCGCATTTGGCTTCTTCATAACTCTGTTTTTGGACATCACCTCTGTGTTGTCCTGATTCTGATTGCGTGTGTCCGTCGTGGGTTTAATATAAACATTGTTGCGGAAATGACTTTTCCCACGGCCTCGGCTATATCCACGACCACGAGGTCTCTGACCTCGGCCACGGCCACGACCATGACCATGACCACGACCACGGCTAGAAGATTCAGTCACATGTGCCTCTGGCAATGGACTACTGTTAATTGGTCTCATTTCATGATTTTTCAATAATAAATCATTATTCTTTTCAGCCAATAACAAAAATGTAATCAGATCAGAATATTCAGTGAAACCATTTGCTCGGTATTGTTGTGCTAATACCAAATTGGAAGGGTGGAATGTAGAGAATGTCTTCTCTAGCATTTGTTTATCAGTAACTGTTTCACCACACAGTCTTAATTGTGATACGATATTAAACAGAGCAGAATTGTCATCATTTACTGATTTAAAATCGTAGAATCGTAAGTGTAACCAGTCATACTGGGCTCGAGGGAGATTAATTGATCTTAAATGATCATAATTTTTTTTCCAAATTCTCCCAGAGCTCGATTGGGTCTTTGACCGTTAAATACTGTGTTTTCAATCCCTCATCAAGATGATGGCGGATGAAAATCATAGCTTTCCGCGGTCTTAGTTTGAAGCCTGATTATCTTTTTCAATTATTTTTTCAAGACCCATTGATTCCAAAGGGATTTCAACATCCATTTTCCAAGATAGATAATTATCTCCAGATACCATCAGTGGTCTGAAATCCTGCTTTGTCAAGTTAGCCATAATAAAATTATTGAAATACAAAGATTAAATATTACCTCAAAGGAAATTCCGGTAGAGCTCCTTCAGTGGCTCGTGCTGATAACGTGTTATGTATATTTATTATATTTGTATAATTGTTATAGATATATAACTGTATCTTAATAGAATTACTATATAAAGGTGTATGTGTGTAGTCCTGAGAATATCTAAAACTAAGACAAGTAAATAATGAAAAGTGGACTGGAGATATAGAACGTAGAAAGAGATATGTTGATTGCTTGTATTCCACCTATTACCTTATGCAAGCCTATATTTATAGGCATAAATAAGCAACCTCTCATGGCTACCAAGTCAAGATTGACAGACTATAATAATTACATAGATATCCATATAGATATCAAGAGCCGCACTATATGACATGCCACAACCGCCTTTCTTCCCATCATATCTTTATAAATCCATTGGCATGCACTTGTTATAATTGACATGTAACATCATAATAATTCACATTACAGTTATGTTCCCCCTAAGAATGTATAGTTAGAGTAAAGATGAGTGCAAAAAGATCACCTTCAATTTCTAAACTAGCTGCTATGAGATGAGCTCGGCTCACCAGAGCTTCAAAGGTCCACAGGTCCCCACACATTCTTGTTGGATTGTGGGTTGTTGGAAAAGGTTGGGCCTCCATGTTTAATAGTAGTTTGGTCCTTGTGAAGCGGGAAGTTCCAGAATGAATCCGAATTCTCGAAGAATATGTAGAATGCAACGATTGAAGCCAGAAACAGCCCCAGGAGGAGTAAATATATTTGCCATTCTGCAGTTGGTCAAGCATAAGAGAGATAAAGCAAACATCAGTCTTGAGCTCTCAATAAGGTGAGGACTGAGGATGGGGGGAAACCGGAAAAGGGTATTGGGGAAGAGACCTTTCCAGTCAGCGGGAACGGTCAGCTTTGTTACCATTACTCCCCATTCATTGGAAGTAGTAAGTATTGCCCTGCAATGTCCAAAACAGACCACAGAACAATGTTAAAGGGAGGCAACAAGATCAATGCTAACCTTCTCATTATGGACACAACTTTTAACTGAAAGCTATAGAGGAGACCGATTACTTGTGACAACGAGGACGACGACTACTACTACTAGTAGTAGTACATAGCATATGTTTCAAATAAAAAATTTAAATAGTTATGTTTATAACTTCTAACCTTTGGTGGAAACCTCTATAGAAATTTTTACCTTTCACTAGGGCAGAACTCCAATGAATCAATATTGGAACCCAAATGCAGTCTCTTACTCCAGTGGCGGACTTCCATCTTTTTCACTTCAACGACGCACATGTCTCCATCCATGCTTGCCCTAGGTTCAAAATTTATAGATAAATTTAGCATATAATGATTGAATGGGGAAAGAGACAATTCACTAATCACTACTCAACAATTTATATAAGTTCATCTTTTTCGAGTAGGCAGCAGTCATGAAAAAACCAGGCATTAAGGCTTTGATGCCCAGGGGCGAAACTATGCCCATAAAAGGAGTGCCTTGGGCCCCTCCATGATTTTTGTGCTATAGTCTGAATGTACACAGTCTAGTGATATGTACATAATATCATTTGAACAATATCCTATATAGTTTGTGCTTGGTTTTTGTGTTGATGTTTCATGACAATTTTTTTAGTGGAAATCGGCCCCTCCATGAGGGAAATCCTGGTTTCGCTACTGCTTTGATCAACTAATTTATAACTCCATTTTTAAATGAATTAAAGTAATTGTTTAATGATTTGATAACATCCCTTATTACTTGATCTTAATAGATTTTAAATGCTATGAAGTTATATTTGAAACTAAGTGATTTTATTTACCTTCTTAATATTAAATCACGAATTAATTCAAATATATTTTTAATAAATTTAAATCAGGCATCATTTTTCTTTATTATAAATTGACAACTATTTAGGTTTAATCACTTTAATCATCAAACTTTTAGACCACAATTCCACAAGCAAACCTTATTTGTGTTTATCAAACACGCACCTCGAAGTTTCCAATCCTTGCTGACATATATAAGCAGAATTGTGTGTGAGTAATCTCATCAACCATTTTTTTTTTTTATACAGTATCGCATAGAGCATACTTTTTTAGGTGAGGGCCTGAGGGGGGGTTTCCTACTTTCCTTTAAGCAAGTGACACAATGAACTTCAAGATGCTAGGTTCTTTTTATGCTTGAAGGATCAGAAACTCTACAGGACAATCACCCTCTAGGACAAAGAGACAATGATTAAGAAACTTACAACACTAAGACATATGAACAAGGACAGAGTCAGAAATTAATGTATTTGACTCCAAAGTGAGACATTAATTGGAAAGGAAATAAAAGGTGAATCACAAAGCAGCCAAGCACTTACATAGCAAGATATTTCCCATCCAAACTTATAGACATTATTGAAGTTGGCTTTCCAAGTAACCTCTTGTGCCCAATTTTACTCCAGGTGCTTATGTCCCAAACAACAGTCAGCGGTTTAATTCCTGTTAGATGCGATCACTAATTAAGATTGACTGCCCATCCTCAACCCAATATCACATCAGTGAATGCCTTCTAAACAAGGTACGTGCAACATACCTCTTTGGACAGAACAAAATAAGAATGGTTTTGTCCCATCTTTAGAAAACCGACAGAGTTTGATCTTCTCATCCTACACGAACAAATAGAAGCTAAACATGGCGTGTAGAAAAGGCAAGCAGAACTCATGAATAAACTGAACTTACAGAATTCCTTGTCAAGGTCATAACTGGAGCACCATTGCTTGTATTCCATATTCTTGCTGATCCATCAGTTGATGTTGAGGACAAAAGTGAAGAGTCTAAGCTGCAAGATTGAAAAATAAAGATCTACGTCATTAAATTCTTTTAAGATGATCCCGAATAGACACCGGAAAAAATCATAAAAAACGGTAAAGCACAAGTAATCCCACCCATAAGCCAAACTGATTCAGCATATTTCGAACAGTAAAAAAAATATCTATTCAAAGCCCATCCTACCTAAAATCCATGTCTTCAAATGACTCATGAGCTCTTGGTTCCTCTAAAATGATGCGGATACTTGGCCACTCAAATATTCTAAGACACCCATCCTTCACATTAAGGAGAAAAAAGAGAACTAAGATTTCTGATGCAGACACTTGCAGACAATGATAAAATGATAAAAAGCTTACAATTCCGCCACAAGCAAATCTGGTTCCATCAACGCTAAAAGCTAAACACTTTTGCTGGCCAACTCCCTGCAATTGAACCGCCTCTTTAGCAGTAAGCTTAACTTTGTGTTCCTGACTATGCAACTCGAACAATCTGCAATTAAACTTATAATTGCATGTATTGTGTTGTGTGGTTGGACAAAAACAAAACAAACTCCAGCTAGCTGAAACGGAGTCACTTTTAAAACAGAATTGATAGTTGGAATGTAATCTGAATTCAAGAAATTTCTGTCCGGTAGTAGAGAGGTGTGGGAATTACTATCGACCATCAATTATTATTTGGCAGGCGAGTGAAAAATCAAAAATCTCTCGTGTGAAGTTTGAACTTCGTAGCAAGTTACAACTTTCATTGTCATGGGCCATAATTAATAGTAGTATTTATTAATCCAAAATCCAGGGGGAAAACTGAAGACTAGACTAACTTGCAATCACCACTGCTTGTGGAACAAACAAATTGATCTCCACTGGGATGCGCAGCAATTCCCACTGGACGTGTCCCTTCTTCAAATTCATACTTTGCCTGAAATTAATTAACAGGGGTAATCCTAGCACGAATGCAACAACGAATAGAATATTCTTAACTTCAGAAACACTACCCACGCTAGACAACTCAAACCGACAAATTCAACATAGAGAAAATAAAAACCAGAACCAAAACAACTCAATCGAAAATCCCATCAATAAATGGAAAAATAGACAAACCTTGGGAGAAGCGGAGAGCTCGGAGGCGTTAGAATCGAAGGAGAAAATCTCGAGAGCAGAGGGCCGCGATTTGGCGACCGCCACCAAGTGCGCGTTCTCCGGTCGCCGAATCCAGGTGGCGCACGTCAATGTTCCCTGCGCAGGAGCATTTTCGCCGTCCATAATGTCCCCCGAATTGCACGTAGAAGTCGAAATCGGAAGCTGAGATTCCAAGTCGGAAATTTGTTCGTTAGTGGGAATTGGGAAGTTGAAAGTGCTAAGGCGGCACATCCAGATGTGCAACGATATTTTGTAGGGTGAGATTGTTTCTAATAGATTTAGGTGTAGAAAGGAAAAATCAATAACAAATCTAAAAACTACTACTACTACTGAAATGAAATTCATTTCAAACCCCTAATTATTTTTGTTAATTAATATGCATATTCTTTTGTTTTTCTAAAGGTCGGTAGCTCTCAAATGTATAAACCTGGAGTGCAGGATATCTTACACGCCTGCTACTACGCAGACTCTTTTGATGCTATTCAATTGATTCAAAATTAAAGGGAATGAATGAGGTACACATCCTATGGTCACTTCTCAACATTTGGCATCTTTATTGGTAGCCTATAATGGGAGAGGGTAATTCCATGGCAGGTTAAGATTTGCTTGCTAAATATAAGAAGGTACATTCTGTTGAATTTAGATTTGCTTGCTACAAGAAGGTACATTCTGAGTTGAATTTTTCACCACCTAGATAGAACCACTATACTTTTCCAGACTTCCGGGCCTCTGAATCAACAATTCTCTATTCTCTGGCAACCACAACTAATAGAACGAACTGTCATAATCCTAATACTATAAGTAGTAGTAGTAGTAATAGTACAACATTTCCCCGTCCACTTTATTACTCATTTCCTTTAATAATAAATACGGAAATAGTTTGGGTGATGGCGGCCTGTAGGTGGTGACACATTCAAAAGTGACGGGTATGTGTATATGAAATGATGTCTGAGTATAAAAAAGTGATGGATGTAGGTTATTACAAAAAAATTAATAAAAAAACAAACTATCATCTATACATTACTTTATAAAGTTTATACATCATCATGCAAAGGTCTACACATCATTTTTAGCGCTGCCTGCACCTGTTGGCAATTGTTATGCCATTACAAAAACCAACCGAATTGATAAATACGTATACTTCCCTATCTTCTTGCTTTCTTCTTTCTTTTGTTTTGTTTTGTTTTTTTTTTTTCTTTTAATAATAGATAGATACGGCCTTATCTTTTTTGTGGTTTCGATTGAAATAGAGATAGATTGGGATCTGTTTTTTCTTCACTTAACTGATACAGTAACCCGTCTTAAAGAAAGCTGTTTCACACATGCTTATTTGTGAGAGGATAAGGATGGTTTAAAAAAAAAAAAGAAAAGAAAATTAACCCAGAAGGCCAGAACCAAACAGGGTAAATCCCAGGGTGGACAAAATATTCGAACCGATTCGTTGAACCGCTGAATCGAATCAAATTTTCTGTTAACCGAGGACCCCGGAGCAAATACAAATATCATATTTCAGTATTCGTCCGGTTCAAATACAAATACAAATACTTTATTTTTTTCCCCCGATTAACCGAACCGAACCGAATATATTTATTTTATTTTAAAAGTTATATATAGTGTAAATATTATAGATATTTGATGGTATAAAATTATATAGATAATATATATCATTATTTATTTAATTATTTAAATATATAATAAAACAAATATAAAAAATTAAAGAGCTAATTATCAAAATATATCACTATAATTAAAAAGCCTATATTGATTTTTGTCTTTCAGAATACCCTATTATTAAAATATACCTCTACATTAAGATTTGTACATATACTAACATATTTTGATTACATTGAAAAGAACCATTTGATTCCATAGTTATATGTATATTTTTTTTCAAAGTGTAATAACCTTGTCCGACCCTCTTAAAATGTATAATCAAGTATTTGCCCAGTTAACTGAGGACTCCGGTTACGAATATAAATACTAAAATGAAATATTTGACCGGTTCAAATATAAATACATATACCTGAAAAATTCAGATTATCCGAACCGTGCCTACCCTAGTAAATCCTAATGACCTAAATCTAATCCTCCCTCGTATAAATATCAGAGGGAATGCATCACAATTCACAATGAGATGGGGTATAGCCGTACGGGCATAGGCCAATTACAGTCACTGCCGCTCCTAAAATAGAGAACTCAGAACTGTACCGTAGTATCCCACCGCACCCCAAATCAGCCCGCGGTAAACACTTATGCCGAACGTCGTCGCTGCACTGACCCTTGGGCCCGTCGTCGGTCGCCCCACCTTATCATCGGCGAACCTCCTCCTCGCACCTCCTCCTTCCTCCACTCTCTTTATCCGTCACTCCGCTACTCCGAAGCGCATTCTGATCGAGCCTCGCGTAGTCCGCTGCTTTGGTTCCGTCACCTCCGTGCTGCAGGATGCCGGAGCCACCGCGGCAGTCGTCGGCGGAGCTTATGCTCTCGTCTCCACTTTCGATTACCTCACTCGCCGCCGCGTCATTGAACAGGTGATTCTCCGATCTATCCGTCGCTCATTTGATTGTTTTACATGCGAGTATGTGCATGTTGCCGCTGCTGAACGTTTGAACTTTGAACTGCTCTGTGATATTAATTCGTTACCCCCCGACTGTGGTTGTGGGCTTGGATCTGGTGTTTCTGTACCGTTATTGACTAATTGATTGATTGATTGTGTTGGATACGTGGATGTTGATGTTAGACTCGAACCTTAGGATAGGATGATTCCTCCAGCAGAATAGATTCAGGAAGATATCTCGGAAACACTACCGTCTATGATCACTTGATGAAATCATGATGGTGTTTTCCAAAATTAGCACTAATTCAGTAAACTTCTGTCAATTCCTTTTATATTTTAAAATTGCTTTTCCTTGTTCTTTGTTCTGTTTTCTGTGCACTGTACAGTACAGCAGAAAGCAGTGCTCTTTTTTCTCTGCACTTGTCAATAAGTTTTGCGTGGGTAGAGACAGCTAGTTGCATATCATATAAAGTCAAGGTTCATACATCTTATCATGTTTTTTTTAGCAACAACATCTTATCATGTTTGAGAAGCTTTTAACTAAATGCATACCCAATATAGGAAAATATGTTAGACATACTGTGTCTGTGTATATCCAAGGTCAATTCTAGTGTACATTAGGAATGAGTGATAAGAGTCAAGATTATTTCTATGCGATTTTTAGCACATGATTTTTTTTGCACTGTTCTTCTATCTCATTGTGATAAAAATTTAATAGCATTATACTGGTGGAAAATTTCCATTGAAATGGCCTTTAAGCTGTCTGTTTGTGAATTCTTGGAGCCGGGACTGTCTTGATTGGGTATGTTTTTCACTTGTGAACGTTGGTTCATTCTAATTAAAATATTGAGCTCCAGTTACATAGTATGTCACATTCAACACCTCTGAGGAATGACATGGCCAAAAGGCATTTTTACTCCTTTTGGCTGATTTATTATTATTTTATTTTTTTTTAAATGATGTTAATTCATTTCTTAAAATCTTAAATGAACTCAATATCATGCCCGTATGACATCTTTGGTCCAAAAAGATCTATTTTACCTCAGCTAACTTAATGTGGTTGTTTCAAGTTTTCGTACTTATTAATACATAGAAACTGCTTCAAAATTGAAGTGTTTTGTAGCATATATTACCCACTTCGGTTCATGCTTTTTCCTTACTTTCCATCAGAAGTTGAGCCGCAAGCTAGTGCACATATTATCAGGGCTGCTTTTTTTGGCATCCTGGCCAATCTTCAGGTATCTCTATTGTGTTGCTTGGATATGTTGCAATTTTCATTTTCGTTTGTTTGGACATTTCCATGTTGCCTGAAACTTCGGCTAATCATTTAGATCTTAGATTAGCACATCTACAGGAGCGCGCTATTTCGCATCCTTGGCACCTTCCTTAAATTGCCTAAGGCTTGTGGTAAATGGTCTTTCGTTGACTAAAGATGAAGGGCTCATAAAATCAGTGAGTCGAGAAGGAAAGCCTGAGTAAATCCTGGTGCCGTTTGTCAATCTTCTTTCAGTCCCCTGTTATTAACATGTTAATCTTACATGATTTTTTTTTGTGCTTTTAGGGAATTGCTTAGAGGCCCACTTTATTATGTTCTCGTCTTAATTTTATGCGCAGTAGTATTTTGGCGTGATTCCCCTGTTGGAATGATTTCACTAGCGATGATGTGTGCTGGTGACGGTAATACCTCAGCCTGCAGCATCTCATTTTATCTTACATCCTCGAAACCCTTACTAGTGCTGATTTTTACATAGGCATTGCTGATATCATGGGAAGAAGATTTGGCAACCTTAAAATTCCTTATAATCCACGCAAGAGCTTGGTCGGCAGCTTGTCCATGTTTCTGTTCGGTTTCTGTGTTTCTGTCTGGTATGTATACATACCATGAATATTAATCTTAGGCAAAAATCTGATTTCTGGAATCTGATATTGTAAACTCTGCTCATCAACAATGACCATGCACAGTGTGCTCTTTTATTTCTCGGTGCTGGGTTACATTCACTTGGACGGCACTAAGGCAATAGAAAGGGTCGCATTGGTTGCATTAGTGGCAACCGTGGTAGAGTCACTACCTATTACAGGAATTATCGATGATAACATCTCGGTTCCATTAGCAAGCATGGTAACTGGGTATCTGATTTTCTGTGGCTAGCATGGATGGATGCCCCAATAGAGTTCGTCTCTTGCCTTCTGCTATATGTCAGATCTGTCTGGTATGGAACTGTTGATTTTCAACATGTTTTAAATTTGATGGTATAAATTATTTTTTGCTGGGGTCTGCGCGATCTGGCTGTATCTAATATGGTACAAAAAATGTGGCAGATTGAAGTCGGAAATAGTTACAGAATTGTCGGCAGCAAATTCGGACGTGTTTCTGGTAAGAATGTAATGAATTGAAATGAATTGAGCACAAATTTGAAGCAGTTAGGTTCATGCTTTTGTGCTTAGAACAATCATTTTCGGCTTGAAAGTTCTAAAATTACGTCTCAACGGCATCCAATTTTTTTGAGAAAAGACTAGTCACATTTAGAATTTACATGTATATAATATATGTATGTATTTTCCTGGGATGGGAATAGGCCACACCAACCGACAAGGGCCTATGGTCTGATCTATTTAAGGCCTAGCATGGCAGGGCTGTTTACGAATTATGGTAGGATTGGATTATCTCAAAAGCCTTTTTTTTTAATAGGCCTAGGCTCGGCCTGGTAAAAAAGCCTATTTACCCTATACATTACAATAATTTTTTGTGTTAGCGACTGAAAAAATTAGTAAAATTCGGTTGCTAAAGAGGTTAGCGACCGACTTTGCGACCGAATTTTGTTAGCGACCACCATTTTACCAACCAAAACTCATTAGCTACTACAGTTTTAGTTACCAAATCCAGATTTTTTCTAGTAGTAATAGGCTTTTTTATATAATTTTTCTATAATTTATTAATATATTTAATTATTAATATTTATTTAATATTTAAATAGGCTTAAATAGTTTTTTAAAAAGCTTAAAGCTTGGTCTATTTGAATAAAAATCCTAGACTTAGGCCTATAAACAAGATCTATAAAAGGCTATAGGCCAGGCTCGCGTCTTTCCAAAATTAAAAAGATCTAGGCCATTCAAACCCCCAAACACGACAATTTAGGCAACTCCAACCCACCCTCCATAAAGTTAAAGGCTGTGTTTTGGAACAAACGCTAGCAATTAGCATTTAGCTTTTAAAATACATACTAAAAATAACCTAAAATCCTATTTATAGTAAACACTAATTATTGGGAATGGGACTTGGCCCAAGCGGTCATGTTCCCTGCCTTCCAACCATAGGTTGGGAGTTCGATTCCCACCCGACCTCTATCCCTCCCCTTTATCCCCTTTGTAATTTGTGTGACTTGGGCTCCCACACACCTTTGCCGACACATAGGTGTCAATGTTTACCAAAAAAACTTAAAACTATGGGGTTGGGGACTTACCCTAGCGTTCAAGTCCCCCGTATCCCAACCATAGGTTGGGGGTTCGATCCCCACCCGGCCCTCTATCCCTTCCCCTTTATCCCCATTTGTAATTTGTGTAGTTTGAGCTTCCACACATATTTGCCGATACATGAGGTCACTGTTTAACAAAAAAAAACTTAAAACAGTTTTTCACCATTAATTTCAAACTCTAAGCTCCAGACGCAAAGCTCTAATTATTTTTCAAACATACCCAAAACTATTTTTGCAGGTAGGCATGGATAGCAGTGTGGACTCCCATTTAGGAGGAACATTGTTCACACACTGTTTTTCTTTTTTTCTTTCTTTTTTTTTTAAAAAAATAAATAAATAATTTGTGTGTTAATAATTGAATGCATTTTTTTAGTCGTTAATATCTCAAAATAAGTACAAGTAAAATGATGTAAAATAAATTATTCTAAACCTATATGATTAGACCAATCTAACAAAATTAAATTTGACTATTCTTTCCAAATATATACTTAAACTAAATTGAGTCAAGGTTGAATAATGAATAATGTTAAAAAGTTAAACATGACACAACAAAACCGAGTTTTGGATAAATTTGTTTATTAAATTCTCATGTGTTTAAACTATGGGTGATTAATGAGTAGTGTTACTCGTAATCGACTCAGGACTCGGCTCGAAAAACTCAACTCGTACTTAACTATTGCTACTCGACTCAAGCTTGAGCTCGTATCAAGTCAAGTTCTAATATTTTAGTACTCGAGCATTTGAACTCGTCTCGACTCGATAACATACACTTGACACAAATTTTTATTAATTTTCATCTCATACTTTCCCTCACACTCCACTCTATATTCTATTGGAAAATATATCACTTATTTAAAATACCTAAACAATGAAAAATATTCACTCTTAAAAAATCAAAATATAATTTTAAAGAATTTTAGTTCTATCTTAATTGTACAATAACCAACACAATATTCAAATATCAAATTGAATTGTGTCTTTTAGGCTATGGTTAAAAACTCAAAATCAAATGTTAAGAAAAAAAAATTTCAAACTTAAGTGGACTCGAGCTCGAGCTTAGCGGGAAAAAAAAAAAAAAAAAAAAAAAAACATACTCGCGAGCTACTCGAGCTCGAACTCGAACTCGAATATCTGCCGTCAAGTTCAAGCTCAAGTACCATGATACTTGAACTTGACTTGACTCGATAACACCCCTAGTTTAAACCGAAATTGGATTAAAATCGAAATTAAGGCACACCTGAAGTAAAATCTAAATGACATAATGGAAGAGACAAGAGAGTGGTATTTCAATGTTTTTTTACATGTTCTCGGTGGGCCGCGGCGAAATTCCATAGAGAAGTGGTGGGCCCTGACTGAAGGCCCAATATGGGAAATCCCTACCCTAAAAACACCTCGGGATTCAGAATTCAGAATTCATTCCATCACTAATAATAAAGCATAGGAGCGGGTAAGTTAGTAAACATACAATAAATCAAGAATAATACACACGAATCTTCACTTAAGAGTTACTTCCTCCGTTTTTCTTTTAAGTGTAATGTTTTTCATTTACACGTATGTCGATGCACATTTTAAACGATTACTAACTCAAATTCGGTATAAGTAAAAATTCTAAAAATTTTATATTTAAAAACTATAAAATGAGACGAATCCAACAAGATCTCACTTGGTTATATTTTTCTTGTATAGCTATTAAAAAAAATCGAAATCAAAGTGCTACAATGAACAGTAAAAAAAATCAAAATATTACACTTTAAAAAAACGGAGGGAGTATATAGTTGCTACTAGTTGACTGAGGGTCTGTTCTGCACGCAGCTTTAGGAAACTTTTGATAGCTTTAGCTTTTATTTTAAAACAAAAGCCCCGTTCTGCACACTAGCTTTTAGGAGCTTTTGGAATCTTCTTTTTAAAAGCTACGTAGCTTTAAAAAATAAGCTCATAGCTTATTGTTGAACAATTACAATTTTATCCCAATAACCAACTCACTACCCAATAGTCTACATAAATGTTTGTCCTTTTCGGTCATTTCATATATTTTTTCACAGCTACAGCTAGTTGTACAGAACACTTAAATAAAACTGACAGCTACAGCTCCCACAGCTCCGTAAAGCTCCAGCTCGCAGCTACAGCTCTGCGTGCAGAACAAACCCTGAATATTACACAAACTATTGGCTATTGCATGTGTGTGTTTTTCTAATGGGAATTTATTCACTTGAGTTGTACTAGTATTTGCTAGCTAGTTGAAGCCGACTAATCATTTTCCGCTAGGTGCCTAATTACAATACATCACATTATTAAAGGTTTAATATATGGTTAAAATTATCATCAATTTTATCCCCTTTCCTTCTAAACTTAAAAAATCCTCCCCCTAGTATTTACTATCTATATATTATATAGTGTTTAATATTCTGTACATGATAACTTCATTATTCAACATAATAAACCCACAATTAAATACTCTCTGTTCCAAGTAAGATGTCCCATTTGACTTTTGCACACTATCCAAATGTATTTTTCTAATCGTTAATATCTCAAAATATATAAGTAAAAATTATGTAAAAAATATATAGTCGAAAACTATACAATTGAACGAATCTAACAATACCGAACTCGACTATCTTTTTTCAGTTATATATTACAATAATATAACTCAAAGTTGAACAATGAACAGTGTCAAAAAGTCGAACATGACATCTAAGATGGGACGGAGGGAGTAGTATTTAAATTAGTCAATACTTAGCCCATCAAACTTTAAGTCTTATGCTGCTGGCCGGTGAAAGCCAAAAGCTAAAAAATTTGTGTTGCACTTATTTAAATGTGAAACTGCTGGTCGGGAAGTTCATTTAACAAGATAAATTTGGCCTTTGGGATATTTGGATGTCATTAATAACGTTTTCACACGTAATAAAACCTTAATAGCAAATGTTGTTGAATTAATGGTGAATCTAATTCCAAGGATTAATAAATTACTAGCAGTTTCAGCCTCCTAAATTTAAATTTTCATTCATATATGAGATAAATGGAAATCGTTTGGGTGCTGAAGGCCTGTAGGTGCTGGCACATTCAAAAGTGATGGGTATGTGTATATGAAATGATGTGTGAGTATAAAAAAGTGATTGATGGAGGTTATGAACCAAAAACTAAATAAAAAAAACAAACTACCGTCTATACATCACTTTATAAGGCTTATACATCACTTTACAAAGGACTACACATCATTTTTAGCGCTGTCTGCACCTGCTGGCAATTGTATTGCCATTACAGAAATCGAATTGGAGATAAATCAAGAATGAATCAGCTCGGAGGATTAATTAAAGGGATTCCAACCCTTAGATAGGGGAAGTGAAGATTTTGACCGCTTAAATTTTCATCCATTTGATGCCCCACACACTAATTAAGTTCTATACTCTCTCTCTCTCTCAATTTTTATTTTTTATTTTTATTTTTATTTTTTTAAGGGGGGCAAAACATAAAGAATAGAATGAATATTAAAATTGATATCTCTAGCCTACCTCGGCTGTTCTTGATATGCTGCGTGGGAGTAGTGAGGAGGCGGGCAGGTGTGGTGCTGGATTGAAAGGGTGGTATTAAACCTTGAAGAACGGATGCAGATCGAGTGGGGGCCTGCTTTGGAACAAGTGTGTTGAAAGCTATGTCTGTCTTTTCTTTTTGCTGTTGATTGAATTGTAAGGAAGGAATTCGCCTTATGTGGTAAAAATTGTGTTGTAGCAAGTAATGTATGACTTCTTGGATTGTTTGGAATAAAAGTTCATTTTCTCAAAAAAACACCCGATATAAATTACAAATACAAAAGAAAGAAATAATATTTCTAAACTTTTATGCAATTTTTTAATATAATTAATAATTAAAATTAGTCCAATATGTAACTTTTTTTAATAATATTTCTACATAAGTAAATAGGTATCGTGTTGATAATTGTTTTTACCTTTTTAAATATAATAAGATAAGATAAGATGTGAAATGGCAATTGAAAATATGAATTATACAAATAATATAGTTGAATAAAACTTTTAAGTTTTTTCTATTAGTATTTTTATTAATTAAATGAAGGAGTATCGTGGTAGTAGTTGCCTTGGTCGTTAATAAGTCTTAATTCGATACTGCCAGAAGAATTTATTCTGTTAATTTTTTTTAGCAAGGAACGTTTTTCTTTTCTTAAGAAAGAAGTCATACAAGCTAGGTTTCGATTTTATCCAAATTAAATGAGCTTAATCTATTAATTAAAATTTATCGGTTAACTTAGTGGGTTATCTAACTCAGTATTATTGTTTTTGAGTAGCCGCAACCAGAGAAAGGGTGGTGGGAACCTATGCCACACGAATTACAAAGAAGATAAATGATAGGGATAAGGAGTCGTCGGATGGAGAATCGAACCTCCAACCTAAGGTGTCTAACTCACTATTATTTACGGATTAGATTGTAGTATAATGAATTAATTTTATAGATAAAGTGTGTGTTTACACATAAATATAATAAAAACAGGTAACTGTGTCAACACTCAATCACTCATTTTTATTTCTTTTACTCCCACCATCTATTTCTCTTATTTCAACTTCGAAAATAAATTCTTTCCCCCCAAAAAAAAAATTTCAAAAATAAACAAATACTTTCTCCGTCTTTAAATATTTTTGACGGATCCACATACCATGCAGTTCAATGCACATTTTAAACCATTAATAACTTAAGTTCGTATAACTAAAAAAAATTTAAAGTTCGATATTTAAAAACTACATGACGAGACGAATCTAACAAGATCTCACTTGGCTATATTTTAACTTGTATAATTATAATAAAACTTTAAGTGAAAGTCTCACGTGTGTGAATAGTACCACATTACCAAACATAAAAAGAGACGGAGGTACTAAGTAAATAAGACATGAAGAGGGCAGCTGGCCCCTGGATGCTTCACCTATCCTCGGAAAACGGAATTCTTGTAGTGTGGTTTGAATAATGTTTTGTCCTGGGATATAATTATTGAGTAAAATTCTACAAAACCGTGGTTTGCGATGCAGCTATATATAATACTATAATATAAATATATATATATATATTAAATAAATAAAATTTTATTTTCCTCCTCCTTTTTTCCTATTTTTCTCCACTTATATAGTATGGGCACATGCAGCAGCATCGACTAGTAATAAAATCAGCAAAAAATTTATGTCAAAGAACAGCAGTAAGTAACGAATCTGTAATGGTATTGGTTGGCCATGTGTTTATTCCAAAATGTGTACTTTGGATCATATTACATGCATGCTTTTATGAATAATGCACAATAAATAATTCATGGTGTAGTAATAATATACTCCTACAACTTTAACTATTTAAGTGGCAGAATTGGACAAGTTTTTGATTTGTTCTGCATCACCAAATGTGTACAGCTAATAATTTTTAATCCTGCAAACAAAATAATAACAACATTAGCAGCATCTAATTACTGCAACTATACCAGGTTTTGATTAAATTAAATATTTTTGAAACGTAAGACACTATTTACAGTTGTTTGATTTCATATAGTACATAAATAAGAAGATACGATCAATAAGAAGACAAAAAATTAAAAAAAAAAACAAGTGAGAGGCGAGAGGTGAACATGTTCTAATAATCCGGTTACGGTACAATTTCTTCAGAGTCATCATAAAAATCAAATCTCTCATCACACAAAATATTTCTCCCATTACATATTTTCCCATCACACAAAATACATCATTTCATCAATAGCACAATATAACTCTCACATCACATAAAGAGTGTTAAGTATATATGAATATTCTATTTTATTGAACAGAAAACAATGAATATATTTAAATTAATGAAATGAAATGAAACAAGGTAATTAGGCAGGCAGTTGAATTTGAATAAGGGAATAATATTTGAAGGAGAAATGGATCCAACCCCAACTGAAACCTCCCTGAGTTATTTCCTCAAATTAAATTGATTAATTAATAATAAAAAGAAAAGAAAGTCGTCTACACAAATAATTCTGACAATTTGATATTTTAAGAGCATAATAAAATACACTAAACAATGAAACAATCCATGCATGCCGCATGTCTCAGTTATCGCCTGTTTCCAAATAATATTTATAATAATTACATTTGACTGTTAATTAACATATACTCCCTCCGTTCCTTTTTAGTTGTCTTTTCTTTTTAGTTGTCTTTTTAGAAAGTAAAAAGTGTTTCAAAATAGTTATCATTTTTAGATAGTTATAGGTAGTTATGGTATGTTTTTACTATACTGCCCTTCACTTTACATAAATGCTATTTGTTGACATTTATTAAGAATGAGTTTAGTTGAAGGGTAAAAATGTAAATTTATGAGTTCATTAATGCAAACATTGGTTATTGAAATTGAGCTGAAAGAGACAACTATTAAGGAACGGAGGGAGTAATACTTCTAGCTAGCTAGCTAGTGTCCCATTAATTTAAATAAATGTGAAATTTCTTGTTCGAAACATGGATTAATTACAATTTTCAAAGTGCCACCAATACAAATTAATTAACTTGGTCCATATTTGGATACATGTACAGATCGACACACAATTATATTACTACTATTAATTATAATCTGCATAATACTAGAATTAAGTGAAGTACATTTGAATTTGGATAATGACCAATTATCATATATAGTTGGCTCTTATTTACCATCCTTTTCAATAATAATTTACTTTTGTTATATAAAGAAATCTTAGTTGGGGCTATCCACATGTGGTAGGTACTCGAACAAAATTTACATCAATGTCGCGAACGTAATGACCAATTGACCAAGACTTAAACAATACTGACTTTAACATTTATCTTTTACTTTTTGAAAATACTACTAAAAATACCTTAAATTTTATAAATATAAATTGCTTATTTTTCTCTGACCGCTAAACACTAAAAGTTCAACTTTTACATTTTCATAATATAATCTCTAAACTCTTTAATTTTAAACTTTAATATCATACATTTTTATCCAAAACTATATCGATTTAAAACAATTTTTTTTCACCATTAATACCAAATTCTAAGTTCTAATTATTTTCTAAAAACATAACCAAAACAATCTACACATCATACTAGTCACTATATATACACACGTTGACACATACATAAAACACACGTACTCTAGAACATTAATTATATAACAAACATATATATATATATATATATATATATTCATATCATTCAATGAGACTTGACCATAAATTGAAAAGTGGCTTCAGAAAGCTAGGGTATGTTAGAGCAACTATTATCTTTAAAAGCTTATGTAGAGAATATGGTTTCATTTTTGTATAGAATCTAAAATTATCCACAAAAAAAAAAAAAAAAAAAAATCTCCCAAATAAATCTAAAAAGTTGCGTGCAGAACACACACAAAATATGAGGATATTAGCTTATTATTAAGAAGGGAATATTATTGGGGTATTAAATATGAGTGGTATATAAGTAAGTCCATAATACGTATAATGTTTATAAATCAGTACTGTTGTCTGAAAATTGAGTAGTGAGAAAGATATGAAGTGCATAATGGAAAATAATAGAAGACGATAATTATAAAACTCAATATATATAAGTAGTACTTGAATGTCACATACTTCTACTAATAATGAAACTCAATATTCGTATCGATGGAGTCATCAATGACGACTATAATTATATATGCATGTCTGTCTTTATGATCAGTAATTATATTCTCGTACGTGATCATAAACATTATATACTATACGTACTTTAATTTATTATGTTAATCAGATGGACCACGACTCAACTGTGAATCAGCACCCTATAGCTAGCTAGCTACCGATTTTATTTGTTGAATTGTATTATATGAGCATTTTTTTTAAAAGAAAAATAAAAAATAATAATTTATATATACTATTAAAAATTACTAAATCATCATATCATAATATAAAATTAATTGCAAACGACTACAGTATCTGTGTGACGCGAGTACAAAAAATTCGTCTTATATTGTAATAGTGCCAATAGATAGAATCATGATATATGTACACACACATATATATAGTATTAATTAGAAATTCAATGAATGGTAATAATAATATATGAAGCAAATAATTACTAAATTAAAATCCGTTGGTGGTAGTTGGATTCCCCGGTTAAAGAGGACATGCAATGTTGATGTTATGTTCAACTAATTTTTTTTTTTTTCTGAACAGCCTATACAGGCTAGGAAATGGGTGGTGAGAGTCCATGCCATATAAATTACAAAGAGGAATAAAATGGGAGAAATAAAGGGCGGTGAGATCGAACCTCAAACATTCCGTTGGAAGTTGAGGGACTTAACCACTTGGGTTGTGGTTAAGTCCTCATCATCTGTTCAACTAATTAATTCATAGGTAACTAACTAACTAAAGTATTTGATAAAGGGTGTTTGAAATCAATAGAGATAGCGTACAGACCCATTTTCAAACACTGTTATGGTGATCAATCAAAGTATCATCAAGCTTTCCATGTTTTAATTAGGAAATTAACTTTCAAATTTTAATACGGATGTTGTGATTCATAATACTAGTAAAGACATTAAATTAATTTTATTTTTTTTGGCAAGACAGCCTATGCAGGCTGGGCTGGGAAAGAAAATGAAAAAAGAAAAGCAAAAAGGTAAAAAAAAACATCAGCGCAAGAGATCACTTGGCACGAGGAAACCACGTGCCAGCAGCATCCGCCGTCAACTGGGGGCGAAGTCGATCCCGGAGAAAGGCCCAAGTGGTGAAGAAGAGTTCATCTTCAGCTCCCAACTTCGCGAGTGAGTCCGCAACACTGTTACCTTCACGAAGGATGTGGTGGAAACTATAGACCTCAAAATGATGGAGGAGATCCGCAATACGAGCAAGGTATGTAGAGAGCCAATGAGATGGAGGCTGCTGAACCGAGAGGAGCCACAACACCTCCACTTAATCACATGCACAATAAATTTGAGAAATGCCATGCTGGACCGCCAACTGCAGGCCATGCATCACCCCGGCAAGCTCGGCATGGATAACCAAAACATCCCCTAACTGCCCCGAGACTCCACCAATCCAGGCGCCGTTGGCATGGCGCAGGACAGCTCCATAGCCAACTCGTCCTCTATGTTCCAAGCGTGAGCCATCCGAGTGCAAGAAAACCCCTGTCCACGAGCCCATATTCCAGCAGGTGAGGCGTGGCCAAGTAGCAGCCGCCAAAGGTTTCACAAGGGATCGTTGAATAGAATCACAGAAGTAGAGAATATCACGGATGAGCTTATGATGGGAGGTGGAATGACCCCGGAAAACCCTAGTGCAGCGCTCCTTCCAAATACGCCACAACGTGACAACGCTGCAATAAATAAGGAGCCATAGAAGGTAAACATACCAGAAAGCCATGACCGGATATTAGCTCTGTCCAATGTCTCTAGATCCATGGGAATAATGATATCAAGAGAACGCCAGATCGCCACAACCCACGGGCATTGGAACAAGCAATGCCGCCAATCCTCATCAAAGATGCCACATATCTGGCATAACGGCGTGGAGGCCAAATTTCTATGATATCTTACTGCATTATAGGGTATAGCCTCCCAAGAAAGTAGCCAAACTAGGAAACAGATACGTTCCGGAAAGCACGAGCTCCATATCCATTTCCAAGCTTGGCCATCCAGCGCACCATCAAGAAGAACGGACATTAAATTAATTATTACCAGTATTTTTTTTTTCTTTTGAAAAAAGAAAAGAAAAGAAGTTAATACTATGGGCAAAAACATTAAAGAAACCTGAATTTGCAGCAGCCCTAGGCTATATATATTAATTAGATAAGGTAGGAATTAGTACTATTTAGCTATATGCCTATATAGTAATTAAGGCATGCATTTCATTTTGTTTATAGTAATAGGATACGTAGTGAATATTAAAATGCGGCCCCGGCCCGTCTATATATATGTAGATTGTAGGCGTAGCTATATACTATATGGATTAACTTTGTAAATAGTGTCAATCCAAGTTTTAGCAAATCATATAATATTGATTTAAATCCATAATTGTATTCAAAATTTTGGTAGGAAACTTTGAATTAAGGTCTTTTTGTGTTCACTATATGGTTTTGATGAATCCAAGTTTTCTTTTTTGGCGTATACCGGGTATTTCCTATGAATCCTTTTTTTTTTGCGTGTACCGGGTATCCCCATATCATATTGGACACAAGACTAATCACTCGAGAATCTGGTGGACATTAAAGGGTTGTTTCTTCCAAAATAAAATTTTGCATATACAAAGGCTCGAATCCGACACACTTGCTTAATCTGCTAGGGCCCCATATCACTCTGGTCAATTGAATTTGGTATATGAATCCAAGTTTTGAATAAAGGTGATATTTAAATCATAAAAATAACATTATATTATCAACTATTTAATTTATTGTTAGACTAACTCGTTAATGTATTTATTTTGTTTTAGCCAGGTAATTAATTGTGACTAAAAAACATATTTTGATAATTAAAAAAGAAAAAAGAATACGAAAAAGAATGGAATAGATTTCCATGCGTCCTTTGTTTATTTTGGATGTAAAATTAAACACATTGTGGCAAATTGGAAAATGGACTATTCTTTTCTTAATTTTTTTTTTTAAAAAAAGGAAAAAGATAGTGCAACAAAAACACTTGTCATTGTAATAAGTTAGGCAATAGTAGTAACGAACCCTTCCTCTAAATAAATATAGAAGAAAGAAAGCAATCAATTACTATGACATTTCCTTAACTTAACCTGCAAGCCATTAATGTTAAATTTCATTTAATGATATTTATCTTATCTTAATAGCAGTATGTTAATTAAGGCTGGAAATGTCCATGTGAATTAGAAAGTTGGTATAAAGCCCCAACCCCAATAAATTATAAAGGCCAAATATATTTGCTATATATGCTTAAGAATTAAGATGTTTGTTATCGAGATATATATATTTTTTTTTTGTAATTACTAGTATATTACATATACTAATTACAAAAAAAGGAACAAATGGTTCTTTTTTTTTTTCTTTTTTTACAAAAGACCGATTTGGGTTTTTTGTTAAAAAAAAAAGGGACCATTGTTCCTTTTCCCAAGAAAAATATTCAGTTTAAGGGAAAAAAGATTATTCAACAATATTACCTTAAACATTTTTTTTTATATCAATTTCCAATTTACAAAAGTGGTCAATTTAATCAGTGTCAGTAAATGGTAATTAGTGGTAGTAATTTTTAAAATTTTAAAATATTGTTTAAAATTCTAAAAATTAATAAAAGTGTGTAATTATAGCTTATTTATTTATTTATGGATGATGGCTAGAACAAGGAAGAGAAATAATTTGCCTGTGTGATATTATTAATTATTATTTATTTATTTATTTAATTGTGGATGGGACTTGACTTTTTAGTGTTCAAGTATTTCGACTTTAAATTTTATTGTTAGGGAGTTCGATTTCCACCTGGGTCCTTATTATCCATTCTCTTTGTAGTTTGTGGGAATTGGTCTTCTACCAACCCTTTAAAATTGAACCTCATTTTCAAGAAAAAATATTTATTCATTTAATTAATTAAGTAAAATTTCACAACACAAAATCTCAGTTAATTCGATTAAGATTTTTATGCTAAATGGGGTTAACTTTATGAGTATTTTTTTATGTATTACTTTTGAATGTACGTTTAGAAAAGTGTTGCAAACATTTTAACAAATGTATAACCATATAATTGGTGTAACAAAATGTGTTGCAGAAAATTAAGTGTTTGAATAAGCTTATATTGTTCCAAATCGTGATAATCATATAGTCAATTTTTAAGAGTTTAATTTTATGTCTTCAAGTTGTGAAGTTACCAAAACAAGCAGAAAGACTTTGGCTGAATATGTTTTGACTCTAATTTTGAGAATTAATTTGAAAGCGAACGGATCTGCTAGCAGATAGTGATTTTGAGGAGCAAATTGTGAGGCAATTCTCGAATAAGCTATCCTAGGGGATCTGCTCGCTCCCAAATATCCTCAAAATTCATTTTATGGCTGCAAACGTGATTTCTTTGTCGGACCAAAATGAAGCCGTAGAAAAATAACATTATTATCCCTACAAAAATATATTATTGAAAGGTACGTACTCAAACAGAATTATCTAATTATTTGCATTTCTAAAAACGTAATAATCTGATAATCCGGTCCAAATCGCAAAAGCAAACATTCTTTTAATAACATATAACATCCCTTTATTATTCAAATACTTCATCCATTTTCTTTTATTTGACCAATTGGAGTTTTTGGCACTATTCACACACATTTTAACTAAAAAATTTATCATAATTATATAACTTAAAATATATCAAGTGAGATTTTGTTATATTCGTCTCGTCGTGTAGTCTTGAAATATCGAACTTGTAGAATTTTTACTCATACCAAACTTGAGTTATAAATGATTTAAAATGTGTACTGGATTGCGCGCTAGGGGACATAATCACTAGGCCAAGCCTCCATTCCCTTATGATTTAGTTGATTTTAATAATATTATTTATTCCTAACAACTGGATTTTAGTTCTAGTTAATTTTTTAAATTATATATGCATAATATATAGGTATATATAAATAAACTGTTCATATTTTTTTGCGTATAACGGTTATCCTAGATCACATTGGATCAAAGATTAACTCATCGAGGATTTAGTGGGCATTGAAGGGTTGTTTCTCTCAAAGCAGAATTTTGCATACACAAAGGTTCAAACCCGAAACAATTGAAATGTCCATATTTTTAAAATTATTTTTCATAATTTTAAAAATAAAATTATTAAATACCAATATAAAAAATATTATATTTATACATTCATATAATATTTAAAATATTTATCAGAATATTTCAAAAAAAGTAATTGAAAATTTATTTTATGAAGTATTAATAATAATACGCCCTCCACCCCGTTTGTATTGTCCAATTGTAATATTTTATATTTTTTAGGACGCTACTGCTGTGTAGCTGCCTGCTCGTGCAAGCAGTGGAAGGAAAATCACTTTTTTTGATGTCATGGAGTTTTATGATGTGTATTATTATTTTTTTATGTTATTTAAATATGTGATATTAAAAATTTATGTTGGATACAACTATTTTTGTGATAGTCAAAAAAAATGTGATGTTTTAAACCACACAAACATCACAAAAATGAGATTTAATACCACAATTGCATATGCAGTTGTACTGCTGTTCTGGACAGCAACTGTACTGCATTTTTTTGAATTCATTTTCTCATATAATTTTAAAATATACTATATTATACAATTTTTATTATTTTTATACGGAGTATATTTTAAAATATTATCTGATAAACAAATATATTGAATTGTGTGGAAAAAAATTTAAAACAATAATGGGATACTACAGTAGCACCGTTTTGAAATTTGATCCATATGGTTAGGGGTGAAAGCGGGACGGATAATTCTCATCCGATCCGATACCGTATTTGATTATATACGAATCCGAATTCGAATTTTTATACCCGGCGGATATTTGAGATACGAGACCGAATATGGGATTATAATTATCCGTCCGTATCAAAAAAAATCCGAATACCATGCAGATATTATCCGTATCTTCTATTCAAATATCCGGAAATTTATATATGTTTATATATGTATATTATAATATATTATATTAACTATAAAATAAATAAGTAATATATGTATAATATAATCAAAAGCCTGAAAGCCACATGTAATTAATTAAAACAAATCATATTAATCAACTCGACTACATGGTTAGGTTCTTTGCATCTAAATTGTAGTACGTATCATCTTATAGTGATGCTATTTAGATGTCTTAACGAAATAACTGATGAAAAAAATCAGTTTAGCTTACATAGTATATTCCGATTTCTCTTTAAAAAAGTATAAAATATAAAAATTATAAGATTATCCGAGTTAAAATCCGAATATCCGTATCCCAAAATATTCGAATTCGTATTTTGACGTGGAAGTCCGGATCAATCCGATTACAAATTCGGTTCAAATAAGGGTCACCGGGAAGTCGCCGGAATTTCCCCGGAAAGTCGCCGGACCACCGCCGGAGAGTGCCCGGAATTCTGCCGACCAAAAGGTCTATGGGCTTCCAAAATATATTGGGCTAGAAGGAGTCTACAAGTCCAAGTTCAAGTGGGCTCAATTAATTAATGGAGTTAGCCCAATCCACTCCAACTTTACTCCCAGCCCATTTCCACAGCAGCCCAGCAGCCCAACGCCCCCTCACACCCACACGTCAGCCCAATCCAAAACCCACCTTGATTCGGCCCATCTTCCCATCTCTTACTTGTCCGGCCCAATACACCAAACCAGCCCACTCCCGTTTGAGCCCATCCGCAAGTCAGCCCAGCCCAAGGAAAGGAAATGGGCGTCCGTTCGCACAACCTCCGTTCTCCATCTTCGTTCAACCTCGCCAGCTCCGGCCGACCCTTCGTCGGTCTCCGACCAGCCAGCGCCGGCAGCAGCCGCCTTCGTCCGATCCCCAGCAGCAACAAGGAGCAACGCCGGCGTCAACACCAACACACCATCATCACCGCCGGCAACTGTCCGAATCCGTCATCATCAACGCCAAGCTCCGGCAGTCCGGACGTCGGAAGTTCACCTCCGTTTACTGCCCAGCCGAGCCTCGTCGTCCTCTCAACACTCTCAACCAGCCACTGTTCCATCATCCCCTCGCCTCCGGAGAACCCTCGTTGCCAACACCGTGCTCGTCGCCGTCCGGCCAGAGGTCCGCCACCACTGCCCATCGGTTCTCTTCACCATGGGGACATCTCTCCACCTCCGGCAGCTTCCCTTGTCTCCAAGGAAACCCTCCAATTATCTCCGGTCATCTTCTTCGGCGAACTCCGAAAACCGTAACCTTGTCTATGAAGAAAACCCCGATGTTGCCGGAACTCCGATCATCATCCTTCCTCCACGCCGGCAGCCTCGCTGCCTCTCTCATCACCATGGCGTCCGGCAGCCTCCTTCATCATCACCATCTCGGACCCTCTCTTTCCCGTCAGCCACCATCTCCATCTTCAATATCGAGCTCCGGTCAAGAACTCTCCATCTCCGACGAAAGCCGAAGCTCGAAGCACTTGCACCAAGAAGAGAGAGGAGGAGCCGTGTCGCAGAATGGCCCCTGGGTCGCGGAGGACTGTGTCGCGGAAGTAGCTCCGCGACAGGATACTTCCTCGACAGGAAGTTTGGATTTCAAATTCCAATTGCAAGCTCTTGGAAGGGCCTGGGACTTGAGGTCCAGCAGCCTATAATATTTAATTTCCCACCTTCCTGGACCGGAGGTCCCGTCCCTTGTTACGCCTGGTTCCGAGCATATTTCCCTCAATTTGTATTGTGTCGCTAGCCACTTCTTTGGTTCTCGACAGCTCCCTCGCTTGGCGACAAGATTAGCATATTTCAACACTTGTTTAATTATTGTAATGGGTTGATTAAAGCCCCTAATTAATTAGTTAGCTTTATTAATCCTTGTATTAGGGTTTGCCTATATATATGGCTTCCCCCAACTTCATTTCTCACCTTTTGAAATATTATTGAACATTTTGCTTGAAAGCATGAATCAATTTATTCTTGAGGTCATTTGAGAGTTTGTGGGAACCGAAAACCCTCACCTATCTTCAATCTATTCGATTTCTTTGCTTCGATCCATGGCATCAATTATTTGGTATCAAAGCCTAGCAAAGAATCAATAGATCTATCTTTCCAAAAATCCATAAAAATTCAAAAAACCCCCAAAAATCGTATTCTGCCCACTAAGCCATTTTGCTCTGTTACGAATTTTGCAATTCTGAGTTCATATTTGGTTTCATTGGGTTGTTTACACTCAAAAAAAGGTAAAGTTTGAAAAATTTGGCCAAGGGAATCATTTTCTATGAATTTTTGAAGATCTTGGCCCTATTTTCTCAAACTCTTGTTCTTCATCTTGTTCTTGCCATTGTTCATCCACTTCACACACCACCACTCCCCATTTGGAACCACGTTCCATTTGGCAACTTCCCAATCATCCATTCCTAGGGGTTATAATGCCCAAATTTTTCCAAAATCCTTCATCTTCATCAAAAATTCCTCCAAAAACCCTAAAAAGAAGCATTCTGTCCACTTTTCGAATTTCTGGTTTTTGATCCTTGAGATTTTGTGGAATCTGATTCAATATCTTTAATCCTCATCTCAAGAGCTTTCCATTGGTGTATGATTCATTCAAATCGGAGTTCATATGCCCAAGTTATGTTCATTTGAAGATTCATGAATGTTCTTCATGTTCTTCAACCAAAAACACAAAAATCTTCATATTTTGCTTTTTGATTCCTTGATTTTGTGTTTATGAACTTGTTTCCACTCATATAAAACTCATTGTGTGGGTATTGCATCATTTCCTAAGCATTTTGAGCATTGGTTGCAAGATTGATGTTAAGGGTTGCTTAGTTTGCTTTCATTTTTCATATCCTGCACTTGTTGGTTGAGTTTCACTTGGGGGAATCAGGTCTGGTATCTGTTCAAGGGGTTACTTTACATATTTTTGGTGTTAGGAATCGATTGGGACTGGTTTCAAGAGTTTTGGAGTTCATTTGGTCGCCCAAACATCGAAAACAAAAAGATTGCCAGTGTGAGTCCGAATCTGTCCAAACTTTGAAGGTGTATGAACATATGAAGATCATTGAATTTTTTGATAAATCTTCAACCATTTGAAAGCCCTTTGAGTGCTGAATCCATAGAAATTTGAATCGCCCATTTTGGACTTGTTTTGAGGTCACTATCACACTTTTGGCAAAAGGTGTACTTTTCTGGCGACACCAAAAGTATTGGGCGAGTGTGGGCGCGTGTGAGCGACAAAAGGACTGATTCTTTTTGTATTGTGTTCCTAATAAGCCAAAGTTTGTTAAGGAATTGGTCCCATAGTGTTTGAGGTTCATTTGGGCATGCTACAACTCGAGTTATCACACTGTCCAACCCACAAGAAAGCTGACAGCATCAATTATTTGGGGATTTGAGTGTTTGGTTTGTCTTGAGTGCAAAAGTGAGCCACCCACAAATATTTGGGACTATTTCTTGAGTGTTTACAATAAAGTGAATATTGGACTGGCACAATTGTGAAACCTAGCCCTTGAAGCCACTTGAGTAATTTTACAATAAAGTGGATATTGGACTGACACGATTGTGAAACCTAGCCCGAGAAGTCACTTGAGTAATCGGGTATTTTCTTGAGCGATTTTTACTTGTGAGATTTCATTTTCCACTTATATATTATGAGCTTAATCGATTAAAGGGAACTGAAACGTGATAAGCAAGTGCCCCTATCGAAATTGCAACCGATTATCATTTTGCATTGCATATCACACACAAGTATTTCTTTTCTTTGATTGAGTCGAACTTTGCATTTTGTTTCGTGCATTGTGCGTCACATATTTAATCCGATCTTCCTACTCGACTCTTTGAATGAGCCTCAAGAATTGAATTGTGATCGAACACTTTGAGTTTGAGAACTGAGTGAGGGAAGAAAGAAAAGAGAGGAGATCACCAAAAATATTTTATTTTATTTTCTAACTTTATATATATATATCTAGTTTTTCCTTTCTGATATGGCAGGACACGTTGAGCCAACAATGACTGGTCTAATGGATATGATGATGTCCATGATGAAAGATATTGCCACGAAATCTGATATTGAAGCACTTCAGGATACCATCAATACTACTATTGTTTCTGGTGAGGATTCCTTGCAAAGGCATGTGGATGGTGGTATTGCAGATGAAGTTGCAGATCCGCTACAATTTCAGAATGATGCCAAAGATGTCATAGCGGAAGGAAAAGAGCAGATTGATAATGTTGACAGATGCCAAGAGCCAGCTAAGGAAGAGAGCGCCCCAGTCGAGCCAACCATAGCAGATTTGATGGATTTCGTGAGAAAGAACTGGGGAGATGAGATCAACTCCAAATCGGATGTCCTAATCAGAACAGATGACTATATTGGAATTGAAGTTCCATGTGATGATTTAAAGGGAGAATCTTCATGTCAAGAATATAATGAAAATGCTAAAATAGCAGATATTGCATCTGAACAATTGTTTGATAATCTTGACAGGACCGAGCCAGAAAGCTTAACCGAGGAAGAATCATGCAGCACATCATCTCCAACTAGTGAGCTTCCCATAGAACAAGCTGAGCTTCCTACAGAACAGGTTAAATTGGTCCATGATTCTTTAGAGCTCCCAAGGGTACATCCTTTCCATTTTTCTACCTTGATTATACCCGATGAATTTCCCATCCATGAGCAACATAGTTCAGATGAAAACCGCATAATTTCTGAATCATATTCTGAATATGTTGATCCATTTTGGGAACATGCTGAAAGTTCAAAGCCTAATCAGTATCGTTTGCACTTATTAGAAAAATTAATTTTACCTGATAAAATGCATACTGATTATGGTAAATTTCATTACACTGGTAGAATCCCATTGAGTCATATGCGCTATTTAATATTTTATTTGGGACTGAAAGGATTTAGGGTGCATCTGCGAGCTCATCATTTTCCACCATCAAAATGGCGATCATTCCATGGCTTTAGACGAGCGTCAATTAATCATGAAGATCTGTCTACAACTAAGCAAATGGAATTTAATCCAGGTGATTGTGTTCCAATACTTGAAATTTTGAAATCTGATTTTGGAAGAGCAATGACTGCTGCATCTGATGGAAATAATTATTTTTGCAGGAATTTATATTCTGGAGTTGATCCCGTGAGCAGTCTGCAATTTATTTTCAAGGGAGATTCTGCGCAATATTGTGATTATCCGATGGATCCTACAGTGATATTTTCCCTTTCAGCTTTGGGGTCCAAAGCTTTTGAAGGGGGAGAGTATGACGTGGAAGTCCGGATCAACCCGATTACAAATTCGGTTCAAATAAGGGTCACCGGGAAGTCGCCGGAATTTCACCGGAAAGTCGCCGGACCACCGTCGGAGAGTGCCCGGAATTCTGCCGACCAAAAGGTCTATGGGCTTCCAAAATATATTGGGCTAGAAGGAGTCTACAAGTCCAAGTTCAAGTGGGCTCAATTAATTAATGGAGTTAGCCCAATCCACTCCAACTTTACTCCCAGCCCATTTCCACAGCAGCCCAGCAGCCCAACGCCCCCTCACACCCACACGTCAGCCCAATCCAAAACCCACCTTGATTCGGCCCATCTTCCCATCTCTTACTTGTCCGGCCCAATACACCAAACCAGCCCACTCCCGTTTGAGCCCATCCGCAAGTCAGCCCAGCCCAAGGAAAGGAAATGGGCGTCCGTTCGCACAACCTCCGTTCTCCATCTTCGTTCAACCTCGCCAGCTCCGGCCGACCCTTCGTCGGTCTCCGACCAGCCAGCGCCGGCAGCAGCCGCCTTCGTCCGATCCCCAGCAGCAACAAGGAGCAACGCCGGCGTCAACACCAACACACCATCATCACCGCCGGCAACTGTCCGAATCCGTCATCATCAACGCCAAGCTCCGGCAGTCCGGACGTCGGAAGTTCACCTCCGTTTACTGCCCAGCCGAGCCTCGTCGTCCTCTCAACACTCTCAACCAGCCACTGTTCCATCATCCCCTCGCCTCCGGAGAACCCTCGTTGCCAACACCGTGCTCGTCGCCGTCCGGCCAGAGGTCCGCCACCACTGCCCATCGGTTCTCTTCACCATGGGGACATCTCTCCACCTCCGGCAGCTTCCCTTGTCTCCAAGGAAACCCTCCAATTATCTCCGGTCATCTTCTTCGGCGAACTCCGAAAACCGTAACCTTGTCTATGAAGAAAACCCCGATGTTGCCGGAACTCCGATCATCATCCTTCCTCCACGCCGGCAACCTCGCTGCCTCTCTCATCACCATGGCGTCCGGCAGCCTCCTTCATCATCACCATCTCGGACCCTCTCTTTCCCGTCAGCCACCATCTCCATCTTCAATATCGAGCTCCGGTCAAGAACTCTCCATCTCCGACGAAAGCCGAAGCTCGAAGCACTTGCACCAAGAAGAGAGAGGAGGAGCCGTGTCGCAGAATGGCCCCTGGGTCGCGGAGGACTGTGTCGCGGAAGTAGCTCCGCGACAGGATACTTCCTCGACAGGAAGTTTGGATTTCAAATTCCAATTGCAAGCTCTTGGAAGGGCCTGGGACTTGAGGTCCAGCAGCCTATAATATTTAATTTCCCACCTTCCTGGACCGGAGGTCCCGTCCCTTGTTACGCCTGGTTCCGAGCATATTTCCCTCAATTTGTATTGTGTCGCTAGCCACTTCTTTGGTTCTCGACAGCTCCCTCGCTTGGCGACAAGATTAGCATATTTCAACACTTGTTTAATTATTGTAATGGGTTGATTAAAGCCCCTAATTAATTAGTTAGCTTTATTAATCCTTGTATTAGGGTTTGCCTATATATATGGCTTCCCCCAACTTCATTTCTCACCTTTTGAAATATTATTGAACATTTTGCTTGAAAGCATGAATCAATTTATTCTTGAGGTCATTTGAGAGTTTGTGGGAACCGAAAACCCTCACCTATCTTCAATCTATTCGATTTCTTTGCTTCGATCCATGGCATATTTGTATCCGAGCTATTCGTATTCAATTCTGTATTCGACAAAAAAATACTTCCTCCATTTCCTTAAAATTGGAACAAATGAATAGTACTTACTATTTATTGAGTAACTTTGGTTCAATTTTGTTAACCTAGTTGTATAAGATAAAACATAGTCAAGTGAGATATTGTTGGATTCGTCTTACTGCGTAGTTTTAGAATATCAAGTTTTTATAATATTTACTTTTACATAATTTGATGTATTAAGCGTTAAAAATACGCATTAAATTATGTGATATACACAAATGTTTTAATTATTAAAAAACGGAGGGAGTATATGATAAGATACGAGATGAGGTAATATTCCTTTGTTTTTGAATTTTTTAGTCAAGGCAGAATGCACATGTTGTGAGAAAACTCTTTCATACCTGTCATGATACTCTCTTTTATTTAGAATTTTTCCTTTCTTAAAGTTTTCAAATTTTCTTGTTTTTAAACAAATATGTTGAATGTCTTTAGCAATTCTTTCCACTTCATCTTTACTAGAGTGGAATATATGTTTTCCTTCATATTTTACATAGTTATCTGTTACTGGTTTTCTACAATAAACCTTTTCATTTGTCTATTCATTTTCCTGACCTTCTTCTTCTGTAAAATCTATTGGTCTTTTTGCAGTTTCATAATCATTAAATCTTACTGACGTTTCTCCTCTGGAGTTTATGAAGTAATTTACATTTTTTGGAGTTAAGTTTTTAACATTTGGTTTTTCAAAGAATTTTGATAGATCCCAATTTTTCCCAGCATTTTCTTCTGATGATATTTCAGTTGGTCCTATCATTTTTACTCCTTCACTTCATATGATACTTACCACAGTTTCAATTTTTGTTTTATGCCTGGTTTGACTATTGTTTGTGATTCTTCCTAAGAAGCCTACACATATCATTAGGTTGTGACCAGTTTCCATTTCTTCATATCCTACAGTTTGAATTCCTATTTGGATATGCTTCATAAAATATGTTATTTGGATCATATAATCTGGTGCCAAATAACATACTCCCACATTAGGGTTCATATCAATTTCCATTAATCCTATGATAGCTTGGGTTGGATTAGTCCACCTTGTATCTAGAACAGTCATTAGGACTTTAGTTCCTAAGTTTTTTCTAGTTAAACCTTTTACTCCTATGGAGATTAGTCCCATATGCATGTATTTTTGTCCTTGTCTTTGAAGTCTGATTGCTTCATTATTGCTTATTAATTTTATTCATTTTTTGTCATCTTTTAGACAGCTTATTGGTTCTGTATAATGGTATTTGTAATAACCTGTGTTCCAATTAAGGAATCTTTGGTCATACAACAATCTTGGTTCCAATTGGATTAATGTTCTTTTCTTGAAGTTTTCAAATTCAATATCAGGGTCAATTATTTCTTCAATTATTGTTGGCCCTTCTTCAAGTTTGGTTTTTTCTCTAAACATTCTATCTATTAAGGTTTTTTCAAAGTTTGAGCTTTCAATTCTTTGGGAATTACTTCTTTCTACTAGACTATTTTTGGATTCATTAGTAAGAGAAAATGATCTCCTATTCATTTTTGTAAATATTTTTCGTCTGGTTTTACAACCCAAAAATTTAGTTTTTCTTGTGGTTTAGTTTTCCTTCTAGCTTCTGCAGGTAATTTTGCAATTTGTTCAGCTAGTTATTTTATTGTATTATCTTCAGGCATTCTAACAGCTTGTATTCTTTCAAGTTTTTCATCTATGCTTTCAATAGCTATCTTAATGCAGGGTCTTGATATTTTTTCATGTTTTCCATTTGAACATGTACATCATCAATTTTTTTCTTTAGTATTGCAGTTGTTACAAGCTCTTTTATTTTCTTATCAATTAGACTAATATTTGTATTATTTGTTCTATTATGGTCTGTTATTTCACCAATCTTCTTATGAAGATTGTTAACATTTAGTTTTACTTCTACTAATTCTTTGTTTAATTCTTTAAATTTATTATTGATTTCTTGTTTAAAATTTTCTATTGTTTCTTTAACTTCTTTCAAGGCTGTTTCCATTATCCCTTAATAATTTTTATGATTTTGTTACACATTTCATTTACATTCTCAATATTGTTTTCAACAATGTTTTTAATTTCCTTTATTTCTTTATCAAGTTTTTCAATCTTATCCTGTAGTTGTTTTAATTCCTCACTATGGTTAATGATTTTCCTTGGATTTGGGACATCATTAACTAGTTTGGAACTTTCATATTGAAGTGTTGTTATGGTTTTAGATAAGTTTTTCATTCCACTAGATGATTTATCATATTGGGTTGATAAGTACGTTTGGTTTTCTAATATAACTTTAAGATTTGTATTATTTTGTTTTTCTAATAATTCTAACTTATCCAGTTTTGCCTCAATTGATTGAAGACTTCTTTGTATATCCATGTTTTTATTTGTTAATATTTTATTCATGAGTTTAAGTGTTGTCTTAAAGCTTCTAACCTTATGATTAGTTTGCAATAATTTCCAAAGGTTTTATTTTTCTTGAGTTTTACTCTTTTAATTTTTATTTTATTTTGTTTACAGATCTTACAATCTTTAGTTTGGTTTTTGAATAATTTTTTCTTTTCTATGTCAATTATTAAGAATTTTTCATAATTAATATTTTCATTTAATTTAATCGTGTTTTGATTATCTTTTAATCCGTCGTTAGCCATAAGCCCTAAAATCGTAACTTATGCTCTGATACCAAATTTTTAGAGGGATGTGTTTTTTGGGCACTTTTTTTAGAGAAGTGTTAAACTCATTTTATAGTTTTGGTTATATTAGGTACCATTCTTAAATAAAGTAAATATTGGGTACCTATCTTAAAGAAAAATTCAATTGGGTACTTATCTTAAATTTTGAAAATTTTGGTGGGTTTTTCTTGAATTTTCCGTAAAATAAATAAGTAATATATGTATAATATAATCAAAAGCCTGAAAGCCACATGTAATTAATTAAAACAAATCATATTAATCAACTCGACTACATGGTTATGTTCTTTGCATCTAAATTGTAGTACGTATCATCTTATAGTGATGCTATTTAGATGTCTTAACGAAATAACTGATGAAAAAAAATCAGTTTAGCTTACATAGTATATTCCAATTTCTCTTTAAAAAAGTATAAAATATAAAAATTATAAGATTATCCGAGTTAAAATCCGAATATCCGTATCCCAAAATATTCGAATTCGTATTTGTATCCGACCTATTCGTATTCAATTCCGTATTCGACAAAAAAATACTTCCTCCGTTTCCTTAAAATTGGAATAAATGAATAGTACTTACTATTTATTGAGTAACTTTGGTTCAATTTTTTAACCTAATTGTATAAGATAAAACATAGTCAAGTGAGATCTTGTTGGATTCGTCTTACTGCGTAGTTTTAGAATATCAAATTTTTGTAATATTTACTTTTACATAATTTGATGTATTAAGCGTTAAAAATACGCATTAAATTATGTGATATACACAAATGTTTTAATTATTATAAAACGGAGGGAGTATATGATAAGATACGAGATGAGTACTTCCCGTTTATGTACCGTTTTCACCCCTGCGTATGGTTGAGTCCACTTGTGGCCTACGGTTCTGCAACATGCAGTATTCTCTCATCTCTCGTCAACTTTCTAGCTCCCCTAGTACTGCTGCTTTTGTAGTATTTGCGGTTTTTAAAAACCAATTCAGTTCCCCATAAATAAAACCCACACTACTCTCTCCACTCCCCGGCCCCCATTCTCCATTTCTCCATTTTCCAACCAACAAAACACTTCTTACAAATACTAACATTTCCCAATTTCCCATTCCTTTGAATTCTTCCTCCCCCGATATACGCTCCACCCCCCTTCCCACCCTCCCGTTTTTCCCTCGGATTGTCCCTTTCCAACTACTACTAATTCCCACCTCCTTTAATCAATCAATCTTGCATGCACACCGCCTCTGCCGCCTCTGCTTTTCTCGGCGGCGGGGCACTCTATTTATTTTCCCGACGGTTTTGCTCCCTCCTGCCCGGATTTATGGGTTCCAGCCCGATCGTCGCCACCGGGTCGTCGCCCGGAGGTGGCGGAGGTCGGTGGCACGGCGGGAAGGGCAATACCGTGTCGAACAAGAATGGGAATGGGAAGCACAGCAATGAGTCGTGCGTTCTGTCGTCGGCTTTTTCATATTTCGTGGTTTCCTTTGTGGTTTTGGGTTCGATTGGGGGTTTATACGGGAAGTACGTGCTCACGGCTAACGTGCGCGCGGGGGGGATCACTGCGCCTGGGTGCCAGGAGGACAATGAAGGTTCGTGGTCCGTCGGGGTTTTCTATGGGGATTCGCCTTTCTCTCTCAAGCCTATTGAAGCTGTAAACTAAAACTCCCTTCTCGAGAATTTTCATACTATTCGCAAAACCGCCCCCCGCACGCACGTGCTCGCGCGCGTGCGTATGTACATATAATGTTTCTGTATATGCATGTTAAGGGGGTTACTATGTCTTCAAGCGCCGAACATGATAATGATTTTTTTTTTTTTTTTTATAAATAACTGCTTTGGGATTTTGAATTTTCTTGCTTTCTCTGATTTCTGAACATGGGCCGTGTAAGAATTGGAAGAATTAATGTAAGATTTTATGTTGTGGGTTTTTCTTGTGTAAAACACAGCTGTTTGCTTATCTATTACTCTTTTTTTTAGTGATTTTGAGTATAGTAAGCTTTTCATTTTTTCCTTCCATCAGAAAGTTACCTTTTTGCCAGTTTATGGCGGTAATTCGTTTTCTTTTGCCTCAATTATTACTATTACTTTTGCTTTTTGTTCTCTCTCTATGACGTTTGCAGTTTTCTGGATTTAATGGAGTAGTTTTTACCTTTAAAATTTTCTTGATAGATTGTGGATTATGGGAAATATGTTTTTAGCTTTGTGGCTTTTTGTTTTGACTTTCTGATAATCTTAGAATGGACATACTGCCACACGAGGGTGCAATGATATACAGCAGTGAAAGATGTATCTGTAATTTGATTGACTTTGGAATTTAAAATATTTGCATCCTTTTTTGTCCAGATTCATTATCTTAAAACTTGCTTGAATAAATTGGCTGGCAGATGAACGTATGGAAGGATGAGATTGCAGCATGGCCTGTAGCCAATCCAGTGCTTACCTGTGCCTCTCTTTCAAACGCTGGTTTCCCGAGTAACTTTGTTGCTGACCCCTTTCTCTATGTGAAGGTAATTCTTAGCTTTTATTCATGTTTAGTTTGTGTGTGTTGTATACATGTTCTGTTTTGTTTTATACTTTCACTTTCCCAGCATATCTGTTAAAATCACCTTGATGTGATCCTAATAGTCTTCTGATGTATAATCGTCTATGTAAACTTTTGGCCACTTTGTATAGATTACATCGGCAGTAATGAATGTTACTGTACAGATGGGGTCGCGAATCACTAATTCTCCACAATGAGGCATTTGTGGTAATTATTATAGTTGAGAATCCTCTAATATTCCATCTTTTCCATGTCTAATGATGGAAGTGGCTTAATTGGACTTGCCACCCCCTGTAAGACCAGGTCAAATAATCACTTTAAAAACAATGGATTAATTATTTAATTTGTAATTGCTATTTTTGTTAATGGACGATGCACTATGCCAATTTGATATCTTGATGGGAAGAAGTTCCAAAGGGAAAAGGCTTAAAATTTCTTATTTTATTGCAAGTGGTTGAGGTTGTGGATGAGCAGGGACAATAGGTTGAAGAATTTGGTTGCTTGTAGAAGGCTGTTCGAAATCTTTCATGAGAAGAGTTGCTTTAGGTTTTGTATATGCTTGCTTTCTGGACAGAATTTAACAAAGGGTTCACAAGGAAAGATGTGGATTCTTGATGAATGGAAAAGGAAAACACTCAAATCTGTAGGCCTTTGTCACCATAGGCGGTGGGATGCAGTAGGAGAATATTCTTCAGTTTCATTTTCTATTAGAAGTACAATCTTGATTCTTATATTTTGTTGAATTTAAACATACATAGTTGGGAATCTTAGAATCTAAGTTGGAAAGTAATTATGCTAGTATGGCCTTTAATATATTCATAATGAAAATGGCATGTATTTTTTTTTTTTTTCTTCTTGTAATCAGAGTGGTACTTGTTAAGATCCTAGCATTGTTATTGAGGTGGCCTTCATCTTGAAAATGGCTTGCCCTAATTGATACATGATACTAGTACTTTCTAGGCAAGGAAATAACCTGAATAGGAGATAATACCCAACTTTGGGGTAGATTTCCTTTGTAATGAGAGAACTGTGAATAAAAGCCATTTCTGAATGGAGGACGTAATCTTGCCATTACTGATTTGGGTTGTCTAAATCGTAGAAGTTAGTTTCCTAAAGTGGAATTGTGATTCTCTAGGCACCAGATCCTATTTTTGTTGAGTAGAATCCCATGGTTTATCCAGATTGTACCCCTGTCCATTTCAATCCTTTTTGTTCTGTTACTATTGTATGCCTGCTCTATGAAGCAGCTAATTTTGCATGTCAGTTTATGATATGCACTCTAAGCATATCCATGTCAGTTCTGTTCTATGTGCTTTTATTTATTTGTTTTTGTGTTTACTTCTTCGTAACTGCATAGATGAATTTTCGCCTACTGAATAGCATGTTTGTAATCTGAAATTTTCAACCTGAGTACATCTCCCCCCCACCCCCTCTCTGAAAACTGAATAGCATGTTGTGTAATCTGAAAATTTGATGGAAATTTGCAACCTTTGCACTGAAACAATTACAAAAATTTGGTGCTTAATCCCCCTAATGTAGCTGCTAGCATGGCTTGGTCTGATGTTTTGGTTTGACATTTCAGGGTGATATCCTTTACATGTTTTATGAATTTAAAAATTCGGTTACAAGGCAAGGAGATATTGGAGTTTCTCGAAGTTTAGACAATGGAGTAACATGGAAGCAAATGGGGGTTGCTCTGGATGAAGAGTGGCACCTCTCCTATCCTTATGTATTCGAGCACAAAGGAAATGTAAGAAGCTCAACTCCCCAGCCCTCTCCTATCATTGTAAAATTTCACATGTGCGGATCAATGATGTAATTATACTGTTGGTTTTTGTCGTTGATTATCTCACTTGTGTTGAACTTTTCTTTGCTTAATGTTTATCACAGATATACATGATGCCAGAGGGTAATGAGAAAGGTGATCTGCGTCTTTATTTAGCGATTGACTTCCCTCTGAAATGGAAGTTACACAAGATAATAATGAAAAAGCCATTTGTCGATTCTGTTTTGATTCCTCGCGATGGGAAGTTCTGGCTCTTTGGTTCAGATCATAGTGGGATTAGCACCAAAAAAAATGGACAGCTGGAGATATGGCACAGTGACTCACTCTTTGGCCCTTGGAAACCTCATAAGAGGAATCCTATATACAATGGAGACAGAAGCCTCGGAGCTCGAAATGGAGGCCGTCCATTTTTGTACAATGGAAATCTGTATCGTATCGGTCAAGACTGTGGTGCCACATATGGGTCGAAGACTCGTCTGTTCAAAATTGAAGTTCTGAATGCCCATGAATTTAAAGAAGTCGAGGTTCCCTTTGGTGTTGTAGAGCCAAACAAGGGGCGAAATTCTTGGAATAGCGAACGTAGCCATCACCTAGATGTGCAACAGCTTAGTTCAGGAAAATGGATTGCGGTTATTGATGGGGACCGAGTACCCTCTGGAGATGTATCTCATCGATTCGTTCTTGGGACCATTTCAGTCGCTGTTGTGACTGTATTGGCTGCACTGGTAGGTATCCTACTCGGAGCTGTAACATGTATAGTACCCTTAAGTTGGTGCCCCCACAACATTGGGAAGAGAAGTGACACTGTCTTGGCTTGGGAGAGGCCAACTTTATCTTCGAAGTTGAGATACTTTTGCAGTTGCCTGAACGGAGCATGCTCAAAGCTTCGTTCAAAGATAAGGCCCAACACTTGCGCTGGAAGCATCATTCTCATCCTAACAATCATTGTGGCGGTGATGCTGTCGTGTACTGCAGTTAAGTATATATTTGGCGGAAGTGGCGCAGAGGAAGCCTACCCAGTCCATGAATACTACTCCCAGTTCACACTATTAACAATGACCTACGATGCTCGACTCTGGAACCTACGTATGTACATAAAACATTACTCGAGATGCTCATCTGTGCGCGAGATTGTCGTAGTCTGGAACAAAGGGGTGCCCCCACAACCTAGTGATTTTGATTCGGCGGTGCCAATTAGGATAAGAGTAGAGAAAGAGAACTCGCTGAACAACCGATTCAAGGTGGATCCATTAATCAAGACAAGAGCTGTCCTCGAGCTCGATGATGACATCATGATGACTTGCGACGATGTCGAACGTGGATTCAGGGTCTGGCGCGAACATCCGGATCGCATTGTGGGGTTTTACCCCCGCCTTGTCACCAGGCATTTAAAGTACAGAGGTGAGAAAAATGCTAGGAAGCAAAACGGGTACAACATGGTCTTGACCGGGGCAGCGTTCATCGACAGCACAGCAGCATTCAACAGGTACTGGAGCGATGCAGCCGCGGCTGGGAGGACGTTGGTCGACAAATACTTCAACTGCGAGGACATCTTGATGAACTACCTGTATGCGAATGCGACCCCTTCATGGGATCATGCGGTCGAGTACGTGAGGCCTGCGTGGGCAATTGACACGTCGAAATTTTCAGGAGTCGCAATCAGCAGGAACACTCAGGCTCACTATGATCTGAGAAGCAATTGCCTGATGAAGTTTGAGAAAATGTATGGAAGTTTGACAAGCAAGAAGTTGAATTTTAGCAGAAGAAAAGAAGGATGGGATTTGTAGCTAATTAAGAAGGAAAGGAAAACAGGTACAGAGAATAAAATCATGTACTTACTTGTTTTGGTTGATGTAGTTGTTGGTTGTTTATAGTGGTAGTGCTTGAATTGTATCCCCCTGCCCTGCCACCTGCTGTGAATTGTCTGCCTGGGAGGGGATTTGTTTTGGTCATTTTGTAGGGCAAATGTCAATGGGATCATGTGTTATGAAATTGTGACCATCTCTTATCATCAAAGTGTTACAGCTTGTATATTTGATTTACATATTCGTTTTAGTTTTTCCAAGTTATTGAAATCTTTTCTGATGTTGGGTTTAACATTAAATATATATTTATATATCCATATATGGTGAAGTCATGGTATAAGTAAGTACTTATTTAGTGAAGTCGTGGTATAAGTAAGTACTTATTTATATCATCAAATCGTTTTATGTTGGGTTTAACATTAATTGATTTGGTGAAGTCAAATTTTACCTATGGCTATAATAAAAGTAGTGGTATAAGTAAGTACTCCCTCCGTCCCACTTAACTTGTCTTGTTTCACTTTTGCACACAATCCAATGCATTTTTTCAACTGCTAATATCTCAAAATGTGTACAACAAAAAATTATGTAAAATATATATTATAAAACTACATGATTATACGATTCTAACAAGACCCAACTCGATTATTTTTTCCAAATATATACATGCAATGAAATCGAGTCAAAGTAGAACAATAAACAGTGTTAAAAAGTCAAACAGGACACGTTAGCTGGGACGGAGGGAGTACTTATTTAGGGAAACTGTAGGGTGTGATTCGATTTAAATAATCTAGCATCTAAGAGAATTGGTAGACTTTAGATTATTAAAATCGAACTTGGTCAAATAATTGGGGGAATGCTTTCAAGGCGAGCTTTATGGGCAAATAATGGACAATGTTAATTGAGTTTGATAGTTGTTATGGAGTGGCTTGATTTGCATGAATTCAGGATTTTGTTGCCTCAAATTAACAGTAATAATTTAATAAGAATGGTAGAGGAACAATTTTATGGGATTCAAAAAATAGATCTAAATTAGTAGTAGTATTATGGTAGATGTCAATTAGAATAGGGTCTTCATCTTCAATTCTGAATGCAACAAAGTGGAGTAACCTTTTGCAGGATATAGATAGTAGTACTACTATATAGAAAGGTTTCAAATTTCCCATGCATATTCTCAGTTACTCATGTGAGTGTATGAAACAAAACCTACCCAAATAGCAATGCATTGGAGGGCTTATTGCTGCAACAATTGTTCACCTTGGATAATTTTCAAATTCAAGTTTTCTATAAACCCAAGGATTGGGATTTTGGCCTAATTAATAATTCATAACAAAAAAAAACGAAGTTGTCTATAAATCTCAAATGGCTTGGACAGCTCCATATTTGGGCTAATAATGCCTAATAATATTAATTAAAAATTGTCATTCCTTGATTCTACACCACTACCATGAATATAGTAGTAGTATAATCCAAAGAGTGCATTTCATCCCTAAATCGGGGAAAGGTGAGAAATATATATGGAGTAATAATGTGAATCAAGATTGGGTTATATTTATTTATTGTTATTTAACAGAAATTGGGATATATGGAGCAAGCAACAATTATTGGAGTGTTGGGATAGGCGTTTGGTATGGCTGCCTATCATAGATACCCTAACTTTATTCAAATATGGAGTATTTCTGTACGCTGTGTCATGGGAATGAAGGGCCAAGGCTGTGTACATTATTCATTATTCACTATTCACTTATAAAGCTTAAAGTGGAATAATTTGGTGGGGGAAGCTTTTCATAAACAATGAGAAAATTAATTCATAATACAACTCTCTCTCTATATATATATTTTTTTTCTTTCTTTTTCTTAATGCATAGACATCATTAATAGATTCTCAATTAGGCATCAATTTCTGAGACATATATATATATATATATATATATTATCGTTTTGAATCATTATTTTGAACATCAATCTAATTAATTTCATAAAAATAAAAATATGTTGAAATTAAATTAAAATACATAAAAATACATAAGTACAAGGCAAATGTAATTGCCCATAATAAAAACATTTTCGGATCCCTAATGCAACTTAATTAGTTAATACTAATATTCTGTACATTGGATCCTTCAATTATAAGTACTATATACGTACTAACGTACTTTCTTCGTTTTTTATTATTTACTACGGACCTACAGCGCACACAGTCCAACTCACGTTTTAAATTATTAATAACTCAAATTCGGTACAAGTAAAAATTTTAAAAGTTGGATATTTAAAAACTACACGACGAGACGAATCTAACAAGATCTCACTTGACTATATTTTAACTTATATAACTATGATAAAACATTAAGTTAAATGGTGTGTATGAATAGTGTTCAAAATTATATGTAGCTATTATAAAGAAACGGAGGAAGTATGTGTGTACAGGGGTGTATCTACTTAAGGGCTAGGTGGGTCAATTGACCCACCATAGAAAATAAAAAATAAAATATTAATACTAATATTTTCACATAATTAGGAATTAAGTGGTAATTTTAGGACAAGTGTTGAGTAATTTGAGTTGATGTATGTATATTTTCAAAGGGTTCATAATTATAATTGGGATGTATTCAATAAAGAGCCTATAACAGTTTCTTTAACCTCTTAAAATTTGAGTGTTTGTAATCTGAATTTTAAAAAGTAGTTAAAACTCTTAAGGTATTCAATCCAGGTTTTAAAAAGTACTTAAATAATGTTGATGTATTTAAAAAGCCTTAAAGATCTTTAGGTATTCAACAACTTAATTACTATTTGGCACGAGCTCTCACCACTCATTTCCTAGCCTGTATAGGCTGTCAGTAAAAAAAACAACCTAATTACTAAGACCCCATTCATTTTAATGGATTCTCTTTGAAAAATATAATTGTACAAGTTTTCTTTTCAAAAAAATGTTTCTACGGATTTTGTACAACATGGAGTCTTACAAAGTCGGTCGACTTTACGTGAAGTCCATGGATTTTCAAAATATACCGATTTTAAAAGTCTTAAAAAATGTAACAAAATTTTAATTGAATACATGTTCGTAAAGTTAGATGCTTACTCTTCATTATATTTGACCTACTAAATAAAAAATTCTGAATCTACACTGTGTGTGTATATATCCGGATATAATAGTAACTTATGATGGATATACATTTTAAATAGAAATCTGTATATATAAATTATTGTAATGTTTTGAAGCCTCTAGATATGAATATTGCTCAAAATTTTTTGAATAAAACATTGAATTATACAGTATATACTACATCCTTTGAATCATGGACATAGTTGAATTAAGTGTGTATTGTTGAATTGTGTATGTAACTTGTTGAATTCTCCAAACGCATTAAACATGTACTCCCAGGGTGAAATAAGCAGTGTGTTTGAGGCTTTTATTTTTACTATTTGAGATTTGATAGTTTATAGCAGTAGGATTTGTATGTATGTGTATATCGCATACAGGGAACATATAGAACTGAAAGCGAAAAGGAAAACTGAAGACAGGAACATCTTTTCCTTTTCTTTTTTGGATTTTGGGGAAGGAAATTTCTTAAAGCTCTCACCTTTATGAGATGGGATGCATCCAAATTTGCACAAACATACACAAAAACTGCAAAATTCAATAAAAAGCATTAAATAAAAATAAAGTAACTATACATTGGTTTATGCATTCATCTGTCTAAGGAATCATTTTCCTTTTGGGGAGTCCCTTTGAATTTGGGGAGTGGAGGAGGAGTATACTTTTCTCAGATATCTGTCTCAAATCTCAAGCAAAGGATCATTTCAAGTTTTCAACACATTCTTGATCTGAATTCGTCAAGGGTTTTCCTCTGCTCTTCTGCTTTCTGAGATTTTTTATTTTTATTTTCTCGCTGTTTTAACGGTCTGTTGGAAGAATCCATTCCGAGAATTTTAACTTTCCAAATTGAAATTGCCGGAAGAAATCGACTGTTTTGTGTTCATGTAGATTCGGGTATGGAATTGATGTTGGTGAGGAGATTGGAGTTAGGGGTTTTTGGGGGAAAGTAATGGCAGCATTTGGGTTGATCATATAATGGAGAAGGAGTTCGATTCGAAGCTGAGGATTGAGGGCAAGAGTTCTTCGTCCAGCAACAGTGAGAACAGCAGCAGCCATTCGTTGAGATCTAAGAGCTTTGCATTTAGGGCACCACAGGAGAATTTCAGCATCCAGGATTTTGAATTGGGGAAGATTTATGGCGTTGGTTCTTATTCCAAGGTTAACTTTGCGCTTCCTATTTTCATTCGTGCCTTTCACTTAATACAAGTTATTGATTTCTCTCAGTTTAGTTTGGAATGCTGCAGTTTTAATTGTACTCCTCTATATTTCCTATTTCATATGTTTATATGATTTAATTCTGCCTGTTTTTTTTTTTTTTTTTTATTGTAAGTTTTATTCTGGTTCACACTTGTTTGGAAGGCCCATTTTGGAATCCCACAGGCTTGTTTCCTTCCACATAGGGAGAAGCATGAAAGAGGATACTTTCCATGCTAATAAGGGATTATAGTTTCTTGATTTGATTGCTGGATACTTATAGTTTTGCTATTTCTATATACCTTGTACATAAAATTCCTATGCCGTCGCAAAAGTATGATTTTGGAAATCTGGGCAAGGGTACATTTGAGGAAATAGTTCATGTAGGAGACAAATCCTTTTAAAGCCATCTTAGACGAGGTGATTATTTAGCAATGTATAATTCGGGACCCTGGGTTCAAATTGTCAGTACCTCCCAATTAAGAAAGTGTTTCACATCCAAAACTTTCTAGAAAATGTGGTTAGTGTGTTGGGAAGGCAAAAAATTAAATAGATATAAACAGTTAATTCTTTTAATAGCATGAGCTTTTTAAGTGAAATGGCCATTAATATAGTAATCAGTACAGAGCATATGATACACTTCTTGAATCTTGATAATAAAAGCGAGCAGTTCAGTTAAGCCAACATGGAGGCAGTTAAGATGCTTTTTTGAGCCTGGCTTGCAACTTTATTGAGTTGAGGTTGGGCTTGAGCTCACTAAATGAGTCAAACGGCTTTTAATCATGTCTAAGTTTATTTGATTTGATTTCACGCTCAAACACAACTTGTTAATCAAACAACTAGAACCTGACCCTTATATTGAACTAACGTAACAAACTTATTTGAGTAGTTCTCTTGAGATCTAATGACATTTCTAGTATGTTAAATGTAAATTTGCAAATTGCAATAGGTCTTCCTTAATGATTCTATTCAAGAGCTTGATTCAAGTATGTGTTGATCCAGCTCAGCTCATTTTATTATCAAATATTTCACAAGCTTGGCCTCAATTCATTTTCTTATCAAATCCAAACTATGTATCAACTATTTAAATATGAAGGTAGTAGTGTAGTACTATAGAATGGAATAAGGTTCGATGACTCCTGGGTTTTGAACTTTGAACTTTATGTAAGGGGTGTTCACGATGAATTACCCATCATTTGATAGCTTTCATGTGCAATATTGGTTAAGTTTGTTTACCAAGTATGGTTGTTTAGGGGGGGAGTGTTAATTTTTGTAGGAATTTTTTGGTTCCATTGTCACTCATGCCACAATCAGGCTCAGCAATCAGCATTTTCTCTGGCAGTCTCCTTCCTATTTTTATGGTTGTTGTAAATGGGAAAGAATAACTGACAGCCATATTGGCAGTGTGCATTGATACTTGCTCATGCTGAAATCACAAAGATGAACATTTTGCCCATGCTTGCTGGACTCTTGAAGAAACTTTCTTGACATATTCTCCTCAAGGACACATAACTGGGTTAATGGCATTTGATGGGATTTTATTGCTCTCTTGATCTGAGTTGATCCTTGCTTGGTGTCAAGATAATTTCTCCTTCCATTATCAATGTGTTAACCATTATGGATTCGGTGCCATCAAGAGTGATTAATTCATTTTCTGATGACTAAATAGGTTGTTAGGGCAAAAAAGAAAGACACAGGAAATGTGTACGCATTGAAGATCATGGATAAAAAGTTCATCACAAAGGAAAACAAAACAGCCTATGTAAAGTTGGAGCGGATTGTATTGGATCAGTTGGATCACCCTGGTGTGGTGCGGCTGTTTTTCACCTTCCAAGATACTTTCTCGCTCTGTGAGTGTTGTTCTTTCATTTGTCTTTGTTTATTTGTTAAGTGTGTTGATTTTTCTGGACAGTACATTATATAAAGTTCCTGCGTTTGTTTTAATAGATATGGGGCTTGAATCCTGTGACGGCGGAGAGCTTTTCGATCAAATAACCAGGGTATGTGATTCAATGAAATTAATTTATTTTCCATTTTATTAGCGCCTTCATTCAGTGAAAACAGTATGACTCAGTTTGCTTGAAAAATTGGTAATTTATAGATCAACTAAAGTGACATCTTTTGTTTCAAAGTTCAAACTATACTTGCCAAATTGCAACTGAAAAGTGGGGGATCCAGTTTTATTGTTTTTTCTATGTCTCAATTCTAGCAAATAGGGTTTAGTTCTCTCGCCCATTCAACCTCTATGTAATGTCAACATTGCTGATTTTATTTTTGCAGAAAGGACGTTTGTCTGAGGATGAGACACGTTTTTATGCAGCCGAAGTTGTGGATGCTCTAGAGTACATACACAACATGGGATTGATTCATCGAGATATTAAGGTATTTTGTAATGTTGGAAGCTTTTCTAAGACGACCAGAACATGCTAATAGTTTCTAAAATGGCAGCCCGAGAATCTGCTTCTTACAGCAGATGGGCATATCAAGATTGCCGATTTTGGCAGTGTAAAGCCTATGCAAGGCAGCCGAATAACTGTCCTTCCGAATGCAGCTTCAGGTATTTTGTTAGTCTTTTCTGTTACTTCCTGTGTATTACTTTTATTATTCTTCAAAAAATAGTTCAATAAACTTTTGTTTTTTTCATTCCAATTAAAATCTTCAGACGACAAAGCATCCACCTTTGTGGGTACTGCTGCCTATGTACCACCTGAAGTCCTAAATTCCTCCCCAGCAACTTTTGGGTAAATTTAAACTGAACTTTTTGAGATTTTTGGTTCTCGCATAACAGGCATTTTCTTATGTCAGTCATTTATTTATTTATTTTTGGCAACAATTTTAATTAGGATTGACCTTTGGGCGCTCGGATGCACATTGTACCAAATGCTTTCGGGGACTTCTCCTTTTAAAGATGCGAGTGAATGGCTAATTTTCCAGCGAATTATTGCTAGAGATATCAAATTTCCACATTATTTTTCAGCTGAAGCTCGAGATCTCATCGATCAGTTATTGGTAACTCCACATATGTCTCCTCAGCTTTATATTGTGCTGTATGCTCTTTGTTGTTGTGAACGTTAATATTTGTATCGAATGGCTGATCGTGTTTTCTTTTTCAAGTATAAATGATTTTATCCTAGTTTTCTATGGAGAATTGATCACTCTGATCTGTATTGTGGGGACTTTCATTCTCTTGCTGATCGTTTTTGCTTCCAAGATGCGTCCATTTGTTTTCTTCTTGACTAATTGCATAATGGTGCATTTTTCCTAATGAACCATGTAGGACAAAGATCCCAGTAGGCGCCCAGGAGCTGGACCTACTGGTTTTGCGCTGCTCAAAAGCCATTCCTTTTTCAAGGGGATCGATTGGACTAATTTGCGGGGAGGAACCCCTCCCACACTAGTTTTAGATCAAATAGTAAGGGACATTCTGTTTACATATATCTGCATCTTTTCTCATATTCATGCCTCTGCACCTATTCTAGCACCAAGGTATATGTCTGTGTCTCAAATTATCTAATGGTATTCATCTCCATGTTTTCAGGCTCACTCTCCTGAAGGCGATGATCAAGATTCTTCATGGAACCCATCCCACATTGGTGACTATTCAGCCCAGATGACAGATGGGAATGGTGGCACTGCATCTGCCGATGAAGTTGAGAGCATAACTAAGCTTGCTTCAATCGATTCATTTGATTCAAAGTGGTGTGTGCAATGAATTCTTATTACCGTGTTTTCTCTTTCTTGAAAATTTGTCAAATGAATAATCATGTGTTGGGATCATCCATAAACTGTCAAACAGGAAACAGTTCTTGGAGCCTGGGGAATCGATTCTCATGATCTCCAATGTCAAGAAATTACAGAAACTGACGAGCAAGAAGGTCCAACTCATCCTTACAAATAAGCCGAGGCTAATATATGTGGATCCTGCTAAATTGGTGGTAAAAGGAAACATAATATGGTCAGACAATTCGAATGGTCTCAGCGTTCAAGTCATGAGCCCTTCAAACTTCAAGATTTGCACAGTAAGTCATCATCCTTTTATCCAAGTGTTACCTCATGCTCGTGCAACAGCTGGCTGCTGTATTTATCGTCATCTTTTGCACAAATGTAGCCCAACTCCAAATTTGATCTTTTCTTTTGGTCGTGAATGCAGCCGAAGAAAGTGGTGGCATTTGAGGATGCCAAACAGAGGTCACACCAATGGAAAAAGGCAATTGAGAGCCTTCAAAATCAGTGAAAAGTAGTCGTCCATCATTCCTTCCCTACACATTTACAATCATAAAAACGGAGGGGGGGGCATTGGCAAATACGAGCATTCCATCAATGAGTCGCTGGTAAGTGATTTGTGTTGTTGTACCGCTCTATGGCTATCGCTGCAGAAGAAGTTGGTTTTCGAGGAACAGACATTCCCACTTCTCCAAGGCGCTGTTGCTTCCCTGTATCAACTATCAATGTATCATGGTGTATTTGCTGTAGAAAAGTTTGATGATGTACTTACTTGAGGATTCCGATGGTGCAATTGCAACTGCAACATTCGCCATTTTTTTGTTTTTCATATATAAATTCTTTGTTTACATCTCTTATCTCTTCAATTCTTTACTCATAAATGTAAAACTAGAAGAAAGTTATGCAAGTACTACATTTGTCTTCAATTCTACTTCATATGTATGGCATTGAGGTAATCTGCATTTCATTCCATACATATGAAGAAATTAATGTTCAGGAGTCAAAATCCTACCTCCATTAACCCATTAGAAGCCAAAATCCTACACCCAACCCATGGTGCACTCACCAAGAACCCATAAATTGGGTGTAAATATTAAGGGTAAATTGGACAAATACAAGGTGTGTGAATATGTAAATATGGGATTTTAGAAATTTAAGTATGTATATAGAATGTGGGGAAAAAAGGATAAATAGGTCCCTTTTCTTTTCAAAAAATTCAAATCAGTCCTTTTTCTATTTTATTACCAAAACAGTCCTCTACAAATGCTAATTATGTTCAAATCAGTCCTTTTTTCACTAATTATATTCTAATTGCTGACGTGGCAAGGGTTTTAATTTAAACCTGACACGTGTGCATAATATTAGTCCTTTTTCTTTTATCTTTTGCCAATTCAGTCCTAAACTTTTATTTCGTTCTATTTAGTCCTCTACCCCAATCACTCATTTTTATATTAATTGACCTCAAACCTTTCAAATTATTTCATTTTAGGCCCAGAACCTTAATTTTTTTATTATTACTAATACATTTATCAAATAAATGCCCAACATACTTCCGTAAATAAAATTAAATACCAAACCTCATACATTGGGTTTGACCGCCTTGTTACCGGGTCTTCGAAGTTCCGAATTTTACGGACTCTCTCTAACCACCCGACCGTAATGATGGTTCATTGGTTCTGGTTTCCTTCGGCAACAATCAGCACAATCATACTTTGTGGACAATAAAATTCAGGCTATTTTTTTAATATTTTTAATAATATTAATATTTTTCAATAAAACCAAGGCTTCCTGTATCCATAACCTTTCAAAAATTCAAGTTAAATCATTTACTCAAATATTGCTACATCCTAAGGTAGGACGCAAAGTAAGATTCTGTTGATTGTTACTGAAGGAAACCAAAACCATTGAACAATCGGTTGCGGTCGAGTGGTTATTAGAGAGAGTCCGTAAAATTCCGGTACTTGAAAGACACGATAACAAAGTAGTCGAACCCAATATATGAGGTTTGGTGTTTAATTTTATTTATGGAAGTATGTTGTGCATTTATTTGATAAATGGATTGGTAATAATAAAAAATTTAAGGTTCTGGGCCTAAAATGAAATAATTTGAAAGGTTTGAGGCTAATTAATATAAAAATGAGTGATTGGGGTAGAGGACTAAATAGAACAAAATAAAAGTTTAGGACTGAATTGGCAAAAGATAAAAGAAAAAGGACTAATATTATGCACACGTGTCAGGTTTAAATTAAAACCCTTGCCACGTCAGCAATTAGAATATAATTAGTGAAAAAAGGACTGATTTGAACATAATTAGCATTTGTAGAGGACTGTTTTGGTAATAAAATAGAAAAATGACTGATTTGAATTTTTTGAAAAGAAAAAAGGACCTATTTATCCTTTTTTTCTAGAATGTGGGGGAGTTGTTAGAATATGGTATGTGTGGATCTAGGTTATTAGGATCGAGATATTAGCTGGGATAATTTTTGTCTTTGCAAGATCGAGATCCTAGGATTGAATTTAGATCTTAAAATCCTACCAAATTACAATAATAAATAAAAATAATTATAAAATATTAACAAATTAATGTATAACATAGAATATTATTAGGTAAATGAAGCAATAAAATACTATAAACTGTCGTAAATAAAATTCAATACTGATTTTATGAAAAGCATGAGACTATGGGAGCATATTTCAAATTTTGGTAGAATCGGATAGTATAGGATCGTAAGATTCTATCATTAAGATCTAGATTTTACAATTAAAATTGGGACCAAGATTGAGATCCTACTAAAATAGATATAAGATCGTAAAATTTAAAAATTTTAAGATCAAGATTTGGATATAATTGACCAAAAAATTATGATGTGGAGATCTTTAACTATGATGTGGATATAATTGACCAAAAAAATTATTTAGGGCTATTTCGGTCACATACATAATATCGTGGGGCGTTTCACAATATTAGGTCTAAATCAGGGGAATTTGTGCAATATAGGCTTCACACGGTTCTTCCGGAAGTTGATCCTATTTTGTCAGGTTCTCACTTTTAACATTGGTGAGATTCCTCACAGATCCTACACGCAAGGTCAATCGATTTCTCCCGGTTTCACAGGTAAAGTTCCCATCCCAGCTCATAGCTTGTGTTTTAGTCCCATTTTGTCTTCGGTTTACGTATTCTCTCGCCTTTACTGGTTTTGTTCAAGTTCGTGTTAAACTGCGTTTTGTAATTTGCCTTCGGTGATAGTTATTATTGGCGGACGGTTGTATTTTGTGTGGTTACTTGTTCTCCTGTTTGATTTTTTTATTTGGTTTTACTTGCGACGGATAGATCTGTGCACGTATAATGTGATTACTCCCTATAATGATTGTACAATTGAGGAGTTGCACAATCTCCATGGATTTGATGAACTGATGTCGTTTGTTCAATTTTTTAGATATGTGTTATTTTGCTTCTGTTTTGGAATGCCAGGGTTTGTTGCCTGCCTGGTTGATCAACATTGTTTGGATCACATAAGCCTTTAGCAGTAAAACTCTCTGTGTGTTGGAGCATAAGTGAGGGAAAAATGGTATTCAATGACTGATCAGGATCTTTTGAATTCTTATATTTCTTGTCCTTTTATTCTGTCATGGAAATATTACCGCTCTGAGATTCTAAGATTCAATCCTCTTATCTTAGTTGATTTGATTTGGATTTTTGGAATGTAACTGTGAAAGAACTTGGTTCTCAGTGCGCTGTTCCATGTAATAGAATGGATTGTAAGATGATAATGTAGTTTATTTTATTTATTTATTTACAGAAAAAGTCATAGTTATTGATGTAGTAATTTTGCAAACTGACAGCCTTGAGTCTAACCCCTTTGAGAATGAGGTTCAGGCATGACATCCTTTGTTTTATAATAGATAGTATTTAATTTTTCTGATATTGACGTTTGTTTTCAGGAACTGAATTGTTGAGCATTATATGAACTACTTTGACGATGATTTAGTGTTCTTTTGCCCCCAAATGTTTGCGTTTCATTTGCTTGTGTGGTTTCCTCTTGCAGCTTTGTTTCAGTCCGACTATTCATCAATATGGCAGCCTCCAGTAGCCAGAATGGAATCCAACTCCTATTAGCTGCAGAACAAGAAGCTCAGCACATTGTTAATACTGCCAGAACTGGTGATTATGCTTACAGCTTACCTTGAAATTCATTTTCCTGCAACTGTTTTTATTAAGCCTCTGGATATATAAATGAACAGACCGAGTATGATTTTTATCATATGCTGGGGATTATGTGCATTTAGGAACTTTAGTGCTGTCAGATTGCGAGCAACATTCATATGTATATTAAGAGTACGATAATTGTTTTTAGAATCTTGGCTTTTGTTTCCTGGCCAGAAGGATTGGGAAATTGGGGAAGATGAATTCTTGTGCTTATATAATTTAGAGCCATTTCCAGAAAAAATACACCTGAAATATTACACATTTCTAACTTTTACACCTGAACCTTTTTACTAGAAAAAAATACACCCCAACTATGAAATATTCGAAAAAAATAAACTTCCATCCAATTTAGCTTTCAAGTCTCAATTTTCCGTTAAATTTTGAGGGCTAATTTTGTCAATTCACTGCTAATTTCCCTAAACGCCTCACCAAATTAACCCTACCCGCTCATCAAAAAAAAAAAAGAAGCTCATCAAAAAAAAATTAACCCTACCCAATTTACACTATCTCATCTCAACCCTGATTAACCATCCCTTGTGCGATTTTCACAACCCTTGATTTTACTACCCGTGTTCAATATTCGAACACAAGAGCCATACAAAAATCAAACCAACATCAAGAAATTGGGAAAAAAAAAACAAATAAATAATAATAATAATAAAAATATAAATAAAAAAATAAAACAAAAGAAAAAAAAAAAAAAAAAAAAAAAAAAAAGAAAACCAAAAGTTATGCTGACAAACCCACATTAGGTCAAGTCCATGCTGCCACAAGCACAATCCCACCTTCAGGCATCAACCAAATAACAGTACCATGGATATTGCATATTTGCAAACACTAGCAATTAAAAAATTCAACAGTTTTTTGTAAAGGAAGAGGGAATTAAGCAAAATTACCGATTTGGGAATCAACTTTTTGAGCTGCGGAAGAAACTAATCCTTACCTTAACCATGCCTTTGGAGTTCCGAACATCGCTATTACACTTTGCACGAAGGAGAACCATGGATATTGCAAATTTTCAAGCACTAGCAATTAAAAAATTCAACAGTTTTTTGAAAAGGAAGATGGAATTAAGCAAAATTACCGATTTGGGAATCAACTGAGGAGCTGCGAAAGAAACTAATCCTTACCTTCACCGGCCGAAGGACATTGATAGCGTAAGGGATGGTTAATTGGGGTTGAGATGAGATGGTGTAATTGGTGAGGTTATTTGATGAGGAGCTTGGCAAAATTAGTGAATTGACAAAACTAACCCTCAGCACTTAACTGAAAGTTAACCATTAAGTTTGGGTGGAAGTTTATTTTTTTCCAACATTTCATAATTGTGGTGTATTTTTTTCTGATAAAAAAGTTCAGGTATTAAAGTTACAAATGTGGAATAGTTCGGGTGTACTTTTTGGAAATTGCTCTATGGTTTAATTCATAACAGATTTTATAGATCGAGCGTAACATAATGTCATCGACCTGAAGTAGACGAGCATGCAAGTACTTGTTCCAATGTTCAAACCCAGACATAGTGTTGCTTATTTCTGCACTGAAGTCACGTTTGATAAAATTGGAATTTTAACTGTGAAGTCTAAAATATGAAATTATAAAGTCACTGACAAAACATGTATTTGGAACCGTAGAATTTTTGCAGTCGAGCATGAGTGATACTCAGTGTCTTTTGGATCTTGTTTTACTATTGAAATTGAGATCCACTTGATTTTCTTGTTCGTGTTTTCAACCACGTGAACTAATGAGGCTAAAATCTTGAATAGAGTTATATAGATCAAAGTCGTTAAAAAGGGTATGTTTAAACCTATCTTATTTTATTACTTAGTGGGCAATATTACGATATACTCACCTACCTTTAACTAATTAGTGAACTAAGATTTTAAACTCTTAATTTAAGTGTTAAACAACGTTATAAAGAAACGCGGTTTAACTTTGAGATGAAAAAAGGTCTCACATTTGAGTGGAATTTTGTTGTTAATCATTTGAATAGACTGTTGGTGTTATTTGCAGAGAAACAGGCCAGACTGAAACAAGCAAAGGAGGAGGCCGAGAGGGAAATTGCAGAATTTCGTGCTCAAATTGAAGCGGACTTTCAGAGGAAGGTTGCAGAGGTAAATTTGTAGAGGAATAACAAGAATGCATTTCTTCATCCTCATTCATTCATTCACAGCAGCAATATGCACACTTCACTCTATTTGTTTCCTTCTGTCACGACTATATTAATCCATAAACATGGTTTTAAAGTGAAATTCAATTTTTACAACCTTGTAAACCATTCCATGTCTAGATCTCAAGTTTCTCTGACTCTGAACAATCCATTTCTTCATTGCCTTTCTGGTTGCTGCCCTAACAGAGCAGTGGAGACTCAGGTGCTAATGTGAAGCGTCTTGAAATAGAAACTGATGGAAAGATTCAGCACCTTAAGGCAGGGGCTTCGAGAATTTCTCCAGAAGTTGTTGGAATGCTCCTGAGGCATGTGACCACCATAAAGAACTAAGCTATCTTGGTCGAGCTGCATGGACGGGCACCCTGAGGTGTCTCATTTATATCTTTGCAGGATGGGCGTGTACTATGTGCCACATATTTATTGGTTCTTGGACAGATGATTACGCTGCCGTATCATGGACTGAGAATTTAGATTTTATTTTTATTATTGGAGATGTTAAATAATTCAACGAAATAAAGTGATTGTTAGCTAATGAGGAGGAGCTAACTTATTCGACTCTTGAGATAATTATTGGACTACGGAATAAATGATAATCCTGTTTTTGTGTGTTTAGGCGAGGGACGGTTATATTTTTGCACTATTTTTCTTTTTGGTGGGTACTTGCCTATTTGGTAATATTATGTGTTGTGTTTTTTAAATTATTGTAGTTTTCAATCATCATTACTCTTATTAACATGCAAGGATAAGAAGTAGTAAAATGTAGATATACTTACAGCAGCAAGGTCCAAGGATTTAAGCTGTTAAATTCCTCAACCGGGTATCGTCATACCTCGCATGTCACGAAGGCCCATCAATGTGGACAATTCTCTCTGTTGATTAGTACAAACATCAAGTGTTGATTTAGACACTATTTTTGGAAGAATTGTGCATATCTTGTCTGGAGGGAAAATAAAAGAAGCTGCTTTCGAGAGAGTAATAATGTACCCAAACCTATGGAGTTCCAGCTTGGGCAAAAGGCTAGTACTATACAGGATACTTGGATCAAGCTAAAGGGGGGTGGGTAGTAGAGGTGCATTATTCAACCGTCGCCGGATATGCCATTGTTAATGCACGAGCAAAGCAGGAAAAGCTCTGAAACATATCATCGGATGTACACTTCGTTCTGAAATGGATGTTCTCTTACAAATGGATGTTCACTCAAGTTTTATATGTTACAAAGCTCCACAAAAAACAAGAGAGACAAGACAATTGGGAAACCACGGGACTGCTCATTCTATAGAGCTTTCTTTCTCTTTGGTCGCAAGAGGTTCATACCATTGAGGTCCAAATCCAGCAGCCCTTCTAGCTTCCTCGTTGAACGGTGGTTTCAGCGGCCCTCGGAAGTAAGCCCTCACCGTTGTATGAAACTTTTGAACAATTTCATCTCTAATATCCTCATTTATTTCAACTTCTTCTATTTCATTTACCCCAGTGGCCGTGGTTTCATCCACGGGTACTGCACTGCTTGACCGCAGGCAGATGTATTTGAACCACCTAATTCCAGCAGCACAATGAGTGATTTCCTCTGGATAAATAACTTTCTCCAGTAAATCCGCGGTTTTGTCATCTCCTCCTTTTCTGAAACGTGATATAGTTGTTGGTACCACATCAAGTCCTCTAGCCTGAAAAATAGTAACCCAAGGTTGTTATGAAGATGCATTTTGTTGATCAATAACTTACAACTTGAATCAGTGAATCGAATTTGTACTCATGAAAGCCAACGATCACTCTTTATATTTATTTCTATTTTAATTTGATACCATGTTACACAACGGAATCACCTAAAGATTAAGTTCAGAAAATAGTATTCCCTCCATCCACTTATAAGGAAGAATACCTCGTGAACACAATGTTCAATTGCTAAACGTGCCAACAAATCCTTTGAAGTAGCTGTAGCTGAATCCCAAAGACCATCATGAGCAGGTAGGGCACCGTAGAAACATCCTAGTTCCTCAAGTCTCTTAGCAAGTAGGGTAAAGTGCCGACCCTCATCTTGTGCCACTTTTACAAAATCTGTGAAAAAATCCCTAGGCATGTCATACTGCTTGCCAAACCGGGCAATTATGTCCTGCATATACAACATAACCAGAAACTGCATTTAGAATATATCAGCCAATTGTGTAATCATGCAAATGTACCAAGCACGTAAAGAATGCAAATGACTACCACCAAAATGAGCAGTACCATAAACATTGCTTATGATGAAAAAGAAATCACTCTAATACAGTAGGTAAGGATGAAACTGAACCTAATCCTTTTGTGAGCTTCTTCCAAGAAGTTAGATCAACAAAGTACAAAATCGGGAAAAGTCTATTGTTCATACTTTATACAATGTTACATTTGGCTACCCAATTAACTTCTTACAATCCGGTTTTTGTCCAGACTCGTCGATAGTCTTGATATCCAGAGGTGTTCCACTGAAGTGGAAAGCATGCTACGCATTGGATTGTTGTCAATTAATACCAAATCAATGCAATCAAGCAATGAAGGAAAGTGCATATCTAACTACCAAAATAATTGGCTTGATTTATGTGCGAGATGTAACTGCCATATTTGTGGTTGTCTTTGTCCAAGGCGATTTTCACATGGCAGCATATTAATATAACATATAGCAACGTATACGTAGAATATAACAGGATATTAGTAGAACTTTGAAGTTAATAGCATGGAGAATGATGGGACCAGAGGCATAGCAACATGGGCAAAAAACGAATTGCATGACAATGCTTAACAGATAGCAACATATACATAGAACATAACAGATCAATAATAGAACATAGCACTGAGTTGGTTGGCAAATGTTGTGACGTATCTGATAGCATAATACAGTTAACTGAATAGCATTGCAATACTGTCCAGATAGCATCATACATATAGAAACTATCATCAAAGTACTGACCATCGGAGCTTTGAAAAATTTCCACACACAATCCATTAAAAAAAAATAAAAAATACACATAATTTTTTAAAAATGGGACCACCACCACACGTGTACTAATGATAAGAATCCCCCAAAATATGCCCATGATTTTAGGGATATTAAAATGCTAACTTCCCCAAAATGTGTCACATTTACTACACCCATAAATGGAATTATAACCCTCAAATCTAATGCCATATAAAGATAATAATATATAGCACAATACCTTTATCTCCAGAACACCTCAGGATCTGAAGAGGCAGGACAGGAACCTATTCGAACTTCTTATATAATTATATAGTTTCTCATCTTAAAAAATGATCTTTTTGCACTTCACATACAAAACATTGATCTTTTTTGCATCTATTTAATAAAAATGTAGCAGGTGATATTTTTATTCTCCATTGATGCCTCCTCCAATAAAACCCATGATTATCCAACATTTCTTTTTCAAAGCAACATTCAAGCATACTTACATAATGCTGAAAATAAAGTTACCTCATGACTGGTCATCAACACCATTATCTTACTAAAATGGGTCAGCTACATTCTATATCAATAGTATTTCACGAGTTGCTTTAACAATTTTCAGAAAACGGAGATAAAAGAAAATGAAGTCCTTTTAACCACTTTTTCTGCTTCCATTTTTCTCCTTAAAAAGTCATATGATAAAAAGGTCATGGCTATCTACAATCTCCCCTCACTCTCATATATCTAATCAAATTATAACAATGATTGAATCATTGTTACTGCATAAATTCAGAAGAGACTCTGTTATTGATGGTTACATATACAATTACCATCATTATAATCTATCAGATCATCCCATCGTTGTATGATACTAATGCATTACACTAAAGAAAAGTACTACTCCCTCAGTCCCATTAAAAGTGGTCACTATTCCTTCCTTTCTGGGGTGTCCCATTAAAAGTGGTCACTTTCCCTATAAGTATTAGTACTAAAACCCACAATAATGACAATTGTACTTTCTGCACAAACTCCCTATATATGTTTAACCATTAACATCTCAAAATGGGTATAAATAAAAATTATACAAAATATATATTCTAAAACTATACGATTAGACGATTCCAACAAGACCACAGAACAATACATTGCGTCCCACCAAACACACATACAACTTCACTACGTGGATTAACAACCTTATAACCAAACATCCCACGCGAGAATGACTGACAAATACTTACAAAAATAATAATAAGAATGACGAATCATAAAGATAGAGGTTAAAGAAAGCAAGATAAGAAAGAAAGGATTACCCAAGATAAGTCAACAGCCCAGCTCTCAATATGCACAAGACTATGCACAAGAGCTTGCCTACTCTGCAAACTCCCGGCCTTTCCCAGCTTCGGCATCTCACTGGGCGACACCAGCTTCACCTGCGCACTCAAATATACTTTACTATTCCATCCATCGGCGGCTTAACATTTCATCGAACACTTGGTAATGCAAAACACTAGACCTTAATAGTACAATCTCAGACACATACATTGTCCAGCCGCGCAGGCCTGTCGGGCACTTGGAGGTCAACACCAGCAGTATAAGCGGAGGTGATGCGACCGTTCAGCCAGTTGTCCGCAATTTCGTCGCCGAGGCGAGCTTTCTCGAAGGGGTCCGCAGTGTTGAGCACTCTGAGCGCGGCTTCCACTAGAGATTCCTCTGCCATGACGATTGATCCTCCCTGCTTCCCCTTTCAATCTCGACTACGCTATTTAACAGTCTCTAATTTTGATTTCGCTTGCCGATAGCCATGAAAAGAGATTTGCCATTTGGGGGCGTGGAATGTGGAGTGCTTCTTATTGACTACCTACTGATGTGATATGAGTACCAAGTCTGGCTTAATAATTAAAATAATATAGATAAATTAGTAAATAACCCGTCGAGACTCGACGGGCATAATTATATATTTTATATAATATATATACTTATATTGTATAAAATAATAAAAATATGGGATGAGGACTTAGCCCAAATGGTTAAGTCCCCTGACTTCCAACGGAAGGTTGGAGGTTCGATTCCCACCGGCCCCCTATCCCTCCCCTTTATTCCCCCTTTGTAATTGTGTGGCATGGGCTCCCACCACCCCTTTCCCAGGCCTTCAATGGCTCATCCAAAAAAAAAATAATAAAAATATATTTTGAGTAATGAAAAAATATGTAATCATTTTATATCTATTTGAAAGATGATTTATATAATAATATAATTTAACTATTTTAAAACTAACTATGAGAATGTTTGGATATGTGTTTTAAAAAGTGTTGTAGCATTTAGAAAATGGATAATCGGATAATTAACAAAATGTGCTGTAGAAAATTAAGTGTTTGGATGAGCTTATGCTGTTTCAAATTGCAATAATCAGATAATCATTAAAAAGTGTATGGATTTGTATTTTTCATTACCTCAAAAGGCAACAATAGTAAAATCTATTTTTGGCTAAACGCAATTTTCTTGCAGCACCAAAACGTAGCTGCAAGAAAATAGTTTTTCATTCCTTCATAATGCAAATAATGGATTATTAGAAGTTAGTACAAAAACATGATTAACTGATTATTTGCATTTTGCAAACGCAATAATCAGATAATTTGTCCCAAAACACACAAACAAACACCCTCTACGAAATTATATTATACCGTTTTCTTTAGCTTCTGGGGCTTATCCAGTACAAACCTAACAAATCAATAAAAATAATTATTATAATAATATTTTTATTTAATTTGAAATTTAAATTATAATAAAACAAGACTTAAATATAAGTATTAAGTATAATATGAAAAAATTCCTCACAAAAATTTCATTCCTGAAAATCTCATTGGTATGGGCTAATAGAGTACTATCTTTAAAAATGTCCGAATTTGAAGTGGTGCAGTTTATATTTGTATATGTACTCTTAAAAATTGTCGCTATAGGATCACCCTTATAATTTATAAGAATATCATACGGAAATGTCACATCTGATTGTAGATCTACAAAATCAATACCGACCTTACCATCACCTACATCGAGTATCCATTTTGCAAATTTTCTGTCATATATAAATTTTATTGTAAACATTAAACAATATTTTTTATGATATCTTAAGTTAATCATTCTTAATTGCATATTAATACTTTAAGCCACATCTTGCTAGTGACATGAAATATTGCAATATAACTGTTCATAGCTAAAAACTGGTTTTTGAAGATAAAGTCAAACATTCTTTAAAGATTAGCATTGAATTTTGTTTTTAGTCATAGCAAAACAAACTACAAGTTGAAATTTTCTCATCTAAAATTGAATGAGGAATTTGGTTAAATCATATAGGCTCATAATCTATCTACCAATCAAGAATTTTTTACTTTCATAGTTTCATGAAAATTAGTTTAACCTCAATAATATGGTTCCGCATCTTGGTTACTATCAACCTATTTACATTGCATACTTTATTTGATGGATCTATATTTCTAATAAGCATGATTATGCAACCCTAATTCAACTATATTTCATGATTCGGTAATCCAGAATAATTGATCGTGTTTAGATATTTCAGTAAAAATAATTCATTGACATTATCTATGCTTTCATCCTTTTGACAAATATTGTTTAGAACTGACATATATATATATATATACATTTTCATTTGCAGACATACATTCCATGAGATAATCGTTAATTGTATTAACAATCTCATTAATAGAGATTAGTATAGCAATATCTTTAAAAATATCATAATTTGAAGTGGTGCAGTTTATATTTGTATAAGTACTCTCAACAATTATTGTTATAGGATCTCCCATAGAGTTTTTAAAATTTTCATCTGTAAATGTCACATCTAATTGTACATCTCCAATATCAATATCAGATTTACAAATTACCATCACCTATATGAAGAATTCATTGTGCAAATTTCTGTCATATAGAATTTTCATTGTAAACAACATTTCCTATAGTATCTTGGGTTAATTCATCTTAATTACATATTAATACTTTGAGTCCCCTCTTTCTAGTGACACGATATATTGCAACGTATCACCAACATGGGTAAAAACTGACTTTTTAAGATAGAATCCAACATTCTCTAAAAATTGATGACATTGACTTTTTTTTAGTCATAATAAAACAAAATGCGAGTGTGACTTTTTTACAATCAAATCGAATGAGGATTTTGGTTAATTCGGCGGGCTAATAATTATTCCACCAATCAAACATTTTTATCCAAATAATGAGCTTTATTTTAATGAGAAGAGAGGTCAAATAATTTTATAGGATAAGTTTTTTGCAGATAGAATTCTCATCATACTCTAGTGGAATACAAAATTCAAAATATACAGTCATACCTCTTGGAAGGAGTAGGGATGCTATTCCACTGGATGCTCCATGCAACACAATATCACTTCTCCCACGAAGGGCTAAACATAATGTTTTCTAAATAAATTATTGATAAATTTCTTGTCAGTTCCACCACATAAAGAAAAAGAATTAACCATCATCACTATCAACTACATACATTATTTTATTATAAACATTTCTCTACCCATTAATCAACAAAGGTAATAGCTTAGCATGATCCGCATTCATTTTTTCCTTATTATAATATGTCTATTCTAGTATCAATAGATTATTTGTTTCAGACGTTAAAACTTCATTCAGTAAGGCATTCCAGAAAAACTTTTCAAATTTATAGAATTTACAGCATTTAGCCTTTCAATTTCTAACAAAGCTAGATTTATATTTGTTTATCTGTTAACTGCAAATCTATTGAAATATAGATTATTGAAGTATTTCTTAAAAAATAGATTAAATAAAATTAACTTTTCCTTCTTTATTTATTGATGGATCTATTCGTATCTCAATAACTATTTATACACCCGATTGTTTTATTTATAATATGCTTTACGAAAATAATTAATTTACTCTAAACCAATTATATATATAATATGAATTTTCAAAATTCTCTTAAAAATTACTCCCTCGTCCCATTGATTCTGTCTCACTTTCGTCTTTGGTCCGCCCCATTCCAATTGTCTCATTTCCTTTTTCGAAATAATTAACTCAAACATACTCCCATCACATCACAGTAATAAATAATTATATGAAAAATTCAAACACACAACTATCATATCACACATAAATAAATCAATTAACAATTCAAAACTCACTACAATCGCATCACATAAATTCCTAATTTACCCTCACTTTAACACTAATATACCCTTACATTAAATACTAACTATCCCACATAAAATACCAAGCCCAAAAGTTTTGAGACGCTTTGTAAAGGGACGGAGGGAGTATAATTTTTTGTATTATTTTTAATATAATAAAATATAAATAAGATTTATACTATTTAGTATATTTTTATATACAATTAGAATGATATAATTATAAAATATATTTTTTAACGATTAGCAACTATATAATTGTATATTAATTTTAGAAGAAGTGACATATTTTTGTAAAAACATGGCCTATATATACATTAATTAATACGTACAAATCTTTTCTATATATTCATTAAAGTATCTTTTAAATATAAATTTCATATATACACTGCGAATTCCATATAAATTGCAAATTAAATATCTTTCAAAAACTAAAACTTGGGATTTCATATACACATTAATATATCTTTAATATGAATAAATAAATATGATGTGCAATATAAATTTTGATTACATCATTTACCACAACAAAAAAATATAACAAAAATTCTGACTAAACCTACATAAAATTATCGGCATTACAATATTATCATCATACTGAAACATAAACGAAATATAACTCTTAGTTGCCAGTAGAGAACCTCGTCCTAATAATCCTATGGTGCAAAAACTAAAAATGCATATTCATGTCATAATATAACCTATGGTGCAAAAACTCAAAATCTATAAATAAATAATAAATGAAGCAATAAAATCAAAAATAAATAAAATACTAAATAATAAAATATAAAATAGATAAAATAAAAATACAAAACTTTCAAATTTTATCTTTCAAATCTTTTTAAAATTGAATAAATCTCCAATGAATAAAGACATAAATAAACGCGAAAATCTAACATTAGTAAATATAAAAATGCAAAATAAATAGATAAAATAAAAGTTTCAAATTTTAAATTTCAAATCTTTCAAATATTTTTAAAAGTGAAGATTGTGAGAATTCCATATAAATTGGAAATTTCATATATTTCAAAAACTGAAAATCTTTAATGAATAAATAAATAAATGCGAAAATCAAAATTAATTAATAAATTAAAAATGCAAAAATCTATAAAAATTAAAAATTGGAAATGGAGACACCAGATTAAATTTAGGATAGGTTGTTCACTAATGCTTTAATATATATATATTATTTAATTTTTAAAATAATATCAAATCATGGGCGACTGGGAAAAATTATTTTTTTATTGAGTAATCGCTTTCGATTACATTAAAAAAAAATCAAGTACATTTTGCACTGTTCTTCCAAGAAGGAATTCACACAACCCCATTATCCATGTTCAGATGTGAGAACATATACAGACTGCACCACTTTAAAGAAGATAAAAAGGAAAGGTGAAGAAAAAAACAAGTGGCGTACTGCATGCACTTTTTAATGGATATAAATTAAACTCATCACTTATATAAACTACGCCCTACGTCCCATTTATATTATCATGTTATTATTGCACATGAGAATTAAGGTAAATTTGACTTGTGAGTATATGATGGAGTCCACGTAGTTGTTAAAGGGAAAAATTATTTCTATTTATCAAAAGAAAACATTTATGATGGACATCCAAAAATAAACATTAACACATTTGAGGTGGGACGGAGAGAATATAGTACCCCTCGTCTCATGAAGTTTCGCCACTATTTTTTTTTGGAGGGTCTCACGGTGTTTGGCCACTTTCCATTTTTGGATAAATTAAATTAACATAAGTTTCATTAAAATCTTAATTGTTCTCAAATTTCATTAAAATTGTTCACTTTTACTATTTGTATAAATTTTAATGTATTTTTATTTTTCTACATAATTTTCCTTGTATTTATTTAATTTTATTACTCCGTATTTCAAAATTAGTACAAATAATTGTGTAAAATATATATTATATAACTACACGATTAGTCGATTCTAAAAAGATCGCATTTGAATATTTTTCTCTAATTATATCATTATATAATATTAAGTCAAAGCTAAATAATAAATATTATCAAAATTTATTATAATCTTAAACACAAATAACTATACTACTTTAATTACTAAACCCCACCATCTATATTATCATGCCCAAAAGAAATGAACCAAATTTGACGGGACGGAGTATCACTCATGAAATAATGTGGACTTTGTCTCACCAGTTTTGTCCGATTCGTCCATATGAATTAATGTGGACTTTATTCTCTTCGTCCAATGTGCAAATATCTACTTGTTCATCTTCTTTCCAATGCACAGTAAACAATTTAATTAGGAAACCTATGAACAGTGCAAAATCCCCAGTTAAACAGGCGATTTGCACGGTTCGTTAATTTTTTATTTTTTTATTTTACTATTCGCTTGTTAAACAGGCAAGTACTATTGTACATGATTTCTTTTTTCTTTTTTTTAATGTAATCGCCTGTTCAACATGCGATCACTCAAGAAAAAATAATTTTTTTTCCAGTCGCGTGTTGAACAGGCGATTTAGTATTATTTTGGGAATGGAATAATTTATCTATATTATTTTAATAATTAAACCTACCAAGTCTACCATTTACTTCAAAGGAACATGTGAACAACCTTTCTATTTATTTTTTTAAGCGTTCTCGAGCTACATTGGGTCCAAAACTAACCATAAAAAAATTTAGTACACATTGAAGAAGAATTGCATATTCCAAAATAGAATTCTGCATACACAGAGACTCGAACCGGATACCATAGTATTTTATTTTTCAAATATTCATTGAATGAAAGTGGTTAATAATATTACCAATGCGGACAAAAGGGACCGAAAATGAAGCAGGAGAAAATTGAATTTCTAATTTTAGTTCATACTAAATAAATATTTTAACTAATAATTCATCTAAACTCCATGTATATATTTATAAGATGCACATACATTATAATTTAATTATTATTCCATGCCTACCTATACATGCTTTCTAATTAATCACTTCTTAATTAAGCTATAGTCTCTTCACTCTCTTCAATAGGCATTGCATGTTGGCGCATCTATTTTCAACTTTTCTTCCATTTGGCAGCTTTTCTCACACACACAATGACACAAGTTTGGACCTAAACACCTAATCTACATATGGATATTCTTTGTATCATCACGGCAACTAATTTGTGGATATTGCATTTTTTTGCGATAAAATGTGTTAAAGAAAAGTCCCTTTAATGGCATAATTGGTGTTAAAGTAATAAAGTGAACTTCATCTTCTTCATCGTTTTTTTTTTTTTTTTTTTTTTTGGCATATATATCAGCCATGCAAAACATTGTTTTTGTGGAATAATTAAAGGGGTTGGGTAAAGGACATTGCGATGGGTTCTCACTTCTCACATTGATTGTAACACCAAAACCTGTAGCATACCATTTAGGATGAATAATATAATGCGCAATTCCAAATAGTTATAAATTAAATATGATAAATAATAATTCCCTCCTTAGTAAAACTTGTTTATTTTGCTGGAAGGGCTTTTGGTATTTCCCATTTTTCTTTCTTTTTATGTGCATCTTCACAAATATGGATCTCTTATATTAATACTTGTTTAAACATGTATGTAATTCAATATACTTATTTAACAACTAATATTTAAAAATATATGTATACACAATTAAAAATTATTAAAAAAAAAAATTGAGCCAAAAGTTCCAGCACGAGAGCATGTATAAATTTTCCAATCAATCTCCTGATAATTAGCTTCAAACTCAACATGGCTCAGACTCGTTAAAGTGCTAGGCAATACTTGGTCTCCTTTAAGTTTAATTAATATCAACTAGTAAATAACCCGTCGAGACTTGACGGGCATAACTTTATATTTTATATAGTAGTATATATTTATATTATATAAATTAATAATATAAATTATATGTTGAGTAATGAAAAATGTGTATGATTTTTTATATATTCAAAAGATGATGTATATGATAATATAATTTAATAATTTTTAAAACTAACAAAGAAATTATATTATACCATATTCTTTAACTTTTGTGGCTTGTTCGGTACAAACATAACAGATCAATAAAATAACTATTAAAATAATATTTTTATTGATTTGAAATTTAAATTAAGATAAAATAAAATTTAAAAATAAGTATGAAAATCTTTCTAACAATTTGCTGAAAATTTCATTGGTGAAAATTCATTGATAGGGGCTAGTATATAACTATCTTTTAAAATGTTTGACTTTGAAATGATAAAGTTTATATTTATATATGTACTTTAAAAAATTACCACCCGTAGAGTTCATAAGAATATCATCCAAAAATGTCGCATCTAATTGTATATCTTCAAAATCAATACCCGCTTTACCATCACCTACATCAACTATCCATTTTGCAACTGTCATATATAAATTTCATTGTAAACAACAATTCTTGTGGTATCTTGAGTTAATCATTCTTAATTGCATATTAATACTTTTAGTCACATCTTGCTAGTGACACGAAATATTACAAAATAATTGTTCATGACTAAAAACTGGGTTTAGAAGATAAAATCCGACATTCTTTAAAGATTGACATTGAGTTTTGTTTATAATCATAGCAGAACAAATTGTGAGTGAGAATTTTCTCATCTCAAATCGAATCAAAAATTGGGTTAAATCAAATAGGTCCATAATCATTCTACCAATCAAGAAAATTAGTTTAACCCCAACTATCTAATTCCGTGTCTTGGTTACTATCAACCTACTTCCATTACATAATTTATTTGATGGATATATATTCCTAAGAAGCATGATTATGCAACCCTCATTTAACTATATTTTATGATTCAGTAATTCAGAACAATTGATCGTGTTATGCAACCCTCATTTAACTATATTTCATGATTGAGTAATCGAGAATAATTGATCGTGTTTAGATATTTCATTGGCATTATCTATGCTTTCATCCTTTTGACAAATATTGTTAATTGATTGTAGTAGAGATGCATTGATGTTTTGATGCCTGTGAACTCACTTGTGTTTTTGTGGGAATAAAACAGATTATTTCTCGAAAAAATTGTTAAAACTGATATATATATATATATATATATACATTTTCATTTGCAGACATACGTTTCATATCTAATTATTGATTGTAGCAACAATCTCATTGGTAGGGGTTAATATATAATTTTTTTTGGATTTGAAGTGATGCAATTTATATTTGTACAAGTACTCTCAACAATTGCCGCTATAGAATCTCGCGTAGAATTTATAAAATTATCATCTGGAAATGTCACATCTAATTGTACATCTTTAAGATTAATACAAGCTTTACCAATTACCATCATGTACATGATGTATTCATTGTGCAAATGTTGTCATATATAATTTTCATTGTAAATAACATTTCTTATAGTATCTTAAGTTAATCTATCTTAATTATTATTAATATTTCGAGTCCCCTCTTTACAGTGAAACGAGATATTGCAACATATGATTGGCATGGGTAAAAACTTATTTTTGAAGATAGAGTTTAATCTTCTTTAAAGGTTGACATCTACTTTTTTTGTTTTGTTTTTTATAGTCATAGTAAAATAAATTCGAGTGGAATTTTTTCCTCTGAAATCGAATGGAGAATTTGGTTAATTCACATGGGCTCATAATCATTCTACTAATTAAGAATTTTCATCCCAAATATTGAGCTTTGTTTTAAGAAGAGAGATGTTAAATAATTCTCTGAGGTAAGTTTTTTGCAGGTAGAATTCTCATCACAATCTAGTGGAATACCAAAGTAGAATGTTCAGTCCTACCTCTTAGAATGAGTAAGGGTGTTATTCCATTGAATGCTACATGCAGCACAATATTACATCTACTATGAAGGGCTAAACATAATACTATTTTCTAAATAAATTATCGATAGATGTCTTGTCAGTTCCACCACGTAAAGAAAAATTAATCAACACACATCACTACCAACTACAGGCATTATATTATTATAAACATTCTTCTTATCATTAATCAACAAAGGTAATAACTTAGCATGATCCGCTTTATTATAACATGCATCTTCTAGTATCAATAGATTATTTGTTTCATACGTTAAAACTTCATTTAGTACCAGCATTCTAGAGAAAATTTTCAAACTTATAGGATTTGCATCAATTAGCCTTTCAATATGAACTTACTTTGATTATTTACAATGTAGCGCCCCGAATATTCGAACCTGATTTTCGCAAGCATTACCGCCATACTAACTATCCTAAACTAGTGGCCAGCTAATTTAAAACAGCTAGTACAAGGCTGAGTAAACCTGAAGTGATCCTCTGATTAATACAGTTTAATGCGGAAGCTAAAAACAAATAAAACACATAAGCACATAGGAGGTCTTACCATAATAATCAAATAACATTTCAGCAGCTCAACCAGGCTGCAAGCCTCTCAAACAACATCTAAACATCATACCAAATCTCAATAGGGCTACCAACCCAAAACAATAAATCACATAAGCCACAGGCCGACATAGAATAAATCCTAGGCTCACAGGCCTCAACTAGCATAAAATCCAAAGCCAAGTAATATAAGCAAAACAACATAGAACCACATAAACATATATAATGAATGGACAGATAAATCCTATCTATGTGATCTCTCATCCCATACCCAATCATGCTCCGGCGCCTCCAGCAGGATCTATAAAACAGACAAAAGCAAAGGAGTCAGTACAACGTACTGAGCAAGGGATATGCGTGCAGGGGAAATAAAGGGGAAAACACGATATAAGAATAAGCATAATATAAATAAAGCGGAATATAAATAAACAGATAAAACATCACACCGTCCCATACCGGTGCTTCAACCACAAACATACAAAAGGCATAAATAAATCATCACACCGTCCCATACCGGTGCTTCAACCACAAACATACAATTTATGCACGTGATGCATGACCTAACATACACCTATCTACCCTATATGCAAATGCAATGAATATGCCTAGCCGGCAACCTAAGAACCCGGGCGGTATGAACCCACGGGTGAGGATATCATCAACTCCAACCCGTTACAGGGTAACATACACCATCCCCGCAGGGATCCGCAATCGCGCCAGCCGTAGCTGAATATCATATCTCGCCACACTGGGCCAACAGGCATAACAGCCAATAATCCACCCCGTAGGGTCAACGGGCAAAACAGCCAATAACAGGCATAACAGCCAATAATCCACCCTGTAGGGCCATCGGGACTCAACAACACCTGTGAAGGCTGCCCGATCAATCATAAATATCATAACAACCCATCGGGTTAATAACCGTCAATTCCATGCAATAACATGCATGTGACAATTATACCATGATGTTCAAGCACCTAATCACTAGGTTCGATGCATCTCAACATATAAAGAATTCAATATATAGCCCCTAGGCTAAGGCATTAACGTTACAATTCAATAATCAATGAATAATTAACAATATCACGATTTAACAATTCCTCCAAGCTATTCAACAACCCCCATGGATAATGATCATTCCACGATTTATCGATAACATTTGGAGAAGTCATAATAATATATCGACAGCTCCCTGAGTAATATAAATGCTCCCATATTTTAAATCATCGCAAGAGATCCATAATTAATCAAATAGAGCGAGGAATTCGATAATAATAAACGAATAAGCGTTCATCACCCTCTAAGTGATATGGAAATCCGAGAAGCATCCCATCATCTAAATTATCATACCGTAAGCTTAAACCACCATAATTATTGTGAATAATAAACCTGCAAATCAAACATAAGAGAAAACGAGCAAATACCCGATATCATCCAATATCACCCCAACACACATAAAAATGCAAGCATAACCCTTGCCTTTATAATCGATCTTCGATGCTAGCATATCACCTCTTCACTATTTCATATCTCACCATTTGAACTCGCAATTGTCCTACAAAATTCAAGTTCAATAATATAAACCATTCTCTAACTTGTATAACAAAAATCCTAAATAATATAAATGAACCCATCCCTTAATTTAGAAATTCTATACCATCCAAAACATTTACAGATCTTAAATCCCATTTTCCGTCATTTTCAAGTCAAAACATTTCTAAGCCATGAACACCATCCAATTGATTTAATTAAGTAATTCCAATTAATACATTCAACTAAAACACCCAACAAATCCAAAACAGTAAAATCTATTTAATAAATTAAATCAAGCACCCAAAAATATCATCCATTCGACATATATACCAACATAGAATTTAAATAATTCTAGCTAATCCCACAAAGCCAATACACTCAAAATAATCCATGCTTTCCTAGTCAACAAGTAAAGTTCTAACAATTGCCAATAAGTTCTCAATTTTCAAAATAAAACAACTCCCAAAGATTGCACATTTTAGTCAACCAATATAAGCATCAATTATTGATAGTGAATTCAATTCTTCCAAATCCAATTTTAAATCAAACTAACATACTTGCTAGCTTCATTCATTTAAAAATAATAACTCACTTTTCAACAATCCAAACCTTTAAAAATCAACTTTAGCTATCCCAAAGATCCTCCAATGTAACCATACTTCAACGTTCAAGAGTCCTTAACTTGATTTAAAAAGAGAATTTACTTAACAAGCTCCAACAGCTCAACAATATAGTCCTAACCTAATTTATTTAAAAACTCTTCCATTTGTATACAAAAATACACGACCATCAAATGTTTCCAAATTGACAATTTAACTCTAATTCCAATAATATCAATATTCAAGAGTCACTCTATTAACTAAAGAATTATCATCGAGTCTCAATTCACAAAACTTCCACAATCCCAAGTCTAATAGTTAAACCAATTTGTTTAACCAATTCAATCATCTTCAATAAGCAGTCCCAGGCCAGCTTTCCAAATCAATTCAATACTCTGACTCTTTAATTCAATCCCAATCCAAGGGTTAAAAGAGTTTATAAGATTTCACAAACCATTAATAAACAACTAACAAATGAAGATTTAATCAATGGTCATAATCAAAGCAAGAATTCCCTACTACACCACTAACTCCAAAATCCCATCTTAATCCTCCAACTTCATATTGTAACAATAATAGCAATTTTTCTCATTTTATTCCACAATTACAAATTTCAATTATTCAAACATAATCCAATATTAACCTTCAATCCAATTACAGCAGCAACCCACAATAATAATTCCCACATATAAAAAAAAAAACTCAATAACTTAAACACATGAGTAATGTATTCAACTAATCCATTTACCCCTTCAATAAGCACATCGAGATCAATATTTGGGCACACATATTTCAACCACACTTACCACAATTAAACAAGGGAATCCTCTTCAACCCATCATCAATGTCGCTGCCGACCTCCGCCACGACACCAGCCCGTCAACACCACCGCCGAGCTTCGTCGCCAGAGAGCGACGCCTCCGCCATCATCAGAAACGACGCAGCAGCAGGCTGCGCATCACAGCGTGCAGACACACACTGTGCTTCTCCGGTCGCAGCGCCACCATCACTACGCCGTGGCCTCCTCCCCATCATGGTCTCCATTGCGTCGTTGCCTGACTGCCAACACAACACAGCCGCTACTCCCCTTTCTCCATCGGAACAAAAAGAAATAGAAGCGGAAGAAGTGGGAAGGAAGAATTGGGAAAACATTATGCCAAGAACTCACCTTGCTTGAAGCTTGAAGATGGCTTCAATTTTCTCTTCTCCAGCCGCTTCTCTTCCTCCCCCCATGTCGTGGTGTGAAGCTCCAAAATCCCTAGCTTCTCAATTGACGGGAGTTAGTGAAAGAGAAGGAAATGCCCAAATGAGAAAAAATCCCTAATTTCAAGGTCCAATGACTCTTATACAATTTCTATTTACAAATGGGTTCCTAATCTATTTCATAATGGCAACACATGGGCTTGTATAAAAATTGTGACTTATCCACATAAGTGCAATCACCAATTAATCTAAGCCCAATTATTGTTTTAATCCATAAATAATTAATTGGGATATTACATTCTTTTCCCCTTAGGATCATTCGTCCCCGAATGATGTTATGGTATGGATCACTAGATTATCTCCACTGAATTGGAGTGGAATCCAACTCCAAATTACTTTCCAAGATTTTACCTTCTCGGGTCTCCATAAGCTTTGATTTATATGGATATCTTTTTTTTTTTAGTCTGTCTCTGATAACTTCTGACAAGTCTTGTTGTCTTCTTGAAGAGTTCTAAACTCAACTCTTCTCATTTCAAAGAGCGACTCATTTGTGAGGAACTTTACACTTCTTTCCCGATTAATTCTTAAAAAGTGCCAAACGAATATTCGCTCGTGGGCGGTTATTGTAAAAGAATCTTTACTTCGGCAGTCTGGTCAATGACTTAGCAATGCTACAGAATCCCTCAATGAACTTGAGATAGTAGCCAACTAGACTCAAGAAAACTCCGGATCTCCACAACATTCTTTGGGGCTTACTATTTCGACACAACCTCAACCTTTGCAGGGTCCACTGATACAACCTCGCCAGAAACAATGTGCCCAGAATGATACCTTCTCCTACCAGAACTCACACTTGAAGAGTTTAGCATACAATTTATGCTCAACAAAATTCTCAAATGGTCCGCGTGTGACTAACTAGTCAGTGAGTACACCAGGATAACATATATGAGCGCAAACACCCACACATTCAGCAGGGAACAAAATATGCCTAACCACAAATCAATCTTGCTGAACACGCTAACCCTTCTTAACTAATCAAGGAAATCCTCAATCCGAGGTAAAACAGTACTTGTTCTTTACCGTGATCCGATACAAACATATATAATCAATGAACATTCTCATGGAACCATCCTTCCTAACAAACAACACTGAATCTCACCAAGGCGTGCTACTCGGCTATATACACCCCTTACCCGTTAACTCATTCAACAGATTTAACTCAGCAAGAGTCATTCTGCAAAGAGCCTTAGAAATATGAGCTACATCAGGCATCAATTCAATAGTAAAGTCACCCGAGTAAGTAGGAGACTTAGAATTTCTTCGGAGAAATACATCCCTAAACTCAGATACAACAGGACACTCGAAGCAGAATGAACCTCTGTTTGAAGATCCCTCATTTTCCACAGAGATAAAACAATACCATGTGTATCAAACTACACAACGAAGCAACAGAAACCACACTAATAACAGGTGGAATCGAATAAGTTCGGTAAGAAACATACTGACCGAGAGGATCTCGAAAGATATACGTGGATACCATAATCAATCACAGCACGACGGTGAGTCAGCCAATCCATGCCCAATAGTACGTCAAAATCAACCAGGCTAACTGAATTCATGACTCTCGATACTCGACACAACATCTTGCGTCAAATGATCACTTTGAATATCATCACCCGAAGGTAAAGAAACTAGCATCTGGTAGGGCACCAACGGTCCTACTCCGTGCTTCCGAATCGCACAGTACTAAGGCAGAAGGATTCGTAACAGTAGTAGCACCTACTCCATAATTACGAATGAAAGTCAGAGTCCCGAATGAACATGAGACTCCCGAGTCAAACACAATAACCGCAACACAAAATGCGACATGAATAATTCCCATAGCAGGGAAACGAGTTTACCTCTCACCCAGAGAGTCAAGAAGAAACACCTACGATACAAGAATTACTCGCGCGCCAAAACATTATCAATCAACATAAAGTTTCCATCACATAAAGACGTCATGCTTGACAAGCCTTTCTAGGTCCGCCTCGCGTCATAAGCGAAGTCGGTCCCCTCATATTACCAATCTCAACATGCAGAACAATTGCCTTGCCTCGGCTCACGCCACAAGCATCCAATGCTGCGACGACAACCAGTGTCCAATCCATGCCTTGTCGTATCATTATTTCTTCTAATTAACCCGATTATACCCTCACTGGTATAGCCAAAACATAGGTTTTCAGCATCCTTCGTATCATTAGTACCCCAATTGGTCATCGCATTGGAGAGGCTTAGTGACTCCATCTCACTCTCCCGGGTACTTCACACCCGTTTGAATACTATTCACCATATTGATCCCCCCTGGATTGCCATTCGAAAATCCCAGGGCTCCTACGAGGCTTTTCTTTTCCAAACTCTTGAGTCGACTTCAATTGCAACATCAACAAATAATGTTAGCAGAAATCACCAACATCCACAATATAGTAACTGAGAGTAGAAGTAATGAATATAATAAATTAAATAAATAAATGTATTCACAGTCCTTCATGACTGTGAAGTCACAAGGATCCTGTCTGGAGTACCATAGTTTCTTCACAGTTCCCCAACTGTGGCTCAACCTGGTATGCGCAAAAATCAACAAAACTAAAAATAATAATTCAACTCTACACTACATGTATCCCCCACACATCTCACCACCTATGGCTACACCAATTTTAATACAGTAAAAAGAGCACACAGGCTCTGATACCACTCTGTAGCGCCCCGAATATTCGAACCTGATTTTCGCAAGCATTACCGCCGTACTAACTATCCTAAACTAGTGGCCAGCTAATTTAAAACAGCTAGTACAAAGCTGAGTAAACCTGAAGTGATCCTCTGATTAATACAGTTTAATGCGGAAGCTAAAAACAAATAAAACACATAAGCACATAGGAGGTCTCACCATAATAATCAAATAACATTTCAGCAGCTCAACCAAGCTGCAAGCCTCTCAAACAGCATCTAAACATCATACCAAATCTCAACAGGGCTACCAGCCCAAAACAATAAATCACATAAGCCACAGGCCGACATAGAATAAATCCTAGACTCACAGGCCTCAACTAGCATAAAATCCAAAGCCAAGTAATATAAGCAAAACAACATAGAACCACATAAACATATATAATGAATGGACAGATAAATCCTATCTATGTGATCTCTCATCCCATACCCAATCATGCTCCAGCGCCTCCAGCAGGATCTATAAAACAGACAAAAGCAAAGGAGTCAGTACAACGTACTGAGCAAGGGATATGCGTGCAGGGGAAATAAAGGGGAAAACACGATATAAGAATAAGCATAATATAAATAAAGCGGAATATAAATAAACAGATAAAACATCACACCGTCCCATACCGGTGCTTCAACCACAAACATACAAAAGGCATAAATAAATCATCACACCGTCCCATACCGGTGCTTCAACCACAAACATACAATTTATGCACGTGATGCATGACCTAACATACACCTATCTACCCTATATGCAAATGCAATGAATATGCCTACCCGGCAACCTAAGAACCCGGGCGGTATGAACCCACGGGTGAGGATATTATCAACTCCAACCCGTTACAGGGTAACATACACCATCCCCGCAGGGATCCGCAATCGCGCCAGCCGTAGCTGAATATCATATCTCGCCACACTGGGCCAACAGGCATAACAGCCAATAATCCACCCCGTAGGGTCAACGGGCAAAACAGCCAATAACAGGCATAACAGCCAATAATCCACCCTGTAGGGCCATCGGGACTCAACAACACCTGTGAAGGCTGCCCGATCAATCATAAATATCATAACAACCCATCGGGTTAATAACCGTCAATTCCATGCAATAACATGCATGTGACAATTATACCATGATGTTCAAGCACCTAATCACTAGGTTCGATGCATCTCAACATATAAAGAATTCAATATATAGCCCCTAGGCTAAGGCATTAACGTTACAATTCAATAATCAATGAATAATTAACAATATCACGATTTAACAATTCCTCCAAGCTATTCAACAACCCCCATGGATAATGATCATTCCACGATTTATCGATAACATTTGGAGAAGTCATAATAATATATCGACAGCTCCCTGAGTAATATAAATGCTCCCATATTTTAAATCATCGCAAGAGATTCATAATTAATCAAATAGAGCGAGGAATTCGATAATAATAAACGAATAAGCGTTCATCACCCTCTAAGTGATATGGAAATCCGAGAAGCATCCCATCATCTAAATTATCATACCGTAAGCTTAAACCACCATAATTATTGTGAATAATAAACCTGCAAATCAAACATAAGAGAAAACGAGCAAATACCCGATATCATCCAATATCACCCCAACACACATAAAAATGCAAGCATAACCCTTGCCTTTATAATCGATCTTCGATGCTAGCATATCACCTCTTCACTATTTCATATCTCACCATTTGAACTCGCAATTGTCCTACAAAATTCAAGTTCAATAATATAAACCATTCTCTAACTTGTATAACAAAAATCCTAAATAATATAAATGAACCCATCCCTTAATTTAGAAATTCTATACCATCCAAAACATTTACAGATCTTAAATCCCATTTTCCGTCATTTTCAAGTCAAAACATTTCTAAGCCATGAACACCATCCAATTGATTTAATTAAGTAATTCCAATTAATACATTCAACTAAAACACCCAACAAATCCAAAACAGTAAAATCTATTTAATAAATTAAATCAAGCACCCAAAAATATCATCCATTCGACATATATACCAACATAGAATTTAATTAATTCTAGCTAATCCCACAAAGCCAATACACTCAAAATAATCCATGCTTTCCTAGTCAACAAGTAAAGTTCTAACAATTGCCAATAAGTTCTCAATTTTCAAAATAAAACAACTCCCAAAGATTGCACATTTTAATCAACCAATATAAGCATCAATTATTGATAGTGAATTCAATTCTTCCAAATCCAATTTTAAATCAAACTAACATACTTGCTAGCTTCATTCATTTAAAAATAATAACTCACTTTTCAACAATCCAAACCTTTAAAAATCAACTTTAGCTATCCCAAAGATCCTCCAATGTAACCATACTTCAACGTTCAAGAGTCCTTAACTTGATTTAAAAAGAGGATTTACTTAACAAGCTCCAACAGCTCAACAATATAGTCCTAACCTAATTTATTTAAAAACTCTTCCATTTGTATACAAAAATACACGACCATCAAATGTTTCCAAATTGACAATTTAACTCTAATTCCAATAATATCAATATTCAAGAGTCACTCTATTAACTAAAGAATTATCATCGAGTCTCAATTCACAAAACTTCCACAATCCCAAGTCTAATAGTTAAACCAATTTGTTTAACCAATTCAATCATCTTCAATAAGCAGTCCCAGGCCAGCTTTCCAAATCAATTCAATACTCTTACTCTTTAATTCAATCCCAATCCAAGGGTTAAAAGAGTTTATAAGATTTCACAAACCATTAATAAACAACTAACAAATGAAGATTTAATCAATGGTCATAATCAAAGCAAGAATTTCCTACTACACCACTAACTCCAAAATCCCATCTTAATCCTCCAACTTCATATTGTAACAATAATAGCAATTTTTCTCATTTTATTCCACAATTACAAATTTCAATTATTCAAACATAATCCAATATTAACCTTCAATCCAATTACATTAGCAACCCACAATAATAATTCCCACATATAAAAAAAAAACTCAATAACTTAAACACATGAGTAATGTATTCAACTAATCCATTTACCCCTTCAATAAGCACATCGAGATCAATATTTGGGCACACATATTTCAACCACACTTACCACAATTAAACAAGGGAATCCTCTTGAACCCATCATCAATGTCGCTGCCGACCTCCGCCACGACACCAGCCCGTCAACACCACCGCCGAGCTTCGTCGCCAGAGATCGACGCCTCCGCCATCAGCAGAAACGACGCAGCAGCAGGCTGCGCATCACAGCGTGCAGACACACACTGTGCTTCTCCGGTCGCAGCGCCACCATCACTACGCCGTGGCCTCCTCCCCACCATGGTCTCCATTGCGTCGTTGCCTGACTGCCAACACAACACAGCCGCTACTCCCCTTTCTCCATCGGAACAAAAAGAAATAGAAGAGGAAGAAGTGGGACGGAAGAATTGGGACAACATTATGCCAAGAACTCACCTTGCTTGAAGCTTGAAGATGGCTTCAATTTTCTCTTCTCCAGCCGCTTCTCTTCCTCCCTCCATGTCGTGGTGTGAAGCTCCAAAATCCCTAGCTTCTCAATTGACGGGAGTTAGTAAAGGAGAAGGAAATGCCCAAATGAGAAAAAGTCCCTAATTTCAAGGTCCAATGACTCTTATACAATTTCTATTTACAAATGGGTTCCTAATCTATTTCATAATGGCAACACATGGGCTTGTATAAAAATTGTGACTTATCCACATAAGTGCAATCACCAATTAATCTAAGCCCAATTATTGTTTTAATCCATAAATAATTAATTGGGATATTACATGCAATCACAATTTTCTGAGTATTTGTTTTTCGTCAATTACAAATTTGTTAAAATATAGATTAATGAATTACATCATCCGATTTTTAAGTGTTACACTTTCGCTTTTTGGGTGTTTGGAAATAAGTGTTACATTACCATATTTGAAATATTTTGAAGGTTAATAATTTTTACTAATTATACTTAATTTATTAATTTTTTATATTCATTAAAATAAAAATCAAAAGGAATAAAGTCAAATATGACTTATTTTATTTCTTTAATTACTTTAACTAAAGAAATGTTATTAACTTACCTTAAATCTTGTGTCATTTCTTAGTATTACACTTATTATAAAATTGATAGAGTATTTCTTAAAAAATATTCCCTCTGTCGCACTTAAAGTGTCTCATTTTATTTTTTTAATACTGTTTATCCACTTTGACCTAATGTAATCGTAGTTATATACAAAAAAATATAATCAAAATTTGGTCTTGTTAGATTTGTCTAATCATGTAGTTTTAAAATATATATATTTTTTACATAATTTTTACATACGTATATTTAAGATAATAAATGTTAAACAAATGTAATGGACGACGTGCCCAAAAGTTTTGAGACAAAAATAATGGGACAGAGGGAGTAGATTAAAATAAAATAAAATTTTCCATTTTTTAGCAATCGCAGCCCCAATTTGGCCAAATTGCCTAAATTTAGGCCCAAAATCCTTCTAATAGTCCATTTGCCTAAATCAAAATATCGTGGCTCCATGGTGGAGGAACCTATTTCTCGTTGTCTATTTTAGTTATTATCTCTTTACCTTATAAACCTGGCCTATATATACATGAATTAATATACATTAATTAATATATACAAATATTTTTTATATATCATTAATGTCTCTTTTAATAATATAAATTCTATATATACACTGCAAATTCCATTTAAATTTAAAATTCTATTTTTAAAAAAATAAAAATTGTGGGAACTCCATATAAATTTAAAATTAAATATCTTTTAAAAACTAAAAATTGGGATTTTCACATACACATTAACATATCTTTAACATGAATAAATAAATCTGACGTGTAATGTAAATTTTGTTTACATCATTCACCATACAAAATAATATAACCAAAGTTGAGACCAAACCTACACAAAATTACTGATATTACAATATGTTCACCATATTGAAACATAAACGCAATATAATTCTTAGTTGCCAGTGCAAAAGCTCCTCATAATCCTATGGACTATAAATAAATTTTAAATGCAGCAATAAAATTTAAAAAAATAAAATAAAAATGCAAAATAATAAAATATAAAATAGATAAAATAAAAAATACAAATAAATAAAATCCAACATAGATAAAATAAAAAATGTAAAATTTCAAATTTTATCTTTCAAATCTTTTTAAAAGTGAATATATAGTGACATAATAGAATGATAGAATCAGAATAAATAAATGCTAAAATCTATATAAGTAAATGATAGATTTTATACACGATAGACTTAAATCTATAATGAATAAATAAATAATTGCAAAAATCTAAAATTAATAAATTAAAAAATACAAAATAATATAAATAAAATAAGATATGCAAACTTTCAAATTTCAAATCTTTCAAATCTTTTTAAAAGTGAATTGTAACACCCCGGTTTTGGTAACCCAGGACGGGATGCCACCGCCACACCTCCCTAGCAAGACACGGTTTCTCCGAGCTCACTAAAGAGATGCAAGGCTATGGTTTTTCAGAATTTAAAACATTCAAACAGCCCATTCATATATAATTTGAAAAACAATATCATTACAGTTGCAGCGGAAATATAAGTTGTGCAGCGGAAATTTAAATATAGGGCCAACATGGCCAAAACACGGGTTAAACAGGCCCGTTCATGCAAATTCTAGTCTAACGCAAAATTTAAAATATAATGTAATCCCCAAAATTCCCAGTATGCATATGATGATGCATATTCTTCAACTCTGAAAGAAAAAGAGGATAAATGGTTTGGGTCAGCAAAAACGCGCTGAGTAAGTTAACACATAGCATGGGTTAGGGGTTTCAAAGCCTTTAATTAAGATTTAATAAAAACATTTCTTGTAGTAATACACAATTTAAGTTAATCATCCACTAATATATAAATGGCATGATTTAAAATAAGGATTTTCCCACGTGGTCATAATTCGACGTGTATAGTAAAATGATTTGCAAGGCATAAATACTAAAAAAAATATTAAATCTTTTATTTTCCTCTCCCGTTACATAACCATTTCAACAATATTTAATTTAGCCGGCAATCCGGCGGCCGCAGCCAATTTCATAAAATCTGAGCTTTTTAATATATTTCCCGTTACGCCATCATCTCAACAATATCAAAAGTATCATTTAGCCGGTGATCCGGCGGCCGCAGCCGTATCGCATTTCAAGTACTTCATTGGCCGTCTTGGCACAGTTTCTCATGTCTCATGTTTCAAGTTTATATTTCAATCTCCATTCGGCAAGCATTATATTTCAATTGCCTTTCGGCAAGCAAGATATTTCAATTGCCCTTCGGCAAGCAAGATATTTCAATTGCCTTTCGGCAAGCAAGATATTTCAATTGCCTTTCGGCAAGCAAGATATTTCAATTGCCTTTCGGCAAGCAAGATATTTCAATTGCCTTTCGGCAAGCAAGATATTTCAATTGTATTTTATCTCAAAGGGATTCCCAATCATTTAAACCTTAAAGGCTAATTTCATGTTTCGACAAGATTTCAAGATCTAGAGGGGCACTCTATCGAGCACTCACCCTCTACATAGGTCACACTCGTCCGTATAGGCACGATGCGAAGAGCTAGAGGGGCACTCTATCGAGCACTCACCCCCTACGTCGATTAAGTATCTCATGTGTTTTGATTTAGTGTAACGGGATTTTCAAAAGTATAGTTATATCGTGATTCCAACGTCTCGACCGCTTGTTTCAAAATTTCAAAATCTCTTTGATTTAAAAATCATTTGGCGTCACAGTTTGCGCCTCTTTGGTTTAAAAATCCATTTCTTAGGCGATTGATCTGAAATTTGTACAGTATCTCAAAAACATCCCAACGAACAACTTTCGTGTTTTAAGTTTTTCGGAAAAACGATGGGAAGCATGTCAAAAATCAAGTTTTCTTCAGAAACAAAAAGCTGTCAGGATTCAGGTTTGACAACGTTAAAAGATTCGACTTTTTATCATATCAAATGGACTTCAAAAATTCTGAAATTTTTCAGAGACATACTAGACATGATTTCCAACAACTTTTGTTTAGATCATGAAGATTAGTTCGGACTAGAAATGATAGGAATAAGCTCCTCAAGATCGGTTATGAAATCTGTCATCCTTTGACAATTCCTAAAAACGCAGAATATGTCCGACATGATTTGGGGTATCAAAACTCGATGAAAATCTTTGAAATTTTTACACAATATAGCTTATGATCTTTGGATCAAAATCTTAGTTTTGAGTTTTCAGATTTGAACACTCGAAGTAAGAGTTTTGCTCGTCGAGTTTGATTATGAAATCTGTCAAGGTTCTTGACATCGGTTCTAACGCAGATCGGATCGGCTCGAGTTTGGAGGTTCAAATCTCAATGAAAAATTCTAAAAACTTACAGTAATATTCCAAACTCATAGGTCTACAATTCTTATGTTCAACTCCAATCCTAGATCGGCCTAGATCCAAGGTCAAAATGGCTAACAAGATTGAGAATGAAATCTGTCCAAAGTTCTAAGATCCAGATTTAATGATCTTCGGTTTTGGGTCGGTTTCAGGTTTCAAAACCTCATGAAAAATTATGAAATTTTTACAGAAGCTAAATCAAAGTCTTAGGAACACTTTTCATGTTTTGAGTTTTATTGTTTGAGCAGCTTTAGAGGTTCGAAAAATTCATACGAAAACGCTGCGTTGAGGGTTTCTCTTGTTGACAGATTTTTATTAACTTTCTTGAGTTGAATCTCTATGTTTGGTTGCATTTTAAGTCACCCAAAACCATAGTAAGGTTAACTTACAGTGGGGATGATGTCTAGGAAGTCACGGGGTCGTCCGGAATCCACGGGATGTCACGAACGAATCTCCTCCACCCGATTTATTCTTCCCTTGGCTCCGATTTGTGTTTGAATACGAAGATTCATAAGTTAGGATGATGTTTATGATCTTAAAATCATAAGGAAACTTGAATAACATCTTACCAACAATCCAAAGCCTGCAATACTTGATCTACACACTTCCTCGGTCGGATTTAGTTGCCGGAAAGTCGCCGGAAAGTCCGCCGGAAGGGTGTTTGGCTTTGGGAGAGTTTTGGGAGAGTATTGGATGAAACTTTGGGGTGTTGATGACTGAAATGAGGTGTTGGGGACACCTAATGACGTCCAAAATAAGCCTCCCCCGTGATCAAGCAAGATTCCCGCGTTGGGGCCAAGGAATATGGCAAGAAAGTCGCCAAAACGCGACAAACGCCGCAGCTGTCAGCATGGCGCGGTGTCGGCGCGTGGTTTAGCTTAACAGCGCGCGGAGGGCGCGCCGGCCCCGGCTGGGCTGCGGTCCGTGCCGGGCCGTGCGATCCGTCGGGCCTTTTCTCCTCTCTTTCGGACTTCTATCCTCCTACGTTTTCGGCCTCGATTTTTCGGGTCATTCTCGGGTCATAAATTCTTATCTTAAATTTATTTTGACTCAAATGGATTTCATGTTTGAGATCTTAAGTCCGTCGGTCTCGGGTTCGTCGGCTTCCAATTCGTCGTCTTTTGATTCCCGTGCAATAACTTGTTTCATTAAATTTCTTCCGACTTCACGGGTTCTTGGAATTAAAATTCTTTTCCTTCATGAACTTAACTCCAATTATTTTTACTCAATTCATGGAATGTCTTCGGGCTTCCTTTCCCTCTTTTATTCCATTTTGAATTTAAATCTATCGGCGTTTCATTTCCGAGCAATAATTTATTGTGATAAATTATTTTCTTCTTCTCGGATATATTTCGACATTGATCGGAATAAATTTTTATTCATTTGGGCGTTGATAAAAATTTGGGGTATTACAGTCTACCCCCCTTAAGAATCAACTTCGTCCCCGAAGTTGCGCCCTCACTTTCTTTTGGGCTCAATTTAATGTTGGGGTATCTCCATCTACTTTCCTTAAGGATAAACGTCTTTCACAAGAAATTAATTCCATTCCTTTGAATGTGAATTAAATTTCTCGGGTGTTACATCCTCTCCCCCTTAGGAATCAACTTCGTCCTCGAAGTTGGGCGTTAGCTCCTTGCGAGCTCGGACATTGTTTGGTTGCGTGATTGTATTAATGTGTGTTGTTGTTTGTTATTATTTGACTGAACTCAGAATTGAAATTTCCAAGTTGCCTACGTACCCTGTGAAGGGATCAAGTCATTACGTAGTTCAAAAAGAATTTATTTGGGATACAAAATATTCGAGTTTCGAAATAAATGCTTATGCATTCTTACGGGGTATTACATTCTCCCCCCCTTAAGATTACATTTATGTCCCCATAACTGCCTATTCAGTACTCTCAAGAGGTTTCGGGTTTTGGTCTTTATTCTGAGGGTGTTGGTGCCTTTGGTTGTTGCCACCTTGACCGTCTGGGTTTCGTGGTTGCTTAGGTCGAGTAGTCACATCCTCTCTCTTGTCGATGTTCTCTCTCCGTGTCCGGCAATCACGCAGCTGATGACCATGTCGACCACATCGAAGGCATGCTCCAGGTTGAGGGCATCCTCTCGCATAATGCAGTTTACCACACTTTGGACATGGTGGCGCATAGTCACCATGGTTGAAGACTATCCCCTTTTTCTCCCCATTGTCATTTTGATGTTGTCCTTTCGTGTTTCCATCGAAATGGTCCTTATCCACCTTGTATTCTCCTTGTGGTCCTTGGTTAGCCTCATCTACCGGTTTCCGTTTCAGTCCTTGGACTCGTGCAACCGCTACCGCACGATCATAAACCGTCTGCAGGTTCGTGAATTGTCCTACTGCAAGTATCTCCCGGATACTAAGGTTCAGACCCATCTCAAATTTCTGAGCCTTGTCAGAGTCGGTTGGTACTATCCTCGTAGCAAATCGTACCAATTCCTTAAACCGGGTGTAATACTCCTGCACCGTCCGTCCCTCTTGCTTTAGTGATAAGAACTCTTCGTACATTGCCGCCTTGGTGCTCATGGGGTAGAATCGGTCCCTTAGGCCCTCCTTAAGTTCATTCCACGAATAAGTTTCTTCAGCTTCCTCTAAATTCCTCTGGAGGTTTTGCCACCACTCATCGGCTTCGCCTCCTAAGTAGTAGGTTGCTACTCGTATCCTTGCCTCATCAGGACATTTGATAGCATCCAAGAGCTTATCAAATGTACGGATCCACCCCTCTAGTTTGGCGGGATCCTCCTGCCCATCGTAGCGTGGTGGTTGATAGGGATTCACCAACGCTAGATAGTTGGGTTGAGCTACGGGTGGAGGTACCGTTTGTGTCCTATGCACCTCGGCATTTCCTAATGCTACTAGGACTTCCTCCATAGTCCTTAGACGTTCTCCCATGTTGTTGGGTGTAGGAGGCACTTGTTCTTCTAGGTTCTGAGGACTTCCACTGTTGTTGGACGTGTTGGGGAGGGTAGCGTCAGTGCCATTTGGACTAACTTTCCTCGGCTTTCTCCTAGGTGCCATTCTGTTATTAAGCACGCGAAGATGAGTTCCTAAGTGATCAAGATCTTAGTCTTTAGCAAGGGCTCCTAAGTCAAGATCATGTCAAGTTCTAAGGTAGGAGTGTTTCTTATTACCGATAATTCACATAAAAATAGTTAGTGTCAATATTTATGTATGCATATGCATATGTGATCCCCCCAAAAAAAATTTTATACATGCATTTATTTATCCATGGGTTTTAAAAATAAATTTATTCCATGGATATGTTAAAATAAGGATAAAAGGTTTGGGCCGAAAGAAATAAATTATTTGGGCTTTAAATAAAAACAAGGCTATTGGGCCAAGATAATTTCTTGGGCTTCTAAAAAAAAAATTTTGGGCTAAAAATTTGGCTTTAACTTCAAAATAATAATTGGGCTCTTTAAAATATAATAGCTTCAAAATAATCCGGGCTCTGATACCAACTTTGGTATCAGATATTTTCTTTAAAATAATTAGCTTTAAAATAGTCTGGGCTCTGATACCACTCTGTAACACCCCGGTTTTGGTAACCCAGGCCGGGATGCCACCGCCACACCTCCCTAGCAAGACACGGTTTCTCCGAGCTCACTAAAGAGATGCAAGGCTATGGTTTTTCAGAATTTAAAACATTCAAACAGCCCATTCATATATAATTTGAAAAACAATATCATTACAGTTGCAGCGGAAATATAAGTTGTGCAGCGGAAATTTAAATATAGGGCCAACATGGCCAAAACACGGGTTAAACAGGCCCGTTCATGCAAATTCTAGTCTAACGCAAAATTTAAAATATAATGTAATCCCCAAAATTCCCAGTATGCATATGATGATGCATATTCTTCAACTCTGAAAGAAAAAGAGGATAAATGGTTTGGGTCAGCAAAAACGCGCTGAGTAAGTTAACACATAGCATGGGTTAGGGGTTTCAAAGCCTTTAATTAAGATTTAATAAAAACATTTCTTGTAGTAATACACAATTTAAGTTAATCATCCACTAATATATAAATGGCATGATTTAAAATAAGGATTTTCCCACGTGGTCATAATTCGACGTGTATAGTAAAATGATTTGCAAGGCATAAATACTAAAAAAAATATTAAATCTTTTATTTTCCTCTCCCGTTACATAACCATTTCAACAATATTTAATTTAGCCGGCAATCCGGCGGCCGCAGCCAATTTCATAAAATCTGAGCTTTTTAATATATTTCCCGTTACGCCATCATCTCAACAATATCAAAAGTATCATTTAGCCGGTGATCCGGCGGCCGCAGCCGTATCGCATTTCAAGTACTTCATTGGCCGTCTTGGCACAGTTTCTCATGTCTCATGTTTCAAGTTTATATTTCAATCTCCATTCGGCAAGCATTATATTTCAATTGCCTTTCGGCAAGCAAGATATTTCAATTGCCTTTCGGCAAGCAAGATATTTCAATTGCCTTTCGGCAAGCAAGATATTTCAATTGCCTTTCGGCAAGCAAGATATTTCAATTGCCTTTCGGCAAGCAAGATATTTCAATTGCCTTTCGGCAAGCAAGATATTTCAATTGTATTTTATCTCAAAGGGATTCCCAATCATTTAAACCTTAAAGGCTAATTTCATGTTTCGACAAGATTTCAAGATCTAGAGGGGCACTCTATCGAGCACTCACCCTCTACATAGGTCACACTCGTCCGTATAGGCACGATGCGAAGAGCTAGAGGGGCACTCTATCGAGCACTCACCCCCTACGTCGATTAAGTATCTCATGTGTTTTGATTTAGTGTAACGGGATTTTCAAAAGTATAGTTATATCGTGATTCCAACGTCTCGACCGCTTGTTTCTAAATTTCAAAATCTCTTTGATTTAAAAATCATTTGGCGTCACAGTTTGCGCCTCTTTGGTTTAAAAATCCATTTCTTAGGCGATTGATCTGAAATTTGTACAGTATCTCAAAAACATCCCAACGAACAACTTTCGTGTTTTAAGTTTTTCGGAAAAACGATGGGAAGCATGTCAAAAATCAAGTTTTCTTCAGAAACAAAAAGCTGTCAGGATTCAGGTTTGACAACGTTAAAAGATTCGACTTTTTATCATATCAAATGGACTTCAAAAATTCTGAAATTTTTCAGAGACATACTAGACATGATTTCCAACAACTTTTGTTTAGATCATGAAGATTAGTTCGGACTAGAAATGATAGGAATAAGCTCCTCAAGATCGGTTATGAAATCTGTCATCCTTTGACAATTCCTAAAAACGCAGAATATGTCCGACATGATTTGGGGTATCAAAACTCGATGAAAATCTTTGAAATTTTTACACAATATAGCTTATGATCTTTGGATCAAAATCTTAGTTTTGAGTTTTCAGATTTGAACACTCGAAGTAAGAGTTTTGCTCGTCGAGTTTGATTATGAAATCTGTCAAGGTTCTTGACATCGGTTCTAACGCAGATCGGATCGGCTCGAGTTTGGAGGTTCAAATCTCAATGAAAAATTCTAAAAACTTACAGTAATATTCCAAACTCATAGGTCTACAATTCTTATGTTCAACTCCAATCCTAGATCGGCCTAGATCCAAGGTCAAAATGGCTAACAAGATTGAGAATGAAATCTGTCCAAAGTTCTAAGATCCAGATTTAATGATCTTCGGTTTTAGGTCGGTTTCAGGTTTCAAAACCTCATGAAAAATTATGAAATTTTTACAGAAGCTAAATCAAAGTCTTAGGAACACTTTTCATGTTTTGAGTTTTATTGTTTGAGCAGCTTTAGAGGTTCGAAAAATTCATACGAAAACGCTGCGTTGAGGCTTTCTCTTGTTGACAGATTTTTATTAACTTTCTTGAGTTGAATCTCTATGTTTGGTTGCATTTTAAGTCACCCAAAACCATAGTAAGGTTAACTTACAGTGGGGATGATGTCTAGGAAGTCACGGGGTCGTCCGGAATCCACGGGATGTCACGAACGAATCTCCTCCACCCGATTTATTCTTCCCTTGGCTCCGATTTGTGTTTGAATACGAAGATTCATAAGTTAGGATGATGTTTATGATCTTAAAATCATAAGGAAACTTGAATAACATCTTACCAACAATCCAAAGCCTGCAATCCTTGATCTACACACTTCCTCGGTCGGATTTAGTTGCCGGAAAGTCGCCGGAAAGTCCGCCGGAAGGGTGTTTGGCTTTGGGAGAGTTTTGGGAGAGTATTGGATGAAACTTTGGGGTGTTGATGACTGAAATGAGGTGTTGGGGACACCTAATGACGTCCAAAATAAGCCTCCCCCGTGATCAAGCAAGATTCCCGCGTTGGGGCCAAGGAATATGGCAAGAAAGTCGCCAAAACGCGACAAACGCCGCAGCTGTCAGCATGGCGCGGTGTCGGCGCGTGGTTTAGCTTAACAGCGCGCGGAGGGCGCGCCGGCCCCGGCTGGGCTGCGGTCCGTGCCGGGCCGTGCGATCCGTCGGGCCTTTTCTCCTCTCTTTCGGACTTCTATCCTCCTACGTTTTCGGCCTCGATTTTTCGGGTCATTCTCGGGTCATAAATTCTTATCTTAAATTTATTTTGACTCAAATGGATTTCATGTTTGAGATCTTAAGTCCGTCGGTCTCGGGTTCGTCGGCTTCCAATTCGTCGTCTTTTGATTCCCGTGCAATAACTTGTTTCATTAAATTTCTTCCGACTTCACGGGTTCTTGGAATTAAAATTCTTTTCCTTCATGAACTTAACTCCAATTATTTTTACTCAATTCATGGAATGTCTTCGGGCTTCCTTTCCCTCTTTTATTCCATTTTGAATTTAAATCTATCGGCGTTTCATTTCCGAGCAATAATTTATTGTGATAAATTATTTTCTTCTTCTCGGATATATTTCGACATTGATCGGAATAAATTTTTATTCCTTTGGGCGTTGATAAAAATTTGGGGTATTACATGAATATTGTAGGAATTCCATATATTTTAAAAATTGAAAATCTAATAATAAATAAATAAATTTGAAAATCTAAAATTGATAAATAAAAAATGCAAAAATTTATAAAAATTAGAAATTTGAAATGGAGACACCACATTAAATGTAGGATGGGTTGTTCACTAATACTTTAATATATATATATATAGATTACTATTTTATTATGACTTTCAGGTAAGGGATCCGTTAGGGTGCCGCAACATGATGTGCTGAGGATGCTTCTAGACCGTTGATGCATTTTGTAAATTGATGGTTGAGATTAATTTAAGGTTAAAATAGTAAATTTGCGTAAAAGTAAATGTAACGGAAATGAGCGTCGCTGAAATGTTCTTGATAGCATCCGTTCATTATTTTTTGTAGCATCACATAATTGTTTTTGGTAGCATCGCTGAATCATTCTTGGTTGTATCGCTGAATTCTGCTTGGTACCATCGCTGAATTCCTCTACTTGAGGTCGCTGAAATATATTTGATAGCATCCCTTCATTATCTTTGGTAGCATCACAGAATTGTTTTTGGTAGCATCGCTGAATCATTCTTGGTTGTGTCGCTGAATTCTGCTTGGTACCATCGCTGAATTCATCTACTTGAGGTCGCTGAAATATATTTGATAGCATCCCTTCATTATTTTTGGTAGCATAACAGAATTGTTTTTGGTAGCATCGCTGAATCATTCTTGGTTGCGTCGCTGAATTCTGCTTGGTACCATCACTGAATTCCTCTACTTGAGGTCGCTGAAATATATTTGATAGCATCCCTTCATTATTTTTGGTAGCATCACAGAATTATTTTTGGTAGCATCGCTGAATCATTCTTGGTTGCGTCGCTGAATTCTTCTTGGTACCATCGCTGAATTATGCTAGATACGGTCGCTGAATTCCTCTACTTGTTGAAATGATCTATTAATAAATTTGATACGTATCTTTTATCATAAAAAGATATTATTTGAAATATTAGATATGGATTACCAAATATTTGATATGATTTACCAAATAATAAATATGATAACATACTAAATATAGAGTTACCAAATATTAGATATGATAACATGTCTAAAATACTTGCCTTTCGCTGAAATGATTTGTTATTAAAATGGACTATTATTGTGTTATTACAATTATACACTTATTAACCTACAACCGTTGGATACTTTTGAATGACTATGAATGATGCCTTGATGTGTTGCGGATTCCATGATTGCACCATAACCGAACCCTTCAGGTAACACTTAATAAAGAATAAATAATGTAGTAAGATATTATTCGTTTTACATGTGACATACAAAAGTTATTATCACAATAATATCAACGAGCTTAAATTAGTCAATTGGGATATAGTATCATAATTTAACAAAAATTAAATTCAAATCTATAAAGTATTTTTATATTAATATGAGATCAGGACATTTTTTGGTGTGTCTTACTAAGTTGAGTGAATTAAGAGCATCTCCAACCGAACACTAAAACGGAAAATGGGGGTGGATTTTGGTCCAACCGAACACCAAACGCAAATTCAAAATGGGTTTTCCCTAGATTTGCAGTTACACAAACCCATATTTGCATTTTACTATTCATATACCAAAACACCTTTTTTGAGTTTGATTGGTTAAAAAGAGAATATACTGTGGAATATTCTTTTGGATTTGAGTTTAGTGTTTTCGGCTGTAGGATGTGATAGTTACACCATTTTTTGTTTGAGTTTGGTGTAATCGGTTGGAGATGTTCTAATAGAACCAAATCGCAAATTACAAGAAAAAGAAAACAAAAATACATACTTAGGCGTATGTCAATGCTTTCTCGTTAGGCACGGTAGCCTATAAGTAGGCATATGTCGAAGCTTACTTTCTGTGTAGCTTCCAATCTAGTACAACATTTTAATTAATTGCACAGACCAAATTGCATGCAATAGAAACAGATACACTGCCGAAATGAATTCCATAATTTTCCAAAAACTGGACTGGAAGTGAAGTCTGGAACACTCCCAAGTCTAAAACTATGAAGTAAGTATTATTGTACGAGTCTATGAGATGAGATATTAATTCTGCAGGTTTAACTTTGCTATTATAGTTTTATAAATGTCCTTTTTTCCAATATAACAAAGCCCAACTTGGTAATATTGGATTTTAGTTATGGTCTGGGCCTATGCACGAAACTGGGGGTGGAGATTAACGGACAAATTAGGGTCAAGGACCCTTTAAAATAATTTGTAATTTTAAAAGACCCCTTTCAAATAATTGTAAAAAAGGATATCTCTATAGTTTTGACTTTCAAATTAGCCCCCATATCCTCCTAAACCAATTAACTGACTTTCAAATTAGCCCCCATATTCCTCCTAATCCAATTAACAAATAAACAAAAAGATTAATTCCAACATACAAGACAAGAACACGGGAGAATGAGAGAAAGAAGAAGGGCCACGGAGACAAAGAAACTCGGCTACTCTCAGTTTATTCAAACGAATAAGACATCTCGGTTCCAGGTTAGCCCTAGTTTCAACAAACAAAGTATTTGTCTGAGAGAGAGAGAGAGAGAGAGAGAGAGAGAGAGAGAGAGAGAGAGAGAAGATAAGCATTTGGTTGGAGAAGAGCATTTTCGACTTCACTCATAGTTTGAAGCAACACTAACACCGAAGAAAAAGACGGAGACATGCGAAGAAGAACCACAGTCTCAACCTCACCTACAGGTAGGATGAAATTTCAATTTTTCTTTTCTTTTCTTTCTTTCTTTCTTTTTTTTTTTTTGTGTTTTTGGTGTTTGTTAGTTGAAGAATGTTAGTTGCATTAATTGTGGGAGAGTAGGTGGATTTATATGAGCATGATAAATGTTTGTTGAGTTGATGTTTGTGAGAGCCGATTGATTTGTTCTTGATTTGGGGAATTTATTGGGAGATGGTCTTAATCAATGCTAGTGAATTTATTGTGCACATAACCTATTTGATAAAATGCCACAACAGTTTTGTTTTTTTAGAAACCACAAAATTAAGTTACATTGTTGTGTTAATGGATGAATTTTAGTGTTTTGAATGTTATGGTTGTAGATTGTAATTAGATTTTATGTTTTGAATATTGTGGCTTAATTAGATTTTATTACAGTTAATACATCCTGGTGGGTTGTATGTTAATTATTACTAGACATTTGATTAAGGGGTTTTAATAAGAAATGTGGGGGGAATCTCATAAAGCAAGAATCTGGGTCGTGGTAAAAAAAAACATGTTTATGGTTTGGTAAATAAATACCTAAAACATGGTAAAGAATATGATAGGTCGTTGGTAAACCACACATTACAAACCTCGTAAAGTATACGATTTGAACAAAAGAAATAGACGGTCCTGGAGGTTAAAGGACGGTCGTCCCAATACCGTCCCACTTTTTCTCTGAATAGCAGTGTTGTTGGGACGGTCCTGGAGTATGTTGGACAAACTGTCCCTTCACCGTCTAAAACACTTACCATGTAGTATATGACTACATATAATTCTTTACCATATATATGGCTACACATTTACCACGGTTGAGTATAAATTTTACTATGTAAATTACTACACATTTACAACATTGGTGTATAATTCTTTACCATATACTCCATCCGTCCCATTTAACTTGTCTTGTTTGACTTTTGCACACAATCCAATGCACATTTTCAATCGTTAATATCTTATAATATGTATATTGAAAAATTATGTAAAATACATATTCTAAAACTACATGATGATACGATTCTAACAAGACCTAACTCGATTATTTTTTCAAATATATACTTGCAATAATATTAGGTCAAAGTTAAATAATGAACACTGTACAAAAGTCAAACATGACAAGATTGGTGGGACGGTGGGAGTATATGACTACACATTTACCACATTATGGATACTAGAATCTAAAATTTTTAATGAAACCACACCATATGTTTTTTGTGGTAAAATATACATTCATATATTGGTAAAGAACAAAGAGTAATGTGGTGATCCACAATGAATAGGTTGGTAAACCCTTGGTTATGTATGTGGTAAGATATGCTCGAAATATCAGGCTTTCTTCTTAATCTCGCATTTATTGAGCATTATGCATTGGCATATAATCTGAAATGTTTCACTTTGGAATTAGGCATTACAGATGTGTTACTCATTTTTCACTACTGATAACAGGCATAAGTGGTGCTTATGGCAATTTGAACATGATTTAATTAGCGCAGATGCAGACCCATAGGTAACGAACCCTTTGGACAAATATGGCTCAAATGGATTTTGCACTGTGGAAGGAAGTTGAAGAAATCATGTACCAAACTGCAAGAACTTACAGGTATGTTGTGTTTTTTTATTACTACAATAGCCGAGATGAGACAATGGCCGAACCAGCAACCTAAGATTTGGATAAAAAGTGAACATAATCGTCTTCTAGTTTCTGAAAGTTTTGTGATTTAATTCTAAGTTGTAGCAGCCACTTCACTCTTTAGGGCATAAAATGTAGTAATTAGTATTACTAAAAATAATTTTATAACTTGGTAATCACTAATCACCAAGGCAATCTTATATCCTAAAAATAGTAGCTTTAATAGATTGAATTTGCTGTACTCCTATACCAATAATGGCTTTAGTGAAGATTGCATCGGATAAACAGTAATTGTGCACGTTGTCTTGTCAGGGATAAAAAAATATGTTAGTTGCCATAGAGATATAAACCATATCTTTGATACCAAAAATGACTGAAACGCCACTAGACCGCAGATTCCGGGAAGCACATCGGAAAACAAATAGTGACCAAGCTTAATTTCATGAATAAGTACTAGCTTCATGATTACTTAGCAAAGTTAACGATAGATTTCGATCTGGCAGATGCTACAACAGCGGGAAGATTTCTAGCGGCTAAATGAAACTTGTTCGGTGGGCTAATTTTGAAACAGACCGACAGTCTAATAAATCGGTTTTAATTTTTTTTTTCTTTTCTAATATTGGCCGTAGACCAGAGTTGTAGCATCCGCTGCAAAAATAGACCGCCGGCCTCTTGTTTATAGCATCGTATCGTATTTGTATAGAGATTTTTGTGCTATATTTGTACTAAATGGTACTCCTAAGGCTCCTTATAAATGTTATTCCATATTTTTGCTAGATTTCTATATATAAAAAAAAACATAAATTCATTAATTAGTAAAGGACTATAAGTTAAATTCACATACCGGGAGGAATTAAATTACAACAGAAAACTCTCCCCATCAAAATTAACACTGTGCTATATTTTATCAGGGAATAAAACTACGTATTATGTACTTCACAAAATAAGAGAAGGGGGATCATGGTCCAACGGCAGGAGGGACTGCTAGATCCGGATCGTACCAAGTGTTATCGGGCTTTGGGTCATCACCAAAACGCACAGAACGCAAAATCCTCCCTCGTGGACTTTGGATCTAACACCGTTTGGGGCGGTGGGAATACGCTTTCCACAATACATTGGATCACCTTGAGCGATAGCAGCCCGCAAGAGTAGTTGTCATTCTGCACGAACACGGCTATACAGAATGTTCGTGCAGAATGACAACTACTCTTGCGGGTTGCTATCGCTCAAGGTGATCCAATATATTGTGGAGGGCGTACTCCCACCACCCCAAACGATGGTTAAACCAAAGTCCACGAGGTATGATTTCACGTTCTGTATATGGCGTTTCAGTGATGACCCAAAGCCTGGTAACACTTGGTACGATCCAGATCTAGCAATCCCTCCCTTAGTTGGACCATGATCCCCCTTCTCTCATTTTGTGAAGTACATAATACGTAGTTTTATTCCCTGATAAAATATAGTACATTGTTCATTTTGATGGGGAGAGTTTTTTGTTGTAATTTAATTTCCCCCCCGGTATGTAAATTTAACTTATAGTACTTTACTAATTAATGAATTTAGATTTTCTATAGAAATCTAGCAAAAATATGGAATAACATTTATAAGGAATACCTTTAGTACACATATAGCACAAAACTCTCTATACAAATGCAATACGATACGATAAATGTAAAATGCACATGCTACAAACAAGAGACCGGCGATCTATTTTTGCAGCGAATGCTACAACTACGGCCAATATTAGAAAAGAAAAAATTAAAAACCGATTTATTAGACTACCGGTCTGTCTCAAAATTAGCCCGCCGAACAAGTTTCATTTATCCGCTAGAATTCCTCCCGCTGTTGTAGCATCCGCCAGATCGAAATCTATCGTTAACTCGGCTAAGTAATCATTAAGCTTGGCCGCTATTTCTTTCCGCTGTGCTTCCCGGAATCTGCGGTCTAATGGCTTTTCAATCATTTTGGTATAAAAGATATGGTTTATATCTCGATGACAACTAACATATTTTATCCCTGACATGGCAACATGCACAATTACTGTTTATCCAAGGCAATCTTCACTAAAGCCATTATTGGTACAGGCGTACAACAAATTCAATCTTTTCAAGCCACTGTTTTTAGGATATAAGATTGCTTCGGTGATTAGCGATTACCAAGTTACAAAATTATTTTTAGTAATCTAATTACTAATTTTTATGCCCTAAAGAGTGAAGTGGCAGCCACAACTTCTTAGAATTAAATCACAAAACTTTCAGAAACTAGAAGAGGATTATGATCACTTTTTATCCAAATCTTAGGTTGCTGGTTCGGCCATTGTCTCATCTCAGCAATTGTAGTAATAAAAAAAGCACAAACACAACATACCTACAAGTTCTTGCAGGTTTGGTACATGATTTCTTCAACTTCCTTCCACAGTGCAAACTCCATTTGAGCCATATTTGTCCAAAGGGTTCGTTATCTATAGGTCTGCATCTGCGCTAATTAAATCATGTTCAAATTGCCATAATCACCACCTATGCCTATTATCAGTAGTGAAAAATGAGTAACACATCTGTAATGCCTAATTCCAAAGTGAACATTTCAGTTTATATGCCAATGCATAATGCTCAATAAATGCAAGATTAAAAAGAAAACTTGATATGCAAGAGGAGTAAAGGGGCTGTGGAGATATAAATATAAATAAGGTAAGATACATTTTTAATGGCAAAGGCTTGCATGAGTGAGTACATGTACATCTGCAAAAAGTCTCAACAGCAGTTTTGTAGGATGACTTTGGTTATTGTACATGAGTAACTATGCAAATGCTGATGTTCATAACTGGTTGTACATCTTAGTTTTAAGCAAGACTGGTTGAATTCTTAGAGTTGGAATGTTTTTGACTATTCCACTCACATAATACCTATGCGAAGAAAATAATTTTGATATATTTAAGGAAAAGTGATGACGAAGAATTAATAAGCTGGAATTCCGATTTACAATAAACCAAAAGAACATCAGTACAAACTACTTGTTGTTGCATGACAGGACAGTGAAAAAAGCTATGCCCAAAGGTGCACAACACCGCTATGAACTTATCAAACATCACATAGATAGAAGCCCTTATGGCACTTTTGCCGATTGCTTTCTTTTTGTCAAGAAAAGCAAGCATCGCTGGCTCAAAGCCTTAATGAAGTCAACCTCAATGCCAAGCTGCAACTACCGGTTAGGAATCCTTCTTGCCGATTAACTGGAAATCCTTGGGCGGCCAAACCTGTGAACAAAGATGTGCAGTGTTGAACTAAAGAAAGGGATTTTCCATATGAATAAGCAGCTACGCTAATAGAGACTGCATTGGAGGAAATAAGATCAATAATATCAATTCCAAGATAAACGCATTCAGGGTCTATTGCAAAAAGGGACTAGCGCTTTACCACAAGGAAAATTCTAGACTGCAGAAGTGCATATGGAACTGGACCGAACTGTCTTGAATCACAGACTTTCATATATATTATCTCCCTCAACCCAAACATGCCCCTTCGGTACCTAAACCATCGAAACCCAATCTCGAATTATTTACAGAATGGGCATATGGCCATGCAGGGGAAATAAGCAGAATGACACAATAAAATATATAATGCAAATGTATTGCCTGTAGCACGGAATATTTAACCCTAAACCCTGGAACCCATTTCCCATGGAATGATGAAAGCGAAAGGCACAAAGAATTAAGAGTTCTTTGTGATCGTAAAGAATGCAACGGAAAAATTACCACAATAGTCTTGTTTTCGTCACTCGTGTTGGGATCCAGTAGATATGAAACCTCTTCGCCTTCGATAGCCTTGACCCTCTTGGCGACAACCTTTTGAGGTTCGTCAGGGGTCCGCACGACAACTATGTCACCCGCCCCAATTTTCCCTAAACGCCTCGTCACAGTCTCCGCCAAGGCGATGTTTCCGTGATTGAAGGTCGGGAGCATACTGGGACCCACCAACTGCAAGTGCATGACGAAATCGAGCAAGTCAATTCAAAAATTCATGGCACAACCACATGAGAATAGAAGAGACGAGATAACCTAGTCCTTACCTTAATACCGTCGCAGAGGTAGTTTCCAGAGACATGGAGGAAGCAGAAGAATTGGGCTACTCGAAAGGTATTGTGCAGCGCTTCCCTCACAAACGGCGCCACTTCTTTCAGCCTCTCCATTCCCAGTCTGCTCGCGCAGCCGATATTTTCCGGTTGCCGGTTGGAGGAAACGGTCGCCGAATCGGCGATTTGGCGGCGAGTACCGGTTTGTGATGTGATACCCAATTCAATATCTTTTTTTTAAGAAAAATTGGGCTTAGTTATACGCTTCAGAACCTATTGTAGACCCAATACGCACAACAAGATTGGGCTGAACATTTAAAATTTCTTGGGCCAGGTTTGTTAATATCGGGATTCTTAGAGAGAGGGATCCATTAAAATATAATATTGAGAAAAAAGGCCCCTTCACATAAATAGGGAAAATTAGGGTCAAGGACCCTTTGAATTAGTTTGTATTTATAAAAGACCAATCCCTATAAAATTATAGATAGGACCCTCCCAAAGTTTTGACTCTCTAATTAGGACCCTACTATTTCCCTAATTCAATTAAGAACTAAACGAACGAATTAATTTAAAACAGAAAGAGAAAGAGAAAGAGAAGGAGAACACAACGGAGAAAGAGAACGAAGAACACACCGAGAAGGAAGAAGACACCGAATTCGCAGTTGCCCTATCTTTCAACAAAGTAATTATATCAAAAATAAGGGGAGGAGAAAGAACGAGAGAGAGTGGAAGAAAGACGAAGAGAGAGGACGTGGGATTAAAGCTGTGATGAGGATTTTCAAGTCCAATGCCTCTTCGAATGTTGCCGTGGATTTATGTGGTGGAAGCTTATCCCAAAAGGTATACGTCCAAGATCCTTTTCTGATCTAGTGCTTTCCTTGGGCCTTGGTTTCATTGATTGGTAATATTGGGTGCTAGGGTTAGGGTTAGTGATTTGGTTGGAATTAAGGAATTTCATTCACTAATTAGAAAACAGGGAAAGTGCAGCTTTTATATATCCTTTTCTATCTTTCCTTTGAGCAATTCTGTCAGGATTCAATGTGTTTCGAGGAGTGAATGGAAATCTTGAATTGGGATTTAGTTCATTTATGTTATTTGGATGCTTTGAATTGGGATTAGTTACTTTCTGTTATTTGGATGCTTGATATTTACTGGAGCTTTTTACATTTTCGAGTTTCTCATTGTGTGATGATTGGGTTGTGTTGTCTTATTTTAACATGGCACTGAAGTGATGCCTGATGCACCCAAAGTTCTGTAAGGGAATGTGAGTTTATGCTTATGTTATTTTGGCCGAAGTTTATTCAGGAATCATTTGCATTTGCATAAACAATTTGAGCCATATACTACCTGGAATTTGAATTTGCTTTTAATTATATTTACTGGAATTATTTTCTTGTTCATGATTCATTTCTAGAATGATTGACCTTGTAGCATATGAAACTATGAATTGAACTGAGGCTTGATCTGTGCATTCGAATTTTAATTGTCAGTTGATGGAATGTTTTGTTAATGCTCAGAGCTGATTCAGTTAGTTTGAACAAAAAATTTTACTTTTGGGGATGCTGCATTGTTCAGTTTCATATATATCTTCATGATCAAAGTTTCTTGTGGTTCTTTACTGGCTATTACTTCATGTCATTTGATTGGTCAACTTTTATAGCAAGGTGAATTCTTATTCAAAGTAATTTGGTTAGGGAGAAGTGTGCAATTGTGCTAAATCCATTATCTATGTTGTTGCTTTTAAAGCACCCTTAATAATGATTATTTATGTTTATTTTCAATACTTCATGCTCTCACACTCATCTGTTTGTGCACTTCCATGTTTGCGTCCAGATGTTTTTAATGTACATGCGGCTGCCAGTTTTATTTAGCTTTTGAATCCATATTCTTGTAATGTAGAACATGTGCATTTTCTTGTGGGATGTCATTTGTATAGATCTCAGTGTCTTTCTATGAGTTGATGTTTTTATTCTTATTATTTTCCATTTTTTCAGGCTGCAAACTACTTGCACATCCAGAACTTGCTTGATCTGTCATGCCAAGCTGTTGCTGGCATTATCAAGGGGAAAACTCCAGAAGAAATTCGCATAACTTTCAACATAGAGAATGATTTCTCTCCTGAGGATGAATTCGCAGGCATAATGCTTGGGCATTTGGGTGATACTAAATGTCCAGTCCTGACACTGCTGGTTTTCCTTTCCTCTACTTGGACATTGATTGAAAATTCTTTCAGTTAACAATTAGTTGGTACATTGATCCAAATTATGTCTGCAACTGCATATTAGTCCATTAGTTGCCTATAAAGCATTTGCCATCATATGCTGGTGACTTTGCAGCAACTAGCTGCAGTGGTTTAATGATTATTTATTGGGTGACAGATTCTTTGAACTTTATTTACTACATTGTGACTCTTACTTGCTGATCACAAATTTGTCTGTCTGCAGTTGTTTCACTAGCTCATTTCTTTGATTTTTTCAGAAATTGATCCAGGTAAATCCATCCAAGAATAGGGTAAATTTTTACTTGTCTTGATTATATTTTGAGCACGTGAGGGAGTACAACTCGAATTTCTTTATTCTGCCTCTCATTAATAACAAACTTCAATATATGCTTCCTCTGCTTTTTTTTTTCTCAACGGCGCGCGTAGCGTAGCGCGTGTCAAGAAGAGTTCTAGTATATATATATATATATATATATATATATATATATATATATATATGTATATAGATTGAACACGGTCCTGGCCTAACCCATGGATGGTCCTGGAAACCATCCGCATAACCGTCCTAGCAACATTTAACTCTTTCCCACAATTCTGACTATACATTTACCATATTGGACCATTTTCTTACCATATATATTGAAAAATTTACCACATTTGAACATTATTCTTTATCATATAAATTACTACACATTTACCATATTGAAATTTAATGTTTTACCATATATGACTACACATTTACCGCGTTTGAGTATCATTCTTTACCACGTATGACTACACATCTACCACAATGGAGGATATAATTCTTTTTATTTTCAAAACTTTAAATATTTTAAATTGTTTGATTAAATTTATTTTTTCAAAAAAATACGTTTTAATTAGGAAATTTGCACATTTTCAACGTTTTTATTTTTATTTTATTATTATTTTTAAGGACGACTTTTGGACGCTTCAAAAGCACAGTTCCGTTTACCGTACTCTGGTAAATTGCATATTACCAAATAATTTAAAATATTACCAAACTCATCGTGCATCTTACCAAACTCATCGTGTATGCGTTACCACGTTAGGTTAAATCCTTACCATTGTTACTAGTGCTCAGGTACCACATTGATGTTGTTTGGTTACCACGTTTAATAATAATAACTTTTACAACACGGCATAGCAATATCAATAAAACCACGCGCAACAACTCAAACAAAAGCTAACTAGGAGGAATCGAGCTTGTAAAAAACATAAAAGCTTAGAATGTTGAATCCCTTCTGGAGAATTTAGTGAAACATATAACCATGTTCGGAAATACGAAAGAGTTCGAATTGACTACACACCTTGTACCTAAGGTAGAACATATAATTTACAATCTACAGTCACCATTACGACGACTTAGATATAATTGGATGGAGATATTGATAGTTAAATACACAATCGGAACTATATTATGAGTATGTAGAAGATTCTCTTAAGGAATGCATTGAGAGATATTAATGTGGAAGTTTCAATCATGTATATAATATACATACATTTTGATGCATGACAAGTATACTTATGGGCACAATTTTAATTAATTGAGATAATAGGGTAATACATAATTAATCTAGACGAAATAATGACTTCGATTTTGAACCCAAAACCCTCGAACGAACAAACTTACCACATTCGCCTATGTGTTTACCACATCTATACTACATGTCATACCATTAATATATATGATAAGATTACCACAATCTTATTCGCCTACTTACCATTACATTCTTTAAAAACCCCTAAACCCTATAATTCTTAGAAAAACATACTCCATAATCCTTAAAACCCAAAAACCCTAAACCCTAACCCTACATCTCGTAAAACCATATACACTAAACCCTAAACCATACACTGTTAAGATAAAAATAAATAAATAATTTTTTTAAAAAAAAACGAACCAACTTACCACAAAATTAATTAGTTAATATAATTAATTCATATTCTTTATCATATTATCTTTACCACGTGTAAGAATGTGATCATTACCACGTGTAACATTCCAGGTTTACCACAAACCGGGTCAATCTTACCACATAGCATCAAGCGATTTACCACAGGGTTGCCACATTCTTTACCACGTGTAAGGATGTTATCTTTACTGTCTAAGAGTCCAGATTTACCACAAACCATGTCAATCTTACCACATAACAACATGCAATTTACCAAGGCTTCGATTTTGAACCCAAAACCCTCAAACGAACAAACTTACCACATTCGCCTATGTGTTTACCACATCTATACTACATGTCATACCATTAATATATATGATAAGTTTACCACAATCTTATTCGCCTACTTACCATTACATTCTTTAAAAACCCCTAAACCCTATAATTCTTAGAAAAACATACTCCATAATCCTTAAAACCCAAAAACCCTAAACCCTAACCCTACATCTCGTAAAACCCTATACACTAAACCCTAAACCATACACTGTTAAGATAAAAATAAATAAATAATTTTTTAAAAAAAAAAAAACGAACCAACTTACCACAAAATTAATTAGTTACTATAATTAATTCATATTCTTTATCATATTATCTTTACCACGTGTAAGAATGTGATCATTACCACGTGTAACATTCCAGGTTTACCACAAACTGGGTCAATCTTACCACATAGCATCAAGCGATTTACCACAGGGTTGCCATATTCTTTACCATGTGTAAGGACGTTATCTTTACTGTCTAAGAGTCCAGATTTACCACAAACCATATCAATCTTACCACATAGCAACATGCAATTTACCAAGGCTTGATCGCAACTGAGTCGGGCTTTTTGTGTTTGAATTGGGGGTGATTAGGTATTTTCCACCTGAGGGCATTTCAGTATTTTCCCCAAGATGATTAGATTAGTTTAAGTAGATTAGATTAGTTTGTTGTTTTGTTTTAAAAAGATGGGGTCCCTAAGTGTAATGTCTTGCCAATGGGGTCTTTGACCTTAATATATATGTGCAATGGGTCCCTTCTTGTAAGAAGCCCATGTTATAAATAGGGACCCATAGTTTCTAATACTTAACAACAAATAGAGCCGAACCGAGCCGAGTTGGACGTGTTTGAGCTCGGCTCGTTAAGCGCTCGAGTTCATCTCGTGTTCGTTCGTTAAAGTATTCGAGCCTGAAATCATGTTCGAGCTCAGTTCGTGAAAATGTTCGTGAGCTCGAGCTCGTGTTCGGCTCGGCTCGTTTAGTTCAAACGAACCAACTTATTATTTTGTTTGGCTCGGCTCGTTTAGCTCGAATTCAGCTCGTTTGGCTCGATTTAAAATTTACCTAAATTTATAATTTCTTTCATAAATAAATATAATTTCATCTCATCAACATCAAATAAACATCATCAATCAACAAGAAGACAGAGAATATCATACACATCAATTCACCTAAGAAACACAAAGAATTTCATAATAATTGTCACAACATCCATATACATATTCACCAACATCTTCACCTTCTTCATCCCTATTACCTCGCTCCACAAAGAAATGAGATTTTTAATTTATGAAGTAAGTAATTGTTGTGTACTGGGGAATAAAAATAAACTTCACGACAGTAGCATTGATTGCAACCATTGTAACTTCAAGGTATGCGGAACCATACTACTAGAATTATTTTCTTTCAAAAGAAAAAACAGACTGCGCTAATTTCTAAAAAGTCATACTATAACTCAAGCAAAGGCTCAACACCCCAATGACAACGAAACACTCAGCAACGCCGCCGCCACCAAGAAGCAGGTCCAAATCCTAGGCGTAACGGAGGGAAGAAACACTGGGCTAAACTCACGGAACTAAAGGAGTAAATCAACAACAATCGAAAATCCATCAACAACCATCCAAAATACAAAAAACATACCGGTGGAGACTAAGATATGGGTAGAGTCGCAGAGGGTCGGTATCCGTCGGATGAGAGGATTTGATGGCCGGCGGCCGGTGGAAAGCACGGGGACGGCAGCAAGCCAGTGACGAGCCGATGAGATCTGGAATGAAGAACGGGGTGGGGGACAGGGGACTGTATAAGAAGTACTATGAGGGTAGAATACATAATTAATAATAGGTTTGGGGAGAAATGTATAATATTAAAAACTAGAAGTAAGGAAGCAATTTGTTTTTTCGATGAGAAGTAAGGCAGCATTTGGGAAACGAAATTTGCTTATTGGGAAAGAGGTTTCAGGTTTCCCTCCTCTAATGTCTGTCTCTGTTACTTGTTTTGGGGATACACAGAACGAGAGACGATGATGAGTTCGTTCCCACCTCCCCGCCCGCCGGACTCAATCCACCACCGCCTTATAGAGTTTGTCAAAACTGCTCTCATCAACATCTTCGTCTCCCCTTACGCTACTGTATATCCGTTTTTCCGTTTTCTTTTGGATTTAGTTTTCTATGCTTTTATGTCAATGCTCGTGCTTCTGTACTTTGCCTTTATTTTTTAAAACAAAAAGTACAATAAATTCCTGTGTGCCTGTTTCTAATTAATTACTGTGTGTTGAAAGGTCTGTGATTTGTATTGTGGGAAAGTACCTGACGAGGAAAAGTGGGATGAAGCTCAGATTGGTCACTACATTGGAATTGGTAGTTTGCTCTTTTTTCTATTTGGTTCAATTTTATTTCATATATGTATTATGTTGTTTACAAATGTATGAATAAATGGGTGTATTGAGTTAATAATTTGAGTTGCTGTAATTTGTAGTCAATTTGAGTAGCTCTGCTAGCGTGCTACACTTTGTTGTGTAATTGTTGTTATTAATTCCTTGTTGCTTGAAAGTGTTGGATAAGGATGGTTTTTGTGATTATTGTCATTTAACTTTGCAGATGTGTCTACTTCTGGAGTGAGTGAGGTGCGGGAAGCCTGGGAGAGCGCTAGGAAGACTTACACTTCTGAGTTTCTCGAGTGTGATCCTTGCATTGTGAGACATTGAAGCCACTTGTTCACTGACGTTGCATGTTTTCTTATGGTTTCTGTCTGAAATTAAAGTCAAATTCTCTTGGAGAGGTCAACCCTGTCCAAAGTAAAGTTACTGGTTAAGTTTCTTTTCAGATAATTAGAGAGATTGATTAGTACGGAAGGATAACACGAGTGCAAGAGACTGTAAAGGATGAGGCTCCTTTATTTCGAGGATAAAATTTATTTGTTTGGTGGTAGAATACAGGAGGAGACATTAGGTGCTTTTACTTGAAACTCTAAAAAGGGAATAATAACATGCCGTGAATCCTTTTTAATGTTATACTAACAGAATGAAGAAAGCTGATTTGGTGGCGAATGTTTGGAAATGTTGCATTGAGCCTTATGAATTCAGTTTTGCTCTGGTTATGCTACACTAGTTATCAAACTCATGCCTTCTCCAGGATGATGTAGACTTGCATTGGAAAAAGAAAGAGAACCAAGCTGATATTGTTTTCTGCATGCAGCATTTGCCAGTAAGTGCCGCTCAGTTGTGTTTCCCCTGGCTTGTATCGTAATGGTTGAAAAAAAAAATAGATATGAACCTTACATTGGTGTGCTGGCAGTTGTGTGTTGAGACAGAGGAGAAAGTGAAACGACTGCTTCAGAATGTCTCGTTGTTGCTGAAGCCAGGAGGCTATTTTCTTGGTATAACTCCTGACTCATCCACTATCTGGTATGATACGAAATTATTTGATTTTTTCCTTCACATAATCTATACTGATCTTACTTTTAGTTATTTTTTGTAAACAGTTTTTGGCATTGAAGAGTTCATAAAGTTTGTACTATTTTTCTTTTTTTAACTTTCCATCAAGAATGGCCTAACAAACCAAACACTGGATTGATTCCATTTTCCTTTGATAGAAATCTCTTCTTTTATACCTACTTGCTCTGCTGTTTCCTTAATTGCTTTCATAGTTTACATCTCATAAATATGTGGTCTCACTATCAATACTCATAAATTGAATAAAACTTAGTCTTTTCTTGAGTAACACAAAATTTTGAGATCTTTTGTTGTGACATGAATTATTGAATTTGCTTCAGTTGGTCCATGGACTGGTATTGCATGCTTCACTGATGTTTTAAACTTTACTGGAATGCTTTATTGCTTTCTAAGTCATAAGCTCCTGTATTCTTTGAAGGGCTAAGTACCAGAAAAATGTTGAAGCATACCACAATAAGGGAGGTGGAATGAAGCCCAACATTGTTCCCAACTGCATTAGATCTGATAGTTATATGATCACTTTTGAAGTTGAGGAAGAGAAGTACACAACCATATGATGTTTATCTCTCCATTACATTATCTATTTTCTTGAAACACTCAGATGTTTTCATATGTATAAATCATTTTCAGGTTTCCATTTTTTGGTAAAAAGTACCAGCTGAAATTTTCTGGTGATGTGTCTGCTGAAACTCATTACCTAGTGCATTTCCCAAGTTTGATCAGGTTCGTGTTCAGAGTAACATCATGTTTCTAGTTTTTTGTTGTATTTTATTTTTTCTGAATCATTTTCTATATGAAGTAAACTGAATATGTATTCATGGCTTAAAGCTGGTAGCTAGCTTATTGTAAATCATTTTCTGCAGGTTGGCTAGAGAGGGTGGTCTTGATTATGTGGAGATTCAAAACTTGACTGAATTTTATGATGACAATAGGTAATAGATTCACTTCAAACATCATTCGATGTTCATCCTGTTTGTATCCTGTATATGTAAATAATTGAATTCAAATACTCTAATTTACGCAAATGGTGATCTTAACTTATATATGTCCATTTTGCGAGTTTGGAATTTGCAGTGGGAATGTTTTGGAGCGAGTGCATCCGCTAGCGGATAACAAATATCATCACGCTCCGAAACATCCCCAGTGTAGATTATCAAAGATATAAATAATAAATTAACCACCTATTTCATGCTGTTGAACTCTGGCCAAGGATGTGACATGAAAGTCCGATGTGCATTCTTTTTTATGCTTTTGACTTTTGAGGAGGTGGCCGTTGAAAATGTTGCAGTAAAATTGTTGAATAGCAGTTTTGAAGGTTATTTGAGTAGGAGTAGCATTTGGAAAATGATGGTTGCTTTTATTGGACGTTCTCTTGTGTTGAATGCAATTCAAATGTGTTGGATTTTGAAAACAAGAACTAAGCACTGTATACATATATTAGAAGGTTTCATGCTTTGTTCCTGTGACAGCTATGGTACATGAGTTACATCTGGTCATGAAATTGGATAATTGCATTTGCATACCTTTTTTTTTCCCTAAGATTGCAGAAGAAGCTTGCTCTGTGTATGTAAATGAAATAAGCTGTCACATTGAATGACAATGAATGGAAACCTTAAGGGAGGCTGAATTATAAGAAATCCCACTTGAAGAGGATATTATTGCCTTGAAGCTGCTTGTGGTTGTAAATGTTGCTTATCAGATGGATCTTTTTGAGCTGTAACTTTGTTGTTGATGATGTTTCTAATATATCGAGATTCAAGTCCCATATGTCTTTCGTTTTTGAGAATGGTGCAATATGCTGGGTGTTAGCGTTCAAAGAGTTGACATTTTTGAACTGTTTACTTCCTCCTCCTGGTTTTCAATGTCCTTTATGATTTCTGACCTTCTGACTTGGCAATGAAGACCACAATTTGCTGGCATGCTGATGGATGCTGGTCATAACCTCGTCGATCAAAGAGGGAGGCTTCTTCAGAGATCATTTGATGTTTTAGGTGATTCCCTTCACATAACAAATCATTTCATTAGAATTCTTCTGAGTTCCTGCATATCCATACAACAATGATTTTCATTAAGTGACCCCCTTACAGGTTTATACACGACATTCATCTTTCAAAAGCCAGATCCAGATATTGCTCCTCCTCTCATGACACCAATGTTGGAAGATATTGGCCACAATCTTGATGAGGTAAGTGTCAGAGTTTTATAAGTCCTTCATAATACCTGCTGTTTATAACAAATTGGGCGGGTAGTGAATGTGGCTTATATGTCACTACCGTCTGTTTCTAATTTTTACTTTTTGGGGTAGATTTTTATTTGAGTATATCATTTGGTATCGTTCTGAGTCCTTCGTTGTTATCCGACCTTTTATTTGAACACACCATCTTCCAGGTAAATGCAAGTTTTAGTAGTTTTTAGTGTTTTAGGAACAAAACTGAATTTGATATGTTCTACTCATTCACCAAGATACTCTTACACTACAAATAATAATGTGCACTGTGATCAGGTTTTTTGAAAAAATCTGAGCCTTTCTATATAACTGAACTAATGAAGAGATGTTTATGGCTTTATGCTTATTTACGTGTGATTGGGGCATCATACACATTCAATCAGTGCCAAGACATGCAATCTAATTATCAGCCGGTGACTGCCTTTAGGTGCAACAATGGTAAATTGGCTTCTCAACTCTCCAATGCCACAATTTCACAACAAACACAAGTGCAGTCGCCAATTAGTGTTGCGGCCTCACTTATCCAATTTCTTTGTTCGTTGATCATTCTGTCAGCATCACTTGCACTGTTGCAGATACATTTCACCTACTTTCATGTTTTTCTAATAATCTCTGCAACGAAACAGAATTTACTATTATTCCAAGTGCAGTTACAAAAATTTACCACTGTTTTATTCACCATGCATTATTTCATCCAATGCTCAATATTGGTAGCAAATCTGCTATGCTCCACTATGATATATGCTAATTAAAACGACACTACTTTGCTGCCACAGAGAGATTGGCCACCAGTTTCATGGAGGGACGATGACAAGAATGTGCCTGCACCTGCACCTGTGACTCTGGCTGCGCCTGTGCCTGCGCCTGCCCCTGCACCTGCACCCACACCCACACCCGTAGCTGAATCAAGTTCGAGTTTGAATAAGATAAGTGAACAGAAGGGCATACTAGGGCCAGGGCCTGCAGAGCTACGGTTTCCAGAAGCTATCTGAAATGTTAAATGTAGGAGAAAGTAGTAGGAGGAGGAACCAACTAAGGTATGTCATGCCCAACACTCAGTAGCTAGGATCACATTCACTGAGCTTACTGATGATACTAGCCTCTTTTATGTACTAGTACATGTTAATTCCTGTGGAATGCTTTATTTAATTTGAGTTAGAACTTAAAAATATGTACTATCATGTAGTATTATTGATAGGCCAAGAACACACAGAAAATCAAACAGAGTTGTTGGCTGCCTCGAATGATGGTGTAATAAATTCACATTTTCGAACACCCTCCTTGCTGAAGTGCAAAAAGTGGTCTTATATCCCACTTGTTAAGTTTCAAATCACTTTGGCAAAAACATTCTCCCAAATGCATCTACGAGATCGGCCTCACCTTCTTTATTACTTCAACATTATTCCCATGATCTATCTCTGTCGTATATCCACCTACGACAATGAAGCATAATCCTTTGAAGGCTTTTCTCATGGCCAGCCACCAACAAGCTTTTTGCCCTCCTTTTTTGGCTCAAGGACGTGGCAATACATTGGGTTGTATTGATTGATTGACTGACTGAGCCATGTAGAGGCCAAGGGCATCATCAGGATTTAAATCTGTGCAGTCGTCGTTGGATTCTGTAGGGAGAGAAGCGTATGCCGACTACTCTATGGCCCTAAATGTCATTTGTCAAAACCCATTTGGCCCGCCCATCATTGATCATTTTATGTGTATGTAGTTTAGACTTTAGAAATATAAACAGGCCATGTACCTACCCACCTACCTACGGCCTACCTGTACATGGAGTAGGGTTGTAAACGAACCGAATCGAACCGAATACCACAGTATTCGCTTTGATTTGATAAGCTTTTCGAATATTATCGAATCGAATCGAATTATTCTATAAGGTAATTTAATAATTAATAAAATTAATTTTAATTATTAAACTTAAATATTTAATTTGATTTATAGATCAAATTTAATATTTTAATATTATATATAAATATATTTATATTAATTAGTAAATATAGTCACTAAAATTAAAATTTTAAATTATTTAACAAAATAAATTTATATATTTATATATAATTTTAGTATAAAATCGAATATCGAATCGAATCAAATATTAATCGAATATCAAAATTTCGAATAATTTCGAATCGAATCACGAATCGAACCAAAAATATTTGATTCTTTTTCAACCCTAACATGGAGTGAAGAAGAGAGGCATTGTAGTAGTAGCTATCTGTATCTTCCAACAATGAATATTGTATGTATGTCATCAATGAATGATACTCGTAAATTCCAACAAGTGCCAACAGCTGAGCCAACACACACTTGAAAAAATGAGAATTACTTATGTAAAGAGAGTATGTGCATAATAGTAATGTGGATATTGGCCGGAGATGACGGCGCATGCAAACTGTAAAACTATTGCCACAGACGACGACATAGTACAAATCAACTTAATTATATATATATATACTAGTCCTCATGTCGCGCGCTACGCCGCGCAGATTCGATAAATGCAATATTTCAACATGTTATAGATTGTAGATATAGAATAACAATTCAAATATATAACCATGTGTTTCTTTTCATTTCTGCGGCTGCAAGAAGGAAGAAAACATCACCATGTGTATGAGATATTGCAATGTAATGTAAGTAAGAAAGCTAAAACACACGTGATGCTCATAAAGTCAAATCAACAGGCTTCTTTAGAAGCTTGTAAGCTTTATGCAGAATAAGAGAGACTGATGCATTTATTTGAAACCAACAGTGAACCAACCTAACTATTAAACTATTTCATAGTAGTATTAGTCTAGCTGCCCAACTTCAGTTTATATGATTCCAAATGTACCCATTTACATGAAGTCATTTATGTTCGAACCAGGAAGACTCTCCAGTCTCCATATCAGATGTGACACATTTGAATGCAAATAATGTTGGGAAGCATGACCTCCTGCTCTGCAAAATAAAAAGATAAATTACCTTATCAGAAATTTGTTATTGCAGACAAAAATTCGCTATATTTTCATCGAAAGTCATATGTATGTACCCAAAATTTGCAACTGAATTCAGAAGAAGAAGCGCCCAAAAAAAGGGAATCGGTTGTGAATAATATGACAAATTAAAGAATTGCAAAGAAATGAAAAAAATAGGCAGAAAATCATTCAAGAAAATTACTATAAGCAATTCATGTGCTTCGTCAAGTGTAGACTTGAATCAAAAACATATACGCCACCAACAATTTTAACACATAAATGATATTCTTTTATTAAGAACTCATTATGACATCAGTTTAATTATTAGTTCAATACCATGCTAAATTTGAACCCAGCTGCCCGTAGATGATCTTGTGTCTCTTCTTCACCCACTTCTTGATAATTGGCAAAGTTTGAGAATTAATCCTACATTAAACATATAAGTTGCATCACTCTGCAAAGGATAGATGAGGTGAATCGGCCAATGCTTCCTGAAGAGAAAGGAAATGCATTAGCTTTTTGGAAACCTATGCCCATCATTATGCTCCCCGAAAGGAGGAATTACAAACCAGTACTAACCTGATTGTGAACGAAATCGAAAAGAGAATGACATCCAATAATTACAATCTCATCTTTGCTTGATTGATCCAGGAAAGTGTGCAAAATAGTCCGTAGACTATTTGCAAACAAAGGCCTGATGGAAGAAGGGAAGCACAGAATTATTAGATACTTTCCTTAAAAAGGATGAATGATATATTTTGAATTCGTGAAAATTAAAATTCTTTGATTTGGACTACTAATCTATTATATCTCACAGTCACCCACACAAACAAAGAGCACAAAACCTGAAACCAGTTCATAGTACCATGCATTTCCAGTCTATTAACATAAGAAACAAGTAAATATAGTAGACCCATACCAATGAAAGGATCGGGCTGCCGAAATTTGTTGTATCCTGCTTCTCCAGCCTCTAGCATTCTGTCAATAAACATCTTCCTGGATGGGATAGAAATCATCTAAAACAAAAAGTTAGAAATTTATCCTAAGTCCATGAATCCATATCCATTGTTATCATCAACTAAAGCAGAAACTGAAAAACTCATCATTTCTTGACACATAAACAATTGATCAAGTTAAGCCACTAATAATTGAGCAATCATTCCAATTTGAACTACATAGATCTGCAACTCAAGAAAAGCTTCAAAAAGAAATTCCATGGTTAAAATAGGATGCAAAATCCTAATATAGTCAACAATCTCACTCTATTTTACACAAATTTATTTCACCATCACGACACAATAGAAACAAATGCCTAAAAGTAAAAAAAAAAAAAAACAAAGCCAATTCGGAAAGGGAACAAACCACGTGCTTGTTGGCGTCAAACCTCTCCCTGAGCTCATCAGCCTTGAAACACATATGCAAAAACCGAAAAATCGAATCAAAGAAAAACCAAATTATAAGCATTGTACAGAAAACGTAAAGTCAAACAAAATTAGTGATTAAAAGTTGAGATCCAATCAACGCAGATAAACCCCCAGAAATGGGGGCAGAGGAAATTTTACATCAGGTATTCAGGTTAAAAGAGGTGGTTGCATAAGCCATAAAATTCAGGCAAAAACAGTGAGGTCAAACAACACTAATCGTGCGGACTGTATCTCGAATCTTAAAGATAACTAAATGAAACCGGAAATTAAAGCGAACAGAAAGGAACTGCGGACGATTCCAAAAAAAGAAATTTAGAAGCAGACAGCAGTGCAATGTAGCTAAAAACTCTACCAAAGAAAATGTGAGTGTAGGCAGTAAAGCCGTGCGAAGAGAGGAAAAAAAGGGTATGGACTTACCATGTCTTCAATTGCAGAGAGTTATCGAGGCCGGACACGGTGGCCGGATTTATGAGAGCTCTGAGAACGAGGAGATGGAGGGCGGCGCCTCGCGAAAATGGCGGATGAGAAAAGATGTAGAGTTTTGGGGAGGAGACGGGTCGGAGCCAAAGGAGAAATAACAATGGATCATCCAAATGGGGAAATACACACGAGGCCCTAACGCGTGCTGCCACTCCTCCCTACGACCGCCCCCTCGCTGCAAAGAGCAAAGGGATCGCCTTCGCATTGTCTCTCGCGGCAATCGCCTTCATTTTAAACATGAGGACTTTCCGACGGTTTAGTGGACGAAACGCTTCCAGTGGCGAGGGCTGCAGGAAGCAGAGAACTGAAGGAGAAAGAAGCTAAAGAAAAAAAAATGTGGAGCACATTTGCGATGGAAGAGGCGCAAAAAACTTCATGAACTTCGGCGTCTCGATTGCAGCAAGCCGCAGACAGCGGTGGTTGAGAGAAGGCTGCAAATTGAGGATAGAAGAGGAATGCGAAGCCAGGAATGGCTTAAGTCGGCGGCAGGTGGGAGAAGACGTAGGAAAGGGATGAGAAGAAAATGATGGGCCACCACTGTGATGAGGAGTCTTGAAGAAGCCATAGCAGAAACAACAAAACAATGTAAGTTGAAAATTGATGCGAATTCATGGGTTATTTTGGTAATTTCAGGTGCCGAAAGCACAGTGGCAAGGCATATATATTTAGATATATATAATATGAAGAAATACATGACAGAAACCGATCAGAGTTTGTAAAATTCTTTTCTACACTCAATTTAGTTATAATTCTTTTTTTGCCCTAATGGCACGAGTCTAAGTCACATGCCAATCAAAAGGACCCGAGTACCAATAGTAATGTTTGCTAGTGATCCGAGTGAACGTGTGGAAGTATTGAACAAAGAAAATTAGGCGAGTGAACGTGTCCGAGTGAACGTGTGGAAGTATTGAACAAAGAAAAATTATGCGAGTGAACGTGTCGGAGTGAACGTGTGAACAAAAGAAAATTTAGCGAGTGAACGTGTGGAAGTGTGGAACAAAAGAAAATTTAGAGATTGGGCCTCATATGTGGGCCTTGATGGAGGAGTGGCACTCACAAGAGGGAGAGTGGCACTCACTAGGACATCGAGTGGACGAGTGGGCCTTGCTGCAGAGTGGGAGAGTGGGCCTTGATGGGTTTAGGGTTGCAGGGAGTGGACGAGTGGGCGAGTGGGCTCTTGAAGTAGTTGCAGATTGAGCGAGTGTGGAGATTGAGCGAGTAGATCGTCGCCCCCGACTTCGACGTCCACCGCCCGCCGCCCGCCGCCCGCCGCAACGCCAATCTTCCCGCTATCGACTCAGACAACGAGAGACGCCGCCGTCGAAAAGCCTTCTCCTTCCTCTCCTCCGTTTGAAATCTCGCTCAGGCTGTTGGAAGTCCGGCCGCTGCAGCCGACGTCACCGCCGAGGCGCCGCATCTCACTGTCGTCGTTTCCCGTCGTCACCGCCGCGCCCTCGTTTCCCATCTTCACTACCGCCGCCGCTGGAGTGGTGACATGGAAGGCAACGCCGCCGCCGCTTCCGCATCCGGCGAGGTTAGTGATTTAAGAAATTTTTGTAGTCTTTGTTAGATTAGATTTTGGTATCCATTGTTATTTTTGTTGGAATTTTTGCATCCGATTGAATTTTATTTTCTAAATGCCTTGTTTTCTTTGTATGCCGAGGTCTTGATTTTGAATCAGAGAAAAAATTATGTTTGGTTCCTTTTTTTGGTTAGGATTTTGTACCCTTTGTTATGAATTCTGCAATGGACATACACACTCTGTGCAGGTTGTTTTGTGTTGTTATTTTTTTGTTTAAATTTTGATCCTCTCATTGGAAATAAAAGGTGCTGTAAATTCAGATATAAAACCCCTTTGATAATGCAAGTCTTGAACTTTTTAGGGCATAAATTTGGAATGTAAGCTTCTGTTTGAACTTTACAGGCCATTTACTATTTGTTCTGTTTGATGAGTTTGGTCCTTGAATAAATAATAATTTGGTTGGATTTGGATTAGATTCAAATTTGTTGTGGTTTAGTGAAATTTTTAAACTGTAAATTTGGGACAAGGTTGGATTGGAATCTCTGTAGTTTTATTTAGATCTCTCTAGTTTGGCAATATCTGTAGTCAAATTATGTTTGACAATCCCTGCGAAAATATAATTTGTAGAAATATGCATTAGCATCACTATAGTTTGCAATTGTTATATGTAAATTGTTTATGAATTGGATATTCTTGTTCAACTGTGTATATAAATATATATATATAAATATGCTTAGGTTGCGTGGAGTTGGAAGCGACCGAGGACTAGGCATGTAGCATGTAATATTAATGGATACATTAGACTATTTATTGTAGAGATTATTAGGAAGGGGCTAAAGGATGCAGGCGGGGAGGATTTAGTAGCTAGGTTCAGGGATTCGTGCTTCGGTCATTTTTTAAGACCGACATGGGACACAGGTGCCCCTGGGTACACAGCCATTCATTCGTTGTTCACCAACGAAGTTATTATACCTGGTGCGGGTGAGGATTTGTTTACCTTTAGAATAGGGGAAGAATTTATTACTTTCGGTCGTCAGGAGTATGCGTTAATCACGGGCCTCCGATTTGGGACAACCGATTTTGATATAAATAGTAGTAGGGTTCATTCACAGCAGAGTGTGTACACGCGATATTCCGCCACTGTATCTGTTACGGGGGATAGACTTAAGGATAATTTTGAGAGTGGAGTATTCAAGGGCAGTGCAGAGGACTCCCTGAAAGTAGCAAAAGTCCTAGCAGCATATTTTCTCGTTTTGGGGTTGGATGGACAAAAGAAAATCCCTGATCATTGGCTGTGGCATTTAGTGGAGGACGAGGAACAGTGGGAGTCATTCCCTTGGGGTGCATACAGTTGGGACCGACTACGGCACTACATTCGGGATATACCCATTGTGATAGAAGGACGCAAACTTTACCATGTGTATGGTAATTTGTTGGCAGTGCTGGTACGCATATATATTTATATGCAATTAAATAATCTAAATTTAAAAATGCAAATCCCTGATCATTTTTTGTACATTTGATGAATTTATAATTTTAAATGTACTAGGTATGGGCGGTTGAGGCTGTACCAGATTTGGAGGGACGTGTTGCTGTGAAGATTGATGGAGCTGAGCTCATCCCGCGGATGACGCGGTATACATTTCCAAGAGGTCATGGATACGATTACACCGCCTTTTTCGATTCGAAGGTAACAAAATATACCTAAGTTTAATCCTAATTTACTACATAGTATCAATCCCTTCTATTAAGTGGCTATGTTTTATGTTTTATGTTTTATTTATTTATTTTTTTTAGAGAAAGTGTATAGAGAGGTTGGTTCCACGTCCGGAGGAAGCGGGGGCGGTGTATTTACAGCATTTGGGTGTGCCTCTCCCACCATGTGCTCGTTACGTGCATATAGCCGCACCCAAAAGGCGAAGTAAAGCTCATAAGAACAATAGTGTTCTTGATTTTCATGATGATGATGATGATGAGGGCGCCGCGCTAGAGCCTGCACGCAAGAGAGTGCGCACCCGAGCACATGCGCCTGAGCATGTCCGACAGGTTGGGGAGGTGCCAGTTGGGGGGGTACGTGGGGGGACTAAGGGTGATGTCTCGGGGACGGGGAAAGTTGATGAACGAGCGGACAAAGAAAGGGTAGATGCGCGCACGGATGAGGATGATGCACCCACTGGGAGGGTAGCTCCTGAGCAGGAGGCTTTATTGCACCGCATTGCATTGATGCTCACTGAGGAGAGACACCACATTACTGCCGATGTGAGGCGGGAGGGAGACCGTGCGTTACAGGGAACGGATCGTATGAGGGGAGAGATGCGGTTAGAGATGCGGAATGAGTTAAACCGGCTGAGGGCAGATATGAAGGATGAATTGGCTAAGCAGAAGACAGAGATGCTCGGTGAATTGGCTAAGCAGAAGGATGAGTTAGTTAAACTAAGGGAGGAGAACAGTTTGCTGAAGGAAGAAATTAGGCGGGGTTTTCGAATACTCGGTACGTTGATTTAAATTTTTTGTTTTCCTGTAATTGAAATGATCAATTTTATTTTATTTGATTTTTATACTGAGACGATGCAATATATCTTATAATTATGATTCGGTGTTGTATGTAACAGCTTCCGAGCACCACGCATGTGATGATACAAATGCCCGGATGACACGACCTTACGATCAGATGGTCACTGGTATGTGCACTTAATATATTTAACTGCAGACTGTTTTTAATAACACTTGATGATACAATTAATATTGTGATTATGGTCTGGTGTTGTTGTATTTAACAGATCCAGAGCATCATTCACGTGATGAGACCTATGCCCGGAGGACACGACATTGCGATGAAACGGCCACTGATAATTGTAATAAATATATTTCTAATTTAAATCATGCACTTGATTTGATTTTTCCTGCTTTGTCTAATCTTTTTAATAAATTATTTTTGCAATTTTTCAATACATCTAAGCTTATAATCGTGGTATGGTCTTGTATGTAACAGCTGTAGAGCACCGTTCAGGTGATGACACGGCTGCCCAGACTACACGTGATTACAATCACACGGCCTGGGGTACGTGTAATTAATATATTTTCTTTCCACCGTTTTAGATTTCTAATTTAGGAATTAAGGTTTTGTGCAACATTAAACAGGTACTGATCAGAAGTTCAGTGAGCACATTGATCTCAAGGAGACTCCTTTATTATTCGACATGAATACAACTCGTATGTGTTATTTTTTTAGTATAAGAAATTATTTTAATCTACCGGTTCTTTTTTATTCGAATACAATTTTTTTGATTTTGGTGACTGGATTCGCAAAACTCATAACAGCCGATGAGCACCAATTGCCCGTACTCCAGGATTTTAACTTTGCCGATTTTTTGGAGCCTCTGACCACACGTACGTGTTATTAACTTTTATGAATACTTGGATGTTATGGTATTTAAAATAACAATTATTTGTTTTACATATAGCAGGTGTCGAGCATGAAACGACAGTCGAGCATTGATCGGGCGGCCACAATGACACAGACCTACCGATTGATCACTCGGGCGGCATCCTCGGTACCCTCAACGCAATGGTTATGGACTCGGAATGTGTGGTCACCGACGAATTCCCATGCAAGAAGCGCAAACCATCTGCATTTCTACAGTCCCCGTTCACAAGCAATTTAAATAGACCTAACCGTACACGGGACGTAAGGGATTTTCAGAAATACCTAGACAGTGGGCCACTTGGTGAAAGGTACTTGTATAAAAGTTGCTCGTTGCAATCATGAATAGCCTTTCCCATAGTGAGTCAGGATCTAATTAATTATTTTAACGCAGGTTGGACGTGGGCACGGGATGGGCGGTTGATCCCGCATGGTTCAAAACTATGGTTAATCCGCTGTCGTGGTATGAGAATGTGGTATGTCTCTTATTGTTCAAAACTATAATTTATGTTCAATATCCTGGATTGGTAGAACCGTTGTTTTAACTGACTGTCTGCCTCTTATCGATATTTACAGCATATCGATGCATACCTGCGGATTATCCAATCCGACCCTGTTTTTTTGAATGTCACTCGGTGTAAAAAAATGGAGAGTTATGGCGTTATAGACACCTATTTCGTGGTTCGTGCATTTTTTTTTGTTGGCAAGTTGCCTTCCAATCATCATAAATGCTTGAATGACAATATTTTAACTGAGACGAATCTTATGTAACAACAACTTCTCTGCCACAGTCTGTTTTTGAATAAGTGGGACAAGGATGGCTTTGTTGACCTGTCACAAGCAGATCCACACGGGCTTCAAACAGCGATAAACTATGTTAGAGGGTGTAGGCCAGACTGGAAACACCTGAAGCCATGGTGGGAGTGTGATGGGGTAAATGTCGTATTTTTCCGTGCATAATTGATTGGACGAATTGAAAAGAAAAGCAGGAGCAATATTTACGACAAGGTAATATGTTATTTAATGCTATTGACCAACAATGCAGGTACTTACAGTCTGGAACACCGATAAGAAGGCAGGTAACCACTGGATTGCTGTTCGGATAGAATTTAAATCATCTACAATATCAATGCACGACACTATGAAGGACATGGCTAAGGATGAGTGGACTCCTATACGGGCAGCCCAATCTTTCACACTACGGGCGGTGCTACCATCTTTACTCCGTCATGCGGGTTTCTATCAACATAAGCCCGATATTATTATGAACAAGGATAAATTTGGGAGGATTGTTTTTTCATTGTCCCGTGCAGACCCAGATTGGACTTACGAGCAGAAGGATGGTACGTCATGTGGGCCTTACTCAGTTCATACGATTCACGAGATCCTTCAAGGTAGGTTGTATACAGTGGACGACATAAGACCTATTCGCTTCGCACAGGCTCTGGCCGTGTGGCGCTTTGGTGAGCCTAAAGACAACGTGCCAGAATTTTGGAAGGCACTTATGGTTGCAGGTTGGTTCTAATTTAAATTGGATTTTTATTTCGTTCAAGTGTTGTGCGCTATATTTTAGAGTTTTATGCTTGGTTAGCAGGTGACGATGGAGGTCAAGGAAAATGAATTCAAGTTATCAGGTGTGCATTAGTTTGTATCCCAATTGCATCTTTGAAATATAAATGATGTCAAGGTGGCCTTTTTTATTAATCACCCTTGGTTTGTTTGATAATTATATTAATCTGAATTAGGTTTGTTTTATTAACCTGTTTTGTACCTTTTTTATGTTTGAATGTGGACATTAATCTGTTTCTCATACATATCTTCTGTTTATCTCATGGGCCATTGGAAATGATGATAGATTAAACATGATTGGGATCAAGAAGGTATATGAATTGTGCTTGTATCATTATGTTTTTTTCAATCTTTCAATGCAGATTTGAGATAGATTCTCATTCTTATTTGTGAGTTCTGGTGTTTTGATGTTATGTGCTGTTTACTATTTTGGTGATTGCTGGTAGGTTCCTGGAGGTACCATGAAAGATTCTTTTCTCGCTGGTGATTGCTGGTAGGTTGCTGTCATACAGAATTTTATCAATTGTCAAGGACAAGTATGCTGGTGTGTATCTAGTTTCTAGTTGGCATATAAATTTGTAGTCTCAGTCTTGATTATTTGGTGATGAATTTTTCTGGACTGCAGGTTGATTGACCGAGATTTGGGGATAAGAATGGCGGGTGTCATATTACTTTACAGTGTAGGAAACAAAACGGGAGCGAATTCAACATTACTTTACAGGTTGATGAATTTTTCAAGGCAGTCACCCTTTTTTGTCTATGACACCCCAGTTCAACATTCTTTCATTGAGGTTTCTCATAATGCGTGCTGTGGCATGAACTACGCAGGTTTATTTGGAGAGAATTCTGAGAAAACCTGAAATTGATGCCTTTGCTGAAGAACTCAAACCTCATCAGGTTGACACTTCAAATGCTTACAACATGTGTCTTTTACTTTGTGTTTTTAATTAATTTGTTGTTTATCTTTACTTGTTCTGGAATGTTTACAGAAAGCATTGAAAACAGAGAGTAACATTGAATTTTCTCTTCCTGGTTATGTAATCTTGGTATAAGTTGATCTTATATTTCTTTTCAAACTGAACAGTGGCTTATTTGGCTTATTTTAAATTATGTCTTATATATGCATTTGCTTATTATAGGTCCTTTCTTCTGTCCTTACCAGATTCTTGTACCAATTGCTGATGGAGTTGAGGAGATGGAAGCTGTTATCATCAATGACATACTCCGGCGAGCACAGGCAGATGTGGTTATTAAAAACAATTTTATTACTTTGTAAACTTGAAAACCATACTGCCCACGTTTGCACTTGATTTTTAATATGTGATTATTTTGTAATTTTTTGTAGTTTGTGTAATTAAAACAATATAATGAATATAATAAGAAAATTTTCACCACTTGTAAATTAAAAAGTAGGTTCTTCGTTCAAATCAAAATGCCCCCGCATAGGACATTTTGGTGCGGTGTGGCCTTCTATTTTGCAAATCCTACACTTCTTGGGTCTACGTCTTCTTTCACCCATGTTCTCCCTAGGCATTTCTTCACGCGGTGGCATCTCGACAGTGCATCTTTTTGTGTTATGGCCTATCGCTCCACACCTGCGACATTTTTGTGTCTTACGTCCACGGTTTGATTTTTCTAGTCCGCTGGGGTATCTCGACATCTTTGGCCTCCCGGCCTGCCTTGGATTGTCAGGGGGTAAGCATTTCATGTCACTTATGGCACTTGGCACTGCCCAATCATCCTTGCACGGAACTGGAGTGATAATACCACTCCACATTTCACGTAGGTTCTCCAACTTATAATGTTCATCCACATACACGTGTGGTGTATGTTTCAGCTTCCTGCAATATTTGAATGACAATACCATATTTTATAAATGAGCAACAATTTATAATAAACTGTAAATCATACCTAATGACTGCAGCAGCGTGGACACATGGGATCAACTCGTGTTGGTAAACATTGCAAGAACACATTTTTTCATCCAAATTAACCTTGTACGTGTTGTACTGATGCTTTACCCGATATTCTACACTTGAGAGTCGATTAACCTCTAGTTTTGAGCCAGCATTCATAGACGCGCGCAGTTTCACCGTCGCATATTCCGTAAGATAGGTTTCGCTCCTCATGGCCTGATCGTACCGATAGGCGAACCATTTCTCAACAATACACCTAGCAGCTTCTAGACATGAACATACAGGTAACCGTCTTGCCCACAGTAATGCACTGTTCATGCTCTCCACAATATTCGTTGTCATGATATCGTATCGACGTACCTAACAAAAAAAGTAATGGGTATAAATAACTTAACTAAAAAATGGTGGACTATAAAAAGTTGCACCATTTAAATAATAAAACAATTCAAATAAAAATAATACAATTTAAAAGATATTAAAAGAAAGAAACTTTCAAATAAAAAATAATAAACTTAACAATTCTAATATAAAAAAAAATACCTAGTAAAAGGATGTAAGATAAAAAATTCTAACTAAAAAAAAAATTAGCAAACTGTTAAAAATTAGGTGCTTATAGATAAGCTAGTCAGCTTTAAAAAATAATACTTGAGGAAAATAAAAATAATTTTAACACTTTTAACGTTAAAAAAGAAAAAAACTAAAATAGTGTACTTTTTTCCTTCTGTATGATTTTGAATAGCTTGTTTTTTGGTTGATATTATTTTTTATTTTTTATACTTTAAAAAATAACAGCTTGGATGAAATATAAAATTATTTATAAAAATAATATAATTTAAAGATGTTAAGCTGTGAAAATAGTACCGGACATCTGATGCGAGCAAACCGTTCTTCACCAACTGAAATCTTTAGGTATCGTGCTGCTGCTGGACAATATCCTTCCAAATCTGCCATTACTTTGTTGTAATCGGATTCACTGTAGCTTCTCGCAGCGCGATTAAACAGTTCAACCACATGTGTCCCATACTTCAAAAGGTTTTTCTGAATGTGATATATGCATAGGGCATGATGCGCATCGGGGAATACCTCCGTAACTGCTCCACGAATGGATGCCGATCCATCTGATACTATCAACATCCCTCTGCGGCTGGGCAGTGATAGCTTCAGATGCTGCATGAACCATGTCCACGAATCTAAATCCTCCACGTCCCCAATACCGAATGCAAGTGGAAATATTTGGTTGTTTGCATCCTTTGTCACGGCCACAAATAGTACTCCCCGATACTTTGATTTCAAGTGTGTTGCATCTACTGCGATGTATGGCCTGGCACTAGAAAATCCAACAATCGACCCCCCCAGCGCCATAAATGCGTACTTAAACTGATTGGTACTTCTGTCAACCATTAGATCCACAATTGTACCAGGATTAGCTTCCCGCAGCACAAAAAGGTACTTAGGCAAATCCTTAAAAGACTGATCCTCAGAACCATATGTGGCTTCAATTCCGTAGTCCCTTATTCTGCGGCTCATTGCATAGCTAACCTGTAATAAACAAATCCCCAAATATTTAATTACTTTTAAAAAAACAAAACAAACTAAATAATAAAACTTAAAAATATTATTATATATGATGATATTTCTAACCCGTAATCCATGTGTGTTCAAAAGTTCCTTCCGCACTGCTTCTGGGATCATAAATTGCCCTTTCGTCACTATCTGATTTGCAATAATCTCGCCTAACTGTCGGGCTGGTAATGTGTGTGCTGCACCCCTAGTCGGGTTGAACTCGCATGTATGCTCCACGAACTGATACACTCTCCAAGTAGAAGATGATCCGGATGCTCGTACTTTAAAAGCACAATCATCGTGGCGACACTTAATCCAATACCGAGACGGTTCAGATTTCTCAGTCCGAAATCCGATATTGTTTCCGAGTAGATATTGCACTACTTTATTCTTCAGTTTATCCTTTGTCGGAAAGACTGATCCGATGCCCAAACCTTGTTGCCTATACGGATCAAATCGTTCGTCCGTAACATCCACCGGAGGTACAAAATCAGGCTGCTCGGGCAGTATCCACCTATCATGTTGGGATCCAACTCCTACGTTCCCGTCTGCTCCATCATAGTATCTGCAAGGCTCTACTTCGGGGATTCCTGACGTGTTTTCCGATTGTTTGAACGGAATATTGAGTCCTCTCGATCGACATACGAATGGCCACGAATCATAAAAGTCTTCCATCTCCTCCCACATTTTTTCATCGTCCTCCAAATCCTCTATTTCCTCTTCTACATCTTCCCCATTGTCATCCTCTTCAGCAACATACTCCGGATCTGGATCACTGTTACTATCATTATCATCACCATAAATAATTTCTTCCCCTCCATCACCACCATCGGCAACAACTTCATCATTCTTAAACATATCATTACTACCATCGGCAATAACATCATCATCCATAAACATATCAACACTACCATCAGCAACAACTTCATCGTTCTTAAACATATCATCAATGTACTCTCTACTAACATTATCACCACTAAACATTTTTTCTTCCTTATCTCCTACATTGGAAATATTTTTTTCCACACCACCATATTCTCCATTGTCAAAAACTCCATCAACATTAATAAAAGGTGTTCCGAAAATACTATCATACAGATTAGATAATGATGATACCTCTGCTCCATGATGGGGAGGCATTTGTGATGAGGAGGATGCCATTTCTTTCTTCCATTGGAACATATTTTCTTAATGCAAATACTATAAATTTTTCAGTGTTTTTGATTTCAAAACCATTATCATACAGTGTTTTTCATTTCAAAACCATTCAGAAAAAATGATCTTGATCCATTATTAAACAATTCTTCCGGATTACATATACACATTAAATGTCTCAACAACAATATTTAATGCCTCAACAACCTTAAAAATTCACTCCCAGTAGTTTCAATCGTTCACTCGGTGGTGTTGAGTGGTGTTGAGTGCCACTCGTCCACTCGTAGGGTTGTGAGTGCCACTCTTATGATTATGAGTGCCACTCCTCCACTCCTAAGGTTGTGAGTGCCACTCGTCCACTCCTAAGGTTGTGAGTGCCACTCATATGATTCTGAGTGCCACTCGTCCACTCGGTGTTCAAGTCCAACCATTTTGCACTCGCTCCCTCGATCAAGTCCAAAACTTTGCTCCACTCGTCCACTCGTTTGCCCCTCGCCTTTTGTTCGATTGCCACTAGGTGTTCTCGATTGCCACTCGGCGATAGTTCGATTGTCACTCCTAACTACCGATTGTTGGGGGCAAAAAAAGAGTTTTCCTTATCATGTGGGTGAGGAAGATTTACACTATTTAAATGGGATAGAATTGTCACTCCCCCTATATATATCTAATATATATATATATATGTAGCTTTTTAATGAATAGTAACTAACGATGAATAGTACTATTTATTTTGCCACAAATTACAACTTATGCCACTCTGCCCAATTTCTCCTTCGCGTCGCCCCTTCCCCATTTAGTTGCTGCAAATTCCCTCGGCCCAAAAAAAATCCCCCGCCCTCGTCCGCCGCACCCCGCGTCCGCGCGACCCTACCCGCCATGCCGGCGCAGCACACCTCCGGCGAAGGTCGTCCGTGCATCTCCACGTCACCCCTCCGGCCCCGCGGCCCAACCCCCCGCCCCAGGTACGCCGTGCTCCTTCGTGTCAATTAAAGGTCGCTCAGTTTCGATTGCCCTAATCTAACATGTTGCCATTGCCCTAATTCCCGCTTCCATTGATTTCCTCTCCGCTGGTAACGCTTGACTGCTGCTCACCCGACGGCTCCGGCGTTGTCGCCTTCGTCGCTCGCCCTTACTTTTCCAGCCTTCCGTTCGGCTTCCTCGGTACGTCCCTGCTTCGTCGCCCTTTCAATTTCGGCTTCCCTTTGCTTCATTAACGGGATTTAGTTCTCCGCATTCAATATTTGATTTTACCCATTGCTTCTCTTTTTCTTTGCTGGTTGTGTATTAATGGAGTCTGGTGTTCAATTTGTGTTAATGAATTGATGGTTATATTTTCCTGTAAAATTCCATGGATTCCTGTAGATTATTCTGGCTTTTGGTTGATTCTATTGATCTCTGCCCGACATTGCTATTTGGAGACTTTTAAGCCTTTTGTTCTCAGCAATTGGACTTTGCTCATTTCTTTCTTCATAATGTTTGTGCTGCCTTCACTTCATGTTGTGAAATGTTGTAGGCCTTTTAATTGGGGGATTCTGTGTTTATGCTCTATTATTTCTTTATTGCTTCGTTGTAAAAGGGTTACTTTACAAGGGTTCTGGTCTATAACTACGAATCACCTGTTTGAGTATGGTTTTGATTTATTTACTATCTTCATTGAGGCTGAAATTTGTTGTTTGCTGTAATTATCAATATGGTTTAGGCGAAATGCACTTTTTTTTTTATCCAGAATTTTTATATTTTTATAGTAACAAGTTGTTCCATTTAGCCGTCTTACTGTTGTACTACATTTTCCTCTAAGAGCTTCCGTAGGTTCGCTGCATCAGATAACGCTACGTTATATCAATTGAGCCTCTTTTCAAACCTTCCCCTGCTCTGCCTCTTTGCTTCGCTCGAAGGATCAATTGGTTTGCTGCAACAGATTGGATTACAATCCAAATCCGAAACGAATGGAAAGGTGATTATTTTGTTGTTTCTCTGTATAATTTCAATCTGTTTGTAGATTTTTCTGAAAATTGTTTCAGGATTTTAATCACATCGTTTGTTTTTTGCGTGGCAGGCAGTTAATGTAAAATTGCTAACCTCACTCACCAGGGATGATGTGATGAATATCTGCGGTGACCACGTCCCAGAGTGGATATCATTCCCTGTGTTTGAGCAGGTTTTAATGCTTGTTAAAAATGGTTTCTTTTTGTTTAAAGACGCGGTGTTCAAAGTGTTAAAACTTTTATAGATAGAGTGTATAATATATATGCACGGAATGTTTCTGTTAGTGTCACTTTGTGCCGACTTAAATCTGTTTGTACTTCAAGCTTCGATAAATTGGGAGGATATGATTTTTCGAGTTTCCTTTGTTTGAGCAATGTCATTGGTTAGTTTTCTTTAGATATGGTATCACTAGAGGGCTTTGTTAAAAATTGACAGATCTAATAGGGGCTTTATACTATGAATATGAGATTGTTCATTTTACAGTTCATAAGTTTCGAATTTCTTTACTCATTTTTGCTGCTCTGACTGCATTCAGGTAAAATGGCTGAACAAACAACTGAGTAATTGTGGTCATATGTTGCAGATGTAAGCTCCCATTTTCCTTGGTCTCTATTGGGTTTAGCTATTTCTTGTGAGTATAGGACAATAGAGCATCTTCTGTTGTCGATAAACGTATGCACTTTCTTTTCTTTTTTGCTTTTTCTCTTTTTTAAAGTGTCCATCTAAAATTTTCCTTAATTAGCCAACAGAGGCTATCATCAAAGAAACTGTTGAACCATTGTTGGAAGATTACCGCCCCCTGGGATTACTTCCTTGAAGTTCAGCGAATTGTTCCTTGGATCTGTGCCTCCTAAAATTGAAGGTTGCAACACTGCTGAACAAGTTGCTATTAAATATACTTAATCATTTTCTCTGCTTTGCCCTTCATATTATAACTCAATTCAGCTAAGAAGAACATAAGTTCATTTAACTTTGCCACATTTTACCTATTTCGTATGTAATTACTTAATTCATGCAGGGATTTGAGTTCAGAGTCTTAAAGGTGGTCAAGTCATAATGGACATTGACCTTCGATGGGGAGGTGCAAGCATTGTTCTTGTTGTTGGAGCAGCAGTTGTTGCTTCTATACCCATTCAGGTTGATAGATAAATTATTTCAGTCAGTAGCACAACTTTGGTACCTAAAGTGGTCTAAAGTTAAAAATCAACTTTCTTTTTCTTTACAGTTGAAGGATCTTCAAGTTTTTGCTGTGGTTCGTGCTATTTTCCAACTTGCAGAGGAGATTCCTTGTATATCGGCTGTTGTTGTTGCTCTACTGGCTGAGGTACGTATGAAGATACTCTGTAATTTGCTCGTCTTCACAGATTCAGAATTTTAATCATGTGTTAGTAACATTGGTTTTCTATGTATGATTGATCAAATTATAACTTTTGTTTTGTTTCCACTACATTCAGCCAAAGCCACGGATCGATTACACTTTGAAGGCCATTGGAGGAAGTCTAACCGCTCTTCCTGGGGATTTCTGATATGATTGATGTCAGTTTCATATTTTTCTTATAGATGGGATGATCACTTCTGTCTATTTGGACTGACTATTCATTTTATGGATTGTCACACTGTTAATAGCATTGTGACTGATACGCTCCAATGGCCACACAGGATTGTTGTGCCTATCGGTGGCATACCTGTCGACACAAGGTGACTCCTTTCATACATGTCTTACTCTTAACGACTTTCCTATTTTTCTTGCTCTTCTCAAGTTACTATGTTTACTGCTGCATAATATTTCGTGCATTTGGCAGTTTACTGAATTGGAGCTCAAGCCAATCGCGAAGGTTACAGTGACTGTAGTAAAGGCGAATGACCTCAAGAACATGGAGCTGATTGGAAAATCTGATCCCTACGTTGCTCTCCATATGCACCCACTCTTTAGAGTCAAAATAAAAGTTGTGGACAACAACTTGAATCCTGTGTGGAACGAAAAATTTGAACTTATTGCTGAATAAAAACCAGTTCGGGTGCTTGGGCGCTAGAATCGCTTGCAAGTCAGCCTCCCCACATCGAGGGGTGTCGTGCCATTTGGGGTTACTCCAGCCCCTCAGCCCTCGAAAACAAGCAGCCATAGCTTTTGTCGCGGGAAAAGCATGTTGTAATTTTTTATTACCTTTTGCGTATAAGTGTTGCCTCTTGAAACATTATTCTTGTAATTCGAAATTGTAGGATCCAGGCTATGACTTTTGAAACGGGAATGGTGTGTTCCTTTTTATTTGCTTTTTCTTCCCAATTTTGTGTCGTCTGTTTGAATTTTGTTTATTGCGTTATTTCTGGTCGTTATTTTTTTATTGTCTTTTGTGTATAATTGTTGGATCTTAAAATATTATGCTTGTAATTCGAAAATGTAGGATCCAGGTTATGAATTTTGAAACAGGAATAGAGTATTCCTTATTTTTGGTTTTTTCTCCTGGACATTTCAATGTCCTTGAAGTGCCAGTGGTTCAGTTCGGATTCACATATGTTTTATAATTGTTATTGTCTGCCGCTGTCTTCAATATCCTTAAATTTTTTGCCCTGCGTATCCTTATAGAATTATGTGGTGTTGACAGTTCAATGTGAAGTTTATGTTGTGAAATAGAACGTTCGTTGTGCATTTTACTGTTTCTTTGTACCATTCATGGGTTATTAATTAGAATATGTTTGGAAGGCTATGTGAGAATGCATTGCTGATGTTATATTGACCAGTGGTCATCCTTTTTGTTTACTTGTTATTTAGATCTTCAGATTGATAATTTGGCTATCTGAATCTCTATTGAGGTGTTGTTTTCCTTAATAAATCTCTGAACCAATCTCAGATCTGTGCCTTCATTTTCTAATTAATTATATGTTTTAATTAGATATCTGGTTGTATATGAGCATGTTTTTAATGCAATGACTAATGTTTGTTGAATAATTTCCTGGTAGTTGCAAGATGTGAGCCAGATCTGGATGCAGAGGTTGAATCAACTGCGGAAGTGGCGTATCTTGGAGTTCTTCGAATGAACTACGTCCAAAATTATTGAATAATTTTGGAAAATGACTTGAATCAAATGGGTCATCTTGCTGTCCTCTTGTTCCTTATCATCTTTTATTAACAAAGTAAGTGAATTTGTGTGTGCCATCTTGCAGTTATTTGTATACCATGTATTATTCACTGAATTTCATCTGTATAGGCTTCAATACACGCACCTTGAACACGTCCTCTCTTCACTGCGAAGCTAGCTTCATATGCATCACTAAAGTTGAAGATGCTGCTGCTTCTGATCAGAAAATCTATTTACAATGAATTCCACCTCAGTGTTCGGAAATGAATCTGTAGAACACATTTTCTCTGGGCAATGTAAGTGATTTGAATTTAATATTTTGTCCCTTTGTGCACCAGTAGAATCGTTTACCTACATATAAGTGGTTTGTATGGATTGAGGGATTTGAGAGGCATTCAAAATCCGCAAGAGAAAATCTTCCTACTTGTTTGCATTAGTAGTGTAACGATTATGAATGATTTTTAATTCCCCTTCCCTAATTTTCTATTTAAGTGGGATTTCAAATTACACCTAAAATTTTGGTTGTAAGCATTTTTCCCAAGAATTGAGTTCATGGCTTTCCTTCTTTTATTCTGAACTCCACCATGCTCAGAATTCTATAGCTTTTATGTATTTCAATTATTATATTTTCTTTTCTTTACTCTAGAGGATTGATCCTGTACTTCTACAACCTACAATACATTTTTTAATTAGTGCATATTTAGGTAGGAATCGGTACTAGGTTTGTGGAGTATACTCATTCATGTAGCAAGTTTTTTTTTTTTTTTTTTTTAATGTCAAATAGTTGAGAGTTCTTACTTATGCAACAACTTATTAAATTTGTAATGACTCATGGAGGAACAAGCCATTTGAACATCGATGGCATCATAGCTCATGTCATTTCACCTATCGAGGTTGGAATTTTTGATGTCAGATTTTATGTCCTTTATGCCTAATATGATTCTTCCTGATATAATCTTTTTTTAAATATGAAATATTAAAAGTAAATATGATCTTTGTTCATTCTATTGCTAGAACGAATATTACTTTCCGAAGAGCGTGAACAATTGCCCAACTCTTAACTTTAGTTTGGGCACACTATATTTTATATGTTGAATTCTACTATAGAACTTGTTGTAAGCATTTTCTTCTCACGTGTTTGTGGCTCAATTGTCTTTGGATGCCATTATTAGTGACATGTTACATTTTGTAATCAACATTTTCGATTTCTCATTTTCTTTAGACGTAATTTTCATGCATATTACTTATCCGACCATGACAAATTTCAACATAGTTTCTTCTTCGCCGGCGCGCAGCGTAGCGCGCACCACAACCGAGTTCTAGTATATATATATATACTAGCATGCATGATGATCAAGTGAGGAATGATTCGAATTTCAGATTGCTGCACAAAATCAACATCAAGATTCATTCATGGGTTTGTACAAGCTTCAAAATAAGCAGCAGCTTTGATGGGTTTGTATCATTTGTACCAATCTTTTGAATAATATTGGCCTCGGCCCCCTTTTTTTTCTTTAAAAAAAAAAAAAAAAAGTAAGCTGCAGCTCTCTATCTCAAGTGTCAAAAATCACGAGCAATAATTCGGGATCTCAATCTTAAAAAATCACTCGGTATTATTATTATATACTACTTCATTAAGCAATGACAAATTTTACCATTTAGTTTATAGTATCATTATAAATCTTTGAAATGGTATACAATGCAAGTATACTACTAGCTAGACTTCTTGGAAAAAATGTGATGTTAGCCCTCTAACTAAACTCGTATTTCTATCATATTGTCATTTAAATAATCTCAAGTGTGAATAGCAATAGTATTTAAAACTGGTGTTGCATATTGTATCTTAAATTAACAAATACTTCAGTAGGAATCTGTAGATTTATTTGACCTTTTCTGATAAAGAGGTATTACCTAAAACAATAAAAACTAGTAAAAAATCAAAGGTAAGAACATAAATCCAAGCTGTAAGGTTCATCATTATATTAGTGTATATATATATATATATATATATATTGGGGTCAAACCATATCTGTGAGTAGGTATTGGCATTGCCGCTATATTTTTACTTTGTATATACTGCTATGTAAATCCCAATACGTATGAGGTGATATTTAAACAAGTAGGTGAAAGAAATTTGTTTGGCCACAAGTCATTACTTAACAACATGTTGTGTAATAAATAGTAGTATTGTATTGCCAAACAAATTTAACATTTTTCAATAATTCAAAGGAATATTGCGTGGTTGTAAATGCTCCTTTCCTGGAAAAATATGACATGATGGTTTTGTTTTGTGGTGCTGGAAAATTTTAGTTGGAAAAGTATTCATTATGAATATGAATGCGATAGGAGTAGTAAATGTTTACAGCCCACACTTATTAATTGGAAAAATCAAGAATACAGTACTCCAATATCTGTATGTGATGAAGCATACATGTATATGTATTACTTCCTATGTTACTTATTTATTGACACATATGGGTTTTGATACTGTTTATTAAGTAATTTGTATTCGACTTTTTAATACAATTATATATGATAAAATATAGTCAAGTGAGATCTTGTTGGATTCGTCTAATCGCATAGATTTAGAATATCAAGTTTTCATAATTTTTACTTGTATGCAATTTGAGTTATTGACGATTAAAAATGTGTATTGAATTGCGTGAAATGTGGATCCGTGACAATTAAAAAGGAACCGATGTAGTACATTATTATACTGTGTCCACATATATGCAAATGCAACTCTTGCTGCAATAGAATATCATCAAGAAGTTTTCATATTAAGCAATAACATTATATGTCAAATTAAACATCGGCCAAGATTGTAACAGGAAGAAAGGATGTTAAACATCATAAGCAATGGAGCTGCAAAGTTCCATTCATTCTCCAACCACAAGGAATGTTTTAAGTTTTTTTTTTTTACTTTTAACAATATACAGAGTCCAAAGTCCAAAATCCAAAGCACAAGCTCCATCATATCCTTTGGTTTACAAGACAAGATAGCACAAGATCACAAGATCAAAATGGGTTACAAGTGTGTCGTCATTACTAATACAACTCTATGTACAATGACAACTAACTACTCCAGAAGCATATATAGGGGACGTTTGGGAGTCAGCAGATCTGCTAGCAGATAGCAGATTCGGAGAGATAAATGTGAGAGGATATGCTCTTCCAATATGCTATATGCTAACAAATATGCTTGCTTCCAAACATACTCATACTGCCCACTGCACCACCTCGGTCTTGAGTTCGAATCCCACCATTCGAATTTTGAAGCCGTGTCTGTGCTAGTTTATAGTACAAGACACAATACTTACTTAACACAGACAAATACTACACAGCAACTAGGGATCCATCTTCAAACCTCAGCACTCCGGTCATCAAAAGTGTTGGCTGAGCTCTTCAACATTACATGATAGTATCAATTAATCGATACATAAGGCACGAAGCGACTGCTTTTACCTCGGGCGTTTTCAATCGGGACAAGTGTCTCCTAGAAATGGAATACAGAATGCTGCTGCTGCTAGTCGAGGCGCCCATCGTGCACTTGATGTTGATGAGCCACTGCCTCGGTTTCCCTACCGAATCTCCATATATTGTTTAGACCTATAAGAAGCCTAACAATGGTTTCCTCCGTCTTTTCTTGGTTTGCAAAGAAAAGTGTCTGCACAAGAAGCACATTCGCCTTCGAAATGAAGCTCTGGTGCTCTATGCTCCTCATCGACTGCCATCTTATCATGTTATGAGCCAGCGGACCCAACCATTCTAGTATTTCCAACATTGACTCATTATGTTCGCTCCCGGGATATGGAGACGAAGGCAGGCTCTCGGATCCCGGCCTCAGTCTGGCCCTCAACTCTTTCCGGACGCTGGAAGGGAGCATATTGTACAGATCGTCCCGTGCATCCTGACCAATCAGACGAGGGGATGCCACGAGCTTCTCGATGAAAACAATCACATTTGCATAGTGAAGCGCCAGCGCCGACGCCCCAAGGGTTTCTGGCCGTGGATTCAACAGCTTGTTCCGAGATTCCACGAATAACCGGTCTCCACTACTCATGTGTTCTTGTGTCCGTGGTTTCTCGTTGGCATCTTTATTACCATCCAAACCACTGGGACGGACATCAATCGGGTAAGAGTATCCGTCCCCCATGGGAAACCCTGCGCCGCCACTCATAACACCCCCTGCCCCAGTGAGAGGCCCTGACATGAACGCTGCTGCTTTCGACTTCTGGAGCGTAATTTTCTGATCGCCTCCATCGTGAGACTTATACCGAAACTGCCACAACCGAAAGCCACTCCTGCTTGGTTTCAAAACAGGTTCCGAACTGGCCGTGGCCGACTGCATTATGGGACCGGAGAAGTACCCAGGACTATTATAATTCTCCGATACAGGACTACTCGCAGCCATCGACCTTGCTAGAGGCCCCGATCGGAACTCGCTCGGGATATTCTTCCCCATTAACGGACCCGACATCGACACAAACTTCCCGGACACACCAGATGAATGCTTGGGGACACAATTCTCGGACGGATAAACCGACGACTGCAGAAAGATGGTCGAATGGCCACGCCGATGATTATAATTAGTATCCATAACAGCCCTAGCATCCTCCTCAACTCCATTTCTTCCAAAAACATGTCCGATTCTATCATACACAGTGAACAACGACCTCGCCAATAAAAGCACTGTATAATCATATGTTCGACTCCAAAGCGAACTGTCCTTAAGTCGCCTCACCTCTTGCCGCTTGGAAAAAACCCTCTTCTCATATTCAACCAATGTAATGCCATCCACAGCATCACTGCACTTCATCCGTTTCAGAGCTTGTTCGAGATCCGCCAGTGTCTCCATGGATTGATACAGATTGTTATTCGTCCCGACAAACCTCTCCATCTTCTTTATCTTCTTCTCCATTTTCTTCCACGAGAATCGCCAGCCGTAGGCGTCCCCATTGTTCCTCATCAGGTCGTTGAAGGCACGGTCGAAGCTCCTCAACAGGGGATCGGTGCACTTTTTGGATAATCGGGAGACGGCCATGGCCACGTGGACGACGTTCTCGGTCATCTCCGAACATATCAACGAGACTATGAAGTCTTCGTTTTCGGAGACGAGGTTCCTTATTCCCACGGAATTTGAGATCTCTTCCCGGAGCTTTGCCACCTGTTTGTCTGACAGTTGTTGCCATAAGTGGATGAGCTTCGCCATCAGGCTCGCGGCCTCGAAGGCGAGCACCGCGACACGTGGCGTTGCGCCGGTGAGTTCTGGCTTCTTCGACCTCGGCCACAGGTTTTGGAACCATGATTGAGCTACCATTTCCGGCGGCTTTCGTCCACCTTAAGAGAACTGAAAATGAAAACGCAGAGCGTCACAGACGACGGAATATGTCTTGTAAATCCAAAACAACAAATTTGAAAAAGGGGAATTGACGAAGAGCTACAAACAGAAAGATTCAATTTTGTTGACCAACTTTGGATTTTTCTTCTTTTCCTTCAGAAACACAGAATGTATGAATCTAAATCAGTGAACAAAACAAACCGTAAAATCGATCTGTGGCTATTTAAGACAACAAGAAAGCCCCAACTTCCCAACTAACTTAATTACTAATTCCTCTGCTACATACTCCGTACAGTTTTTTCTTTAATAGAAAAAAGAAAGAAGATACAATAATTAAGTTGCTTATTCCAACAGCAAATGGAAAATTTGCAGACTCCAATTCTACTCAAACCTGGCAGAAAAATCAAGTCAAACATTCTCCACAAATCCACAAAGAGGAAAAAAAAACAAATAAAAGGATATAGTTAATTAAGGTAAGCACTTCAAGAACACATACCACAGATTCTTGAGGCCACAAGAACTGTTTTTTTTTCCTTTAAAAAAAGGGAGTACAAAAAGAGCAGAACAAATATAAGAAAGACAAAAAAAGAAAAATGGAAGAAAGATGAATACCAGACGCTTGAGTAAGATAATTCTTGGAGGAGAAAAAAACTGGACCACTATTGAATCTGGTGAGAATCGGCAAGCACAAGTCACGAGGTTGTAGTAAAGGGACAAAAAAGAAGAGTTGGAAAAATGCTAGTAGAGCAGAGAAAAAAGGAAATGTAGAAAAGGAGAGGGGGAAGAAGCACAAAGAAGGGTAAGAGGAAGACCAGCTAAAGGCAAAGCAGAGGAGGCAAGAGGGCCGATATTGTAGAATGTGGAATACTAGAAAAGTAGGAAAACAAAACCGTGTGGAATTTATGGAAGGGGTACATTTATTGCATTCCTGCTTCAATTCAATCCCCCACCTTTCACCTATTCTCCTTGTTGCCCCACTCCCATTGATTGTACATCTGTAGTACTATTTGTCTATTTGTGAAGGGTTTTTGGTCATTACATAATCCATCCTTATTGTTCCATTGTTCTTTTGTGGAATATTCAGACAAATGTAGTTATATGGAAGAAAAGCTGGTTACTTTTGTTGACCTTTCTCAGTGTCAAAAAACTAATCCTAAAAATCTACTCCTACTATCAAACGAACTTAGATTCAAGCTAAGTGATACAATCACCGCCGACCCTTTGATTATTTTTGGTCCAGGATTCGTCTTTGATAGTTAGATTCTTGATCAAATCAAGCTCCATTTTAAAGCATTAAAACATGTGTACTTGCTTTTATCGATTTGTCCAAACTACCACCTCAACCTCAAATCCTCAATTCATTTTAGCTTTATGTAAAATCCCATTGTAAAAACTAAAACATGTTATTAGAATTCAACATAAAGTTTCACTTTTTTTATATTTAAAAGAATATATATATCTTTATCATATTAGTCAAGAAAACATAGCAGATTATGTTAGCAAAAGCAAAGATGAGCTTTCCGCCATATATACCTAGGGTGGAAAAAATTACCGAAAACTCGGTATGCCAAACTTACCATATCGAAGATTACCGAAAAATATCGAAATTTAGGTATGCCGAAATTTAGGTATACCGAAATTTAGGTATGCCGAAAAAACGGTATGGGAATACGAGATTTTCGGTATTTCGGTATACCGAAATACCGAAACATTAATTTTAATATTATTTTAAAATTTAATATATATTGTTGTGTTAAGACATTTGGAACTTTGAAGGGCCAATTTAAGTAATTTTTCGGTATACCCGCGATTGGAAGATGAACAGGGTATTGATTTTTTTGGGTATAGTTCGGTATGCCAATTTGTAACGGTATGTAATGCATTGTTCGGTATGTAAAATTTTCGGTATTTTCGGTAAATATAAGTTTCGGTACGGTAACGGCATAGATTATAGGAAACCGAGATTTTCGGTATACCGAAATATTCGGTATCGGTATCGGTATGATTTTTATCCATACCGAAATTTTCGGTACGGTACGGTAACGGTAACGGTATTCCGGTATACCGATTTTTGCCACCCCTATATATACCGATTAGGTTCCTATCCTGGGAGTATGTACTGCAAACATATGCAATTATTTGTAACCATTGGATCAAATTTTTTATTAAATCAATGGTGTAGATGATACAAGGACAATTATGTAATTTACTACATCTTATTATTTTATAATTCATTTTAAATATAAAATATTATAAATTTTGGCTCGTATTCCATGATTCTTTTTGCAGCCTTTTCTGTTTGAAGGTAATGATGTCATGACAAAAACAGTCAGAGAAGAAGAGAAGACGATGGGTGTTTGAGACAGAATGTAAGTAAGTTTGAGACATAATGTGTTGAAGTTTAAGACAGAATGAAAGGAAGTTTGAGACAGAATGTTCAAGACTTCCGTATAGATGTTTGAGACAGAATGAATGGAAATTTGAGACATAATTTCTAGACTTCTTAGACAGAATGTATGTTACCATTGCACTTAGAATTCTATCATATTTTAGCCATTCTGTTTCATTCAATCTAACATTATGTCCTATGTAAGTTATCATTCTGTCTCGAAGTATATATTACATCCTATTTTAGCCATTCTGTTTCCATATATCTACCATTCTGTTATCCTATTTTAGCCATTTTGTTTTCATATATCTAGCATTTTGTGATCATTTTTTAGCCATTTTGTTTACATATATCTAGCATTCTGTGATTCTTTTTTAGTCATTATGTTTTCATATATCTAGCATTCTATTTTAAATACATTTACATTATGCAATACAAATATTCTTTTTTTGTTCCGCAACTTCAATTTTACACTACAATCTATTTTCTCTGTTTTCTCACATTCTGTTTAGTTTGTCTTGACATTCTAGTTTCACTCACGTAACATTCTATTTTGCTAACAATGACATAATACTTTCCCCACCGCTCGTGTACATAATAGGAGTTGACATTTTGTTTGTATTTTTCTTATATTCTGTTTAGCCAACTTTAACATTATGTTTTAAGTATATTGACATTCTGCTATACATATATTCTTTTTCGTTCCGCAACTTCAAATTTACATTTACAATCTATTCTTTCTTTTTCCTCACATTCTGTTTACCTCGTTTGACATTCTTTTTTCACTATCGTAACATTATCTTTTACATATAATGATATAATGCTATCCCCACCTCTCTTACGTACATGATAGACATTGGCATTCTGTTTGTATTTTTCTTACATTATGTTTAGCCAAATTTAGCATTCTGTTTTAAATACATTGACATTCTACTGTACATATATTTTTTTTGTTCCGCAACTTCTAATTTCCTGAAGAAGAAAAGATTTCTCAAAAAAGAAAAAAAGAATGATTATGTGAGAAGATAATCATTAATATATAGAAATTTTTATTAGATGGAATAGAGTAATCATTAATATAATTTTATACTATTATTTAAGTTTAGAAAAGGTAGTTACATATTTACCCCTATCATCAATCTCAACCATTTATTTAAATTTAGATCTAATAGTCAAAAAGTGTTACAGTATATACTGAAAAAAAATGCTCCCAGCACCTGAACCATATCGCATATATACAGCACATAGGTTTTGGAAGAGAGGAGGGTTACATTTCACTACTATTACAGTGTATAAAGTCATAGTTCATATGATTAATTCATGAGTCACAATTTATTTAATCAACGCCGCGTCAATTCTACTACCAAATGTGTCAAATTTTTAGCATTAAATTACACCATTTTTGAATTATTAAGTCACTGGAGATAGCGAAAATTCTGACATTGAGCAATAACTTTGACATTAAATAATATGACTCCAACGACCAAGACTAGCTATACAGACAAAAAAAAAAATTCTAGTATTGCCTTGAGTCATGACGAAAGAACTTCCCTACATAGCCATAGTACTTCTATATATATAGCACATAGTTTTCTCAGGCCGGGTTACACTCATCCACATTTTCCATATATATACTTCTATATAGCACCTAGTTATATATGTACTTATATATATTTATTGATGGGTAATAAAATTTTTTATACTCCTGTATATGAGAATATATATTACATGCGAAGCAAAATGTCATCATCTACTATATAAAAGTACTACTACCATTTTATATCTTCTAGTATTATACAGTAATAAGAAAAACTTAAAAGTTTTTTTTAACAACTAATGCTTAACTTTGAATTTAAATCTATGACCTACAAATAGGGGTGTCAATTTGGACACGAACCCGAAAAAACGAATCCGACCGATACGAAAAATTTCAGGTTTGGGTTTAGTCATTTTGGGTTTTTTCCAAATCAGGTCGACCCGAAACCCGACCTGAAATATTATTCCACCTCCTCAACCTGACACGAACACGACCCGAAATCTTAAATTTTGTTTATTTTGCCTATAACCCGAAAAAACGAACCCGAACGACACGAAAAATTTCAGGTTTGGGTTTAGTCATTTTGGGTTTTTTCCCAAATCAGGTTGACCCGAAACCCGGCCAGAAATATTATACAACCTGAGCAACCCGACACGAACACGACCCGAAACCTGAAATTGACACCCCTACCTACAAATTGTAAACTTATTATGTTAACCATTACACTAACAATTATATATAATCATTATTTTTAAAAAAATATTCTTGGTTAGGGAAAGAGCCGAGCGATTGCCTTCGCGAATCCAAACGAGCTCACAAGGCGCACAATAAATATCAATTAATAAAATACTTACCAAATGCAGTTGGTCTGGGTGGTATGAAGATCTGACAACTTAAACAAATATTTAAGTTTTGAGCCTTTGTGTATGCAGAATTCCTCTTTGGGAGAGACAACCTTTCAATGCCCACCAGATCTTCCAGGAATTAGTCTTGGGTCCAATGTGGCATAAGTATACCGGTATACGACAAAAAAAATTAATAAAATACTCTATATGTTCTTTCAGTTTCATTATTATATTTTTTTAAATTTTTCTAGTTTATTTAGTAGTTTTTGTTTTCAAAACTACGTGCTCAACCTTAACAGATTATTACATTTGTTTGCAAGAAAATGGAGGTGAAAGTACAATGAAAGAGCCTGGGCTGACTAAGTATATGTATAAAATATTGGGGGTAAGTTCAGAAAAGATGAAAATATTAGGGGCACAAGCAGAAATACAAAAAGAGTGGAGGTGTCACAATCAGCAGCACAGAAGACCACGCGGAAAATTTGCATTTTACAAATGAAACCAAGTGGAAAAGTCACCGGTTTAAGCTGACCGGTGAGTCAACTGTAAACGCCGGTCCAACCGGTTGTTACTACTAATTAATGCTTCATGCTATTTGCCTATTTTTAACTAAGTGGTTGCCTAATAAATAATAATAGTAAAATAGTACTCCCGTCGTCCCACTAATTCTATCACATTTTTCTTTTTAATCCATCTCATTACAATTGTTTCTGCATTTCACGCAATCCAATACACATATTTAAATCAAAATAACTTAAATTGTATATAAATAAAAATTATAAAAATTTGATATTCTAAAACTACGTTATTAGATTAATCCAATAAGATCTCACTTGACTTTGCTTTATCTTATATAACTATGTCAAAAAATTAATCAAAATTAATTAATGAATAGTAAACACTATACAAATGGTGCAATTATATCAAAACGGAGGTAGTACTTTAATTACCAAACTCATTAGCATCACATCACTTTAATAAATAAATATATTAAAATTTCAACACACTATTATCACATTACACATAAATAAATCAATTAAAAATTTAAATACATTACAATCACATCACATAAATTCCTAATTTACCCCCACTTTATATACTAATCTACCCCTACATTAAATATTAACTATCCCCACATAAAATACTGTGCCCAAAAGAAATGAGACAGTATTAGTGGGACGGAAGAAGTATTCAGTATAATTTACTGAAATCTATCATATAGTACTCCATTCGTTTGTAACGTTTTGACATTTTTTTACTGTTTATTCTAGCACTTTGACTTCTATTTTTGTTATAATTATACAAGAAAAAATATAACCAAGTGAGATCTTGTTGGATTCGTCTTATCTTATAGTTTTAAATATCAAAATTTTTATAATTTTTACTTGTACCGAAATTGAGTTATTAATAGTTTAAAATGTGCATTGGCATGTATAAAGAGAAGAAGCGTTACACTTTAAAAAAAAAAAAAAAAAAACAAACAAACAAACAAACAAACAAACAAACAACAGGGTAGTATTAATACTCTAGTAGTACTATTTGCAATCTTTGCAGGTTTAGATAGGGTGTTAAATGAGTGACATTCATCAGGTGCTGGCCTGTTGATTTATTTAGATTGTATAAAAACACTCAACACATACAAAACAATATTTCAGCACAACATATACAAAACACTTTTTTCAACATATACAAAACACTTTTTTCAGTACATGCTGAATTGGCTATCAAATCAAATCATTTCCATTATTATTCCCAACTCCTACTTGTAGTTGGGGTTTTCTACATCTACATTTAAATGTAGTGTACCCTATATAATGAATAATTATGACATATGATCCGCTCCATACTTTCTAATTTCAATTTCAATATCAATATAGTGATGCAATTTGTATAAACTCACTAAACTATTTATGTTACACACGCCACGGCCTACACCGGAAAAACAATAGTGCACGGTAAAAGACACATTTTTACCTTCTAACCTAAATATCTACAAAATTTCCATAAAATCCAGGGAGACAAAAACAAAAAGAACAAAACAGGACAAAGAATAACATCACAACATATTTACAAGAAAGCCAAAGTGCAATCAACCGGTCAATACCGGCAAGAAGCCACAGCATCAAAACTACTGACTTGATGGACTTGCTACGTCCCTACCTGTCGCATTTTTCATTGTTGTTTGATCACGATTGCCGTTGTGTTCTGAGCAACACCGACCTTCCTGGATGTCTTGGGATGTCGAAGAGGGGCCGTTGCTGGCCATTATGCAATGGCAGTAACGTGTGTTGGCAAGCTGTGCAGTGCTCTGCTGAGACGACCGGTGAGCTGAGCTGAACATCAGTGGGGAGAACCAATTTTTCTCAGGGAGTTCGCGGAGAGAGACCCGACACACCGGACATGTGAAATGCTGATGCAGCCATATGTCTATGCATGTCATGTGGAAGGAGTGTCCACAGACGGGCAGGAAACGGAGGGTGTCATCATCGCGATAATGGGATAGGCATACAGTGCACCTGTGAGATTTAAACAACTAATTATATCCAAAAATTTGGGAATCTCCAATACCAATTTCCAGGAATGAACACACGGTTGGTAGAAACTTAAATGAGACGGATGAATTTTGGGAATTTGAGGTCACTCAAAAGATAATATGTACTTTAAACACTTAACAGGAGTTACATAACTGACTTTTCAGACCTACTCGAATGAAGCAATACTCTTTTTTTTTTTTTTCCCCCAAGTGTCTCGAGCAATTAAGATATACTAATAAAGTTTTGAAGGCCTGGATGATATTACTAAACTGGAGTACTGGACCTAGCGTACATGGAGTGAAGATGACATATCGGCATGAACTATAAGTAGTGAAATTAGGACTGCTTTGACCAAAGTGCAAAGTATGTGAATTGGATTTGCTGTCTTAACTGAGACTAATTTCTAAACATCTTTGACCAAAATGCAAAGCATGTGAAATTGATATGGTGTCTTAACTGATCCTAGATCTAACCGCCTTTGACCAAAATGAAAAGCATGTGAATTTGATATGTCGGGACTTGACATTACACAGCCTAATTTTTAAACACCGTCAAAGACAATGTCAGCACAAAATGCAGCATTGCAGTCAAATCTATTCCACGGATGAGTAAAAGAAATTCAGGCAGCCACCAGTTTGCGCAGGACTTAGTTTCAAACATCTACTGTTATTCAATAAACTATCGTCCTACAATCTATGATGGATGCCTGCGTGGTCCAAACATATATAGACATTAGAGATGACACCATTTGTATATCAAATGCTAAGCATCGCTACTGGCTCGTTAAAACAAGTTTTCTCTAGTTCCTATACGGCAAAAACACACATGCTGCAAGATTTGTTGGAAGTATTTTGCTATTTCATTATTGGTCAGAAACATTGTGTTTGTGTCTTGCACTAAAAAGTGATGCATTACTTTACAACCAAAGTCGATAGAACTTACTGAGCATTTTCGCTTGAGGCCAGGCATAATTCTCTATACTTCTTTGTAGGAAAATTTGCCAGCCTGCGAGGCTCAAGGCCGCGATATCCCCTCTCCATCTGAAAAGCAGAAAAAGGCTAAATTTAGAGTGGTCCACTATAGAAAAGTGGGATTTCAATTAAGATTGTTAGAAAGAGCTGTTGAACCATGACTAGGAGATTCTAACCCAAAGCTAAACTAATTGGTAATGGATAGAGTAGCTCCTACCCATATGAGATAACCGATGTGGAACCTTAAGACGAACAATTGTACAAAATATAATGAACAACACTCAAGCAAAGCAAAAAGCCAAATAACAACCCTTCCAAGAGGAAATCCAAAAAATACGGCACAAAAACACTTGTTTAAGACAAGGCAGGAACCATGTACCATCTGAAATATTCAGCTTAGCCCCTACAAAAGCAAGAACAGTGGAAGGGACTAAAGAAATGATTCATCAGAAACACACAAGTAGAGAGAGACGTTCCAAAACTCTTTGATTCTGTTGGAAGAATTATTATATACGCATGCAAACTCAACATCTCCTAATGCAGTTTAACTTCTAGGAAATATAGTCATTCAACAGGATGCGTTTTAGGTAAACAATCATCCGACAAATCAAATAATTCCTGCACGATAAACCTCAATGGTTTAAAAATTGCAACTTTGAACATCATGTCTACAGCTAAAATCAATTATCCAATCAAATAGACGGTAGACACAAGCAAATACAATAGCAATGAACAATCCCGAGTCAAGTAGAAGTACTAATCCTCCTAACTGATATATCTCAGACACACTCAACAACCAAATTCAAGTTATCAATGGAAACCTGAAAACAATAAACAATTCAACCCAAGGTTTCAATTGAACATTTGAACCCGGCAACGGGCAAATAAAACAGAAGTACAAACTCAACAAAGAAGCTATTAACTACTGCAAAATCAAAAGCAGCAAACAGGAGGCAACCACAGCAACAACAGATTTGAGATTTCTTAAAACAATGCTTACAGTAACAACATCAGATCCAAATGCACTGCCAAAGTTCCTCCTGGATGAACGCATACGTATTCTAGCACAAATAAGCCTTACACAAACAAATGTTATGAACATGATACTCAAAGAAAATCCGACCACCGCCATCACCAAGTTGATCCCTGATGTTATCATTTTCCCCCTTTTCCCAATCCTCAAAATCACTCCCACTCTACAAAATCCCCAAAATCCCCTTCCTAGAACCCTACTCTCAAAGATATTATTCGCAGTACACAATCACTGTAAATCCCAGAGAAATTTTGAAAAAGGGCTGCCCACTCAAACCATCACTCCAAAAATCCAACCTTTGCGTGTGCGCGACTGAAAAGGAATGCCTATATCCGAAACCCAATAAATATTGAAACAATTAGTGGTGGTTAGAGCTTAGATTTGAAGAGAAGAGTGAGAATGGTAGGAGAAAAACCACTCAACCATGGTGGAATAGGGGCGAGAGAAAAAGACACCATTAATATGACCATTGACAATGAAAATTTTGTGTTTTTCAATTAAATTAAAGTGTGGAGTTTTAAAAAAAAAATAATAAGGGTTGGTGGTTGCTTGACTTGTGGAAAGGGAAAAAAGGGATTGATGATCAGAGAAATGGGAACAAAGAGGAGGAGACAACAGAGAATATATGAATGAGATAAGGGAAGTATAACGATAAATTCTTTCTTACAGTTACAGAGACAATTTTCATCAGAAATGGCTAATTTTGAATTCTCATGGAAAGCAAAGGAAAAAAATGGGGATTTTAAAATAAAAATGTACTCTATTTAGTATTTGTATTTTGTGGAGACAAATTGGATTTGGTGCTGATTCTTCTGTGATTTGTGTCTAACAATAAAAAGTATTTTGAGATGTTTTTTCTTTTTACAATATGAATATTTTGGCCACTTTTTCATCATCATTCTTCTGTCTTGCTAACATGTGATATTACTTCATTACCATATATCACTATTAGTCTGAAGGGTAACATGTAATGGTCCAACATATTGTGTTTTTTTCATATCCTGTATTTTTCTAGTCCATACTCTATAGTACAGTATTTTTTTTTTCCTCCCATTGTTGCATACTCTATGTTTATAGGAAACACATGGATCTATTCTAAATTACGATCCCCTGATTATATGGGGTGTACTTTAGACTTTAGTTAATTTAATATTTAATTGCTTAAAAAAATTCAAATGAATTAAATTATTGATTTTTATGGCTGTACTTTTTCCTGAGAGCACATGAGAGGCAATAATTCAGTCCTGCTGTGCATTAGTTTGATATACTGCTACAATGGATTCATCCCAAAAGTAGTCAAAGCAAGTGGTGAATGGGAGTTTACATTTTTTTCAAAAGAATATTTATTTGCTAAGCACTTTCTCTTTGCTTTTTATTGGGTATTTTAAGAATTTTTAAATACTTCCTCTGTGTCACTCTTTTTGTTACAAATCAATTTTTGATACTATTAACTATTTAACTTTGATTTAAATTTTTATCATAGTTATGTAAGAAAAAAATAATCAAATGAGATCTTGTTAGATTCGTCTAATCTTGTAGTTTTAGACAATTAATTTTTTATTACTTTTCCTTGTACACAATTTAAGTTATTAACCGTTAAAAATGTACATCGGCATGCGTGTCGGAAAGGGTGTATAATAATTACACTGAGACGGATGTAGTACTGCCTATAAGTAATGAGTTATCCTTTTCTTTTCTTCATTCTAGTTAAGTAACTTTTTATTTATTTAAAATTAGGTAACCAAAAATTGAATCTTTGAATCACGTTTCATGTCGGGGCTCCACCTTAAATACATGTAAAAATTGAATTGGTAGTAGGAGGGAAAAAAAAAAAAAAACCTTAATTAAAAAATTGTACTAGTAGTAAATAATACTCCCTCCGTTCTCAAAAAATTGGAACGGATCAACTGTGCACACAGTCCAATGCACATTTTAAATGATTAATATCTCAATTTCGGTATAAGTATAAATTCTAAAAGTTCGATATTTAAAAACTACTCGACGAGACGAATCTAACAATATCTCACTTGACTATATTTTAACTTGTATAACTATAATAAAACTTTAAATTAAAGTACATTTGCGAATAGTTCTGATTTTCCAAACATTCCATTTATTGGAGAACGGAGGAGTAGTATTCGTATTAAAAATACTACCTCCGTTCCTTTTTAAATGACACGTTTTGACTTTTGTCACTGTTCATTAAGTAGCTTTGACTCGACTTTATAATACAATTATATAAGATAAAATATAGTCAAGTGTGATCTTGTTGGATTCGTCTAATCGCATAGATTTAGAATATCAAATTTTCATAATTTTTACTTGTATGGAATTTGAGTTATTATGAATTAAAAACGTATATTGAATTGCGTGAAATGTGGGTCCGTAGCACTTATTTAGGAACGGAGGAAGTACTTTTTATGCAATTGGAGTTACAGCATTGATATTTATGGAGTAAGGATGGTCTATCAAGCTTATGAGATAAGTAAACACGCGAAAATTTATTCGCCCTTAAAAATGCAATATGTATAATTTTAAATATTAAATATTAATTAATAGACATTCTAAATAAATTAAGTGATTAAAATAATTATTATTTATCTAGTTAAGATCCATCATGTCAAATGAATTTGTATTGGGCCAATATGGATAAGTTTAAATGAAATATGCACATGCAACATGAACCGATAAACACTCGAAACGGGGTAGTTCATGAAAATCGGTCAAGGTAGATAAATCCAAATAAAATACCCACAAGCCCTACGAACCAACGGACACTCAAAATAGCCTGGCCCATTGAAATCGGCCCGCCATCTATATCTTTCCTCTATAAATAGAGGCACCCGACTCATACCCTTAAGATCTTAAAAAATAAAGCGCCGTAGAAATTCCACTACAACAACAATGCGTTTCAGAATTTCCAATGACCAGGAGAAGAAATACAAGAGCACTTTCGAAATTTTCAATGATAGAGGAATCAAATGAGCCATAGGAATCGCACCACATATAGTTTGATCTTCTTAATTTTTTTTTTTTTTTTTAATATCTAAATTCTGTAGTTGTAGACTTCTTAATTGTGAAAATAATAAAAATTATTTTGCAGAGTTACTGTCTCATTTTTTTAGCACTTACACCATCTATGGCTGCGATATTACCGTTGCCGAGAATTTGTGATTTGATTTCCCCCTTCTCCGGGTTTGATTTGTACAAAGATCTTGTCCCCTGCCTGCCACATTTTTCCACCTACCATGCTTGTTTTTTTTTTTTGTTTTTTTTTTTCTTTCTTAATTTTATTTTGTATTATTTTTAAATAATAATTCAATTAATTTTCCAAATTACCTCTTTGATGATTCAATTTTTGTTCGTATTAAGCTTTGGACTAAATTTTCAAGTGTTTTTCGGTTTTTATTTTTACAAAAGTATTTTTTTTATTAAGTTTTCTGTATTGAATTGATCATCTATTCATCTATTTTAAAACATAATAATAATAATAATAATAATAATCATCATCATCATCATCATCATCATCATCATCATCATCATCATCATCATCATCATCATCATCATCATCATCATCATCATCATCATCATCATCATCCGTCATGCCCATATATGAATGTAGTGCAGTTAGTCCCTAAAATCTGTATATAAGAATATTGAGTAAGACAACCATCTCTACACCAAGTAATGTATTTGATAATTAACTGTTGGTTGTCAATTGATTCTGTGAGTAATAAATTAGTCAAAATTTGTTGTCTGACAATTTCAAGACCAAATTTTTATTTATAATAACCTGAAATCCAAAATGTTGCTATTTGCAGTGGTTCCAAAAAGAGCTGATTGAACACTGTTTTAATTAGTTATTTTTAGTTATCAAAACAAACTTAATTTAATTATATATACTTAACTAATTCATACTACTATATATGTTTTTAGTATTTGTACTATTTCTACATTTTACGAAATCCAATACATATTTTTAACTATTAATAACTCAAATCGTATATATAAAAAAAATTAATATTCTAAATCTACGTAATTAGACGAATCTAACATCTTAATTGACTATGTTTTTTTATTATACAATTATTTAAAAATTTGATCAAAGTTACTCGATGAATAATAATCACTATGAAATAGTTCAGTTATATGAAAATAGATGAAGTATTAAGTGAAAAATAGTGTTAACAGACTAATAAGATTTGTTTTATATTACCAGTGGGAATGTGATTGCTTGGAATGTAAGATTACTGGTGTAACACCCCGGCCTGTTATGGAGCCGGAAGTGTCTTCGAGCTTCTTTCGAGATTGAAGTTTGGCCCCACAGGTCAACAGAACTCTTTCCAGTGCGCTTTGGTCTCACTCGCGCACACCCTGGGAGACTTCCCAGGAGGTCACTCATCCTTAAGACTACTCCACAGCAAGCACGCTTAACTGTGAAGTTCTTATGGGATGGTCACCAGAAAAGAAATGTGCACATTGTTGATATGAGTATATTTTTCAACCCTTCTAAGCTATTCTTCCATACACTCTCTCGGGGTATTACAATCTCCCGCTACTTGAGAACGCAACGTCCTCGTTGCGCCTCGATCGCCTAATCAAAGTCTCTCAGGATCTTTGCCCCGCTAGACGCCTGATTGGTACTATCAGCACAGCGCGCGGTCGCAGGTTGTCTCTGATACCATTCTGTAACACCCCCGCCTTCTATGGAGCCGGAAGTGTCTTCGAGCTTCTTTCGGGATTGAAGTCTGGCCCCACAGGTCAACAGAACTCTTTCAAGTGCGCTTTGGTCTCACTCGCGCACACATTGGGATACTTCCAAGGAGGTCACTCATCCTTAAGACTACTCCACAGCAAGCACGCTTAACTGTAGAGTTCTTATGAGATGGTCACCATAAAAGAAATGCGCACCTTGTTGACATGAGTAGATTTTTCAATCCTTCTAAGCTATTATTACATACACTCTCTCGGGGTATTACAACTGAAAATATGAGATTGCTGGGAATCTTATTTTTTTTTTATGTTTTAAGATTATTGTGTTTGGTTAGATTGAGAATCTCAGATTTCCAGTTCTAATTAATTTACCATAATGTCCCTGAATTTCAATTGAACAAATGTTATAAATATATCATTTTGCTACACAATAAAAATATTTAAGCCGATTTATTTTTTATAATATGGAAAATTCTTTATATGTAATTTATAGTATGATAATTACTTATTTAATATCTCTAAATCCTTATTATTTTTATTTTAATTTTTAAGAAAATATGAAAATATATATTAAAATAGAGAATATATATTAAAATATATGTTTAAATAACTTAAAATTTTTCAATTGGTTTTTTAAAATGAAATTTTATATATTTATCATTTTTTAATATAAATATCTAAATTTATAAAATAAAATAAGTATAATAAGTAAGGTAATAAAAGTCAAATTAGTATAAAAGTAGGTAAATGGAGGTGGTAATCTAAGATTACCTGCCCTCCAGGTGGGAATGTGATTCCCATATAAAACACTCAACATTCCTACCTCGGTGGGAATGTGACATTTCCACATGAAACATGCCCCGAACCAAATACGGGTATGTTTAATTCCCTACCCAAGATTTCCAGTGGAAATTCCAGACCTCCGAACCAAACTCCCTAGAAAAGTGATGTTAATAACCAAAGAACGGTATTACTAAACGAAGGATTAATGTAAATATGCTTTTAATCAAATTTTTTGTTCTTTCGACCAAACGCAGTTGGCCTGAGTGATATGAGGCTCTGACAGCTTAAGCAAAGGTCTCAGATTCGAACCTTTGTATATACAGAATTCTGCTTTGGAAGAGGCAATCCTGAAATGCCCAGCTGATCATCGAGAGATTAATCTTGGGTCTAATAAGAGCCGGGAATACCCTGGTATTCACCGGAAAAAAAATTGTTATTTCTATATGAATATCATTATCTGTTTTCTTATATCTTTAGGTTCATTTTTATAACACATTTTTTCCATAGTTATTAAGGGAATATTACATTTTTCAGATGTAAAATTTATATTTAATGTGATTTTTTTTCTTCTTTTAACTAGACGCCATCAAGTCTCAATTAAAGGATTGCTCTCCAAAAGCAGAATTCTGTATACGGCACATTTGCTTAAGCATAAAGCCTCAATTTTCTTCTAAATGGTGTTATTTTTTTATTTTTTATTTTTCTATGAATTCCAAAAATTTAAACATATCAAATTTTGGTTTTTTTAGGTGAAGCAATTTTTTTTTTTGTTTTGTTATTTTTTTTATATATATTTTTTACTTGAGTTTTACTTTTAATTTTTAATTTACTAATCATTTCTATTGAGAATATTTTTTTAAATAGAAAAAGATTTAGATTTGATTGTTGGATATAAATAGTAAAAAAGATAAATTTTTAATTGAAAAATAAAGTAGCATTAGATTTTACTGCTAACTGTAACAGCTCCTCGGTGGGCTATGGCCTTCACGCAGTCGTCAAGCAAGCTCCTCCAAATTGAGTCCTTCCACTAACCCATACCCATCCCACCAGAATCCCTTCAAAGTTGTCGTTCGCAGCCAATCTTGTCACCTCCTCCATCGCCGATTTCCGCTTCTTCACCACCTAATCTTCTCCCTTTTCATAAGTGTCAAATCTACTTCTAGCAATAATCTTGTGCGACGTCGTTATAAAGAAATTCAGTGACGACGTCGTATAGGTAGTGTTAACAAAGATGGGGAAAATATAGTAGTCGAGAAGACTACAGTTGAGCCTTCAGTGAAAAAAAACATTACTACTTGGGTTGTGGAACATTCTGATCTTCGCATCCATTAACTGAATACCTTTTGTTTTCTTGAATTTCAGTTGCGGAAATGAAAACCTGGTATTAGCTGAGGATGATGATTCAAGGAGCAGCGAACGAATTCTCAGGGCCGTAATTTGTGCTGTTGAACTGAATTGAGAGCTATCTGCGTGTTTTTTTTAAAGGTGAGAAAAGGGGGATTACTTTCAAATTATGTTTATTTTTGTTTTTATATTTCTTGTTGTGTCTGAATTTTTGAAGGGTTTGATGATGTCCACGAGTCATTGATTTCAAAGTTTTATTCCTTTTGTCACTGTTGAGATTTTAGAGCTGGAAAATGTCGAGTTCTTTGAACGGAGATCAAGATTCGAGGTAGGGTTTTTTTTTTTTTGGTTTGTTTCTTTTTATGGAGATTGTTCAACTTCCGTTTTCATTTTTGGGAAATTTGCCGTTTTAGGTTTTAATAATTTCCTAGTTTTGGGAAATGTCATTTCTTTCTTTTTTAATTTTGAAGAGTTCGTAAGCATAGATCCAATTTCATTGTTATAATATTTATAGAATGAAGATTCAATCCATGTAAATCTTCTACTAAAATTGAAGTCTATTGATGGAAAGGGGCTTTTGTCCAGATGGTAAGGTGGAGTTGTGTCAACGTGATTGTAAGATGAAAATATTTTCCTGCAGTACCTTTTGGTTTCCTTGTAATGGAAAACAAAGTCCTCTGCAATCTCTTTTCATTTTTTCATTAAATTATAGCCACAACATGTACAAATTGTACGGTGGAAATTCCTTGCTATACAAGTGATCCGTGTGATTCGGATCATGTAAAAACTTGGAATGTTGTAATACCCAATAGCTTGTGTCTGTATGGCTGTTGAGTAATTAAAAATGTTTTTATGACTAATCATGTTAACAAGTTGAACATTTTTTTTCTATGTTTCATATAAGCCTATTGTTGAAAAGGACAAAGTTCATCATGCTTGCTTAGAGCAATCAAAAGATGGGTGACAATAGGAAGATTCTTAGGGTGCAAGTGATGAACAGATGAAATTGGGGTGTTTCAGAATACTGCTGTCACTGTATTGTATAGTATTGGGTTAATGAGTTGAGTTGTTTTGGTAGTATTCTGGAACCATTTTTATGTAATTTTAGAAAACCTTCGGCAGATAGAGATTATGTATCTCATGCATGAACTGAATAAAATTATATGCACCAACTACCTATTTCTACCAACTTATATTATCTGGTAAATTACTGGGGTTGGGCGTTGGGGTGTTTTAATGAAATAAGAAACATTATCTATAAACGTGTTTGAGTTGCATCTCAATTTCTCTAAACTATGTCGTCGAGGCTTTGCATCCTGATCTTTCTCCTAGTGATTATGTTTGTTGAGGGGTTGAGGATATACTCCCTCCGTTTTTTTACTTGCTATGGGCCCACGTTTCACACAGTCCAATGCATATTTTAAATCATTAATAACTAAGTTCGGTAGAAATAAAAATTCTAAAAGTTCCATATTTAAAAACTACACGATGAGACGAATCTAACAAGATCTCACTTGGCTGTATTTTAACTTGTATAACCATGATAAATTTTTTTAGTTAAAGCGTGTGTGTGAATAGTAGCACAATTACAAATGTTGCAAGAATTAAAAAAAACAGAGGTAGTATTAACTAGGATTGGGTAATCTTTCTCGTTTCCATCAAATTTGTGACCCTTATGAAGACGTGATTGTAAAGTATGGAGTGGTGTTGGTTGCAGCAAGTTTGTATTAGTATTTTGGTGTTGATATTTTTCGTAAACAGAAAATGGTTGGAGCCTTCTTTGGTCAGATTATAAGAAGGCTGAGAGATACTTTCTTAAAGAATATGAAATCTCAATATTTAATAATGAGAATACTGTTACACCTTTAGGATGAATGTGTCACATATTCAGTACACATAAGAATTATGATAAGAGTTCCCATATGCAGCAGATCCGTGTACCAAAGATAAATCATGTGAAATATTACCATAATATAGGAAATGGAAAACTGCGATGTTGGGCTAGAGTGCTAAAAATAATAATAACTCTCAAAGTCACACTAGAACCACTTGAGAATTTCTCCCTTTACATTATAAATGGGAAGAACGGAAAAAAGAACTTATTCTTAGTAGAAAACATACACAACAACAACAACAATATGTAAGTCTTCACTTTAGCAGAAATTTAGATTGCATTTCTGTGGAGTTCAGCTCTTAGGCTGTTCTTTTGTGGTTTGAATTTCTGATGGGTTGTGCATGTGGAATTATTGATTTCAGTTCTACCAGGCAGAATTATTGATTTCTCAATGAAAATGACTTCTACTGAGCCGCCACCTCTTTATGTTATCCTGCTACCTAGTCAAAGTTTGCTTGCCTTTGATTACATGCTAGGAACTTTACACTTCTTCTAACCCTAGTGAAGAGTTGTTTTGTATGCATAACCAAGTATTCGTCTTTACATTTCACTGGTATTGTTCTTGTAATGGTTCTGATTGTTTGAAGCAATATCAAATCAGGAAAACCACTAACATGGAGGAATCAAGTGCGATGACAATTGAATTTTTGAGAGCGAGGTTGTTATCTGAAAGATCTGTCTCAAAATCTGCAAGGCAACGAGCCGATGAACTGGCTAAAAGGGTGAGTTGCCTTCAAATTTAAAACCACCTTGTTTTTGGAAAGTAACTTGAATAGACTTTAATTCTGTGTCTTGGGAGTACTTATCTATTGGGATTTGTGTGGTCTAGAAATATTGGTGAGTTAAAGATAATTACAAAATAGGTCATTTGTGTTTCGGTATGTGATGGACATATGCTGTATATGAGATGTGCGACAGATGACAGGGTAATCCGTTTAACTTGGAGTTAGTGGATTTGCATTGGAACACTTAATTCTCAATCCACCCTTCTTTCATTCCCACATAGAAACAGAATATCTCTGGTGATTGTTGTTATATGGTTTCCTTTCTGATGTTCTATATTATCCACGTATTTCAATGAACTCATAGGTATCAGAACTTGAAGAGGAGCTGAAGTTTGTTTCTCTTCAAAGAAAGAAAGCTGAGAAGGCAACAGCTGATGTTCTTGCAATTTTGGAAAATCGTGGAATAAGTGATGTGTCAGAGGAATTTGATTCAAATTCTGATAGGGATGAAAGTACACAGGACTTCAAGTCAAGCAATGGTTCATTAACAATAAGAGAAAATTCAACCACCGCGGAACTAAGAACCAATGGAGAGGCTTATTCCAGTTCTGAAATTGAGTCCTCTTCATCCGCAGGTAGAAGCTTGGCCTGGAAGAGTACTAAAGACTCTCAACATTCCCTTGAAAATAAAAAATACATGGAATCAGTTAGAAGAAGAGCAGGTTTTACATCTTGTTCTTCCGGGAGAAGAGTTGGTAAATCATGTCGTAGAGTAAGGCGCAGAGAGACTCGGTGAGTGTTCTTATTATTTTGAAGGCTAAGGTTATAGAAGAGTTCAAGTCAATTGTTTAGTTCTCTTTTTGATTGCAATGCTAATCTTTTCTGAGTGGTGGTACTAATATACTACCTCCGTATTGAAATGTTGGTGACGTTTGATAATGTGCTACTATGTACGCACAGACTGTCACTTAAAATTTTATTATAGTTATACAAGTTAAAATATAGCCAAGTAGGATCTTATTAGATTCGTCTCGTCGTGTAGTTTTTAAATATCGAACTTTTAGAATTTTTACTTGTACCGAACTTGAATTTTTAATGGTTTAAAATGTGCATTGAACTGCGTGAAAAGTGGGTCCGTGAAACATTTCAATACGGAGGAAGTATGAATTTTGTTATATCAAACTCTTGAATGTTATTCTGGCGCAGTGGGGAAAAGAAGGAGAGGCGCTGAACAGAAATAAAAAATTAGGGCACACAGCGGGGTGGAAGAGAGGGAGATGCGGTGGGGAAGATAAACAGTGTAGGGAGGGGCAGTGTAGTATACCGGTCTATTCCCCATATCATTTATTACCATTTTAATACGAGTATTTTATTACTACCTCCGTTTCTTTTTAAGTGTTACATTTCTCCTCTGCACGTTTGCCAATGCACATTTTAAACTATTAATAAATCAAATTCGATACAAGTACAAATTCTAAAAATTTGATATATAAAAACTACAGGATTGGACGAATCCAACAAGATCTCACTTGACTATATTTTTTCTTGTATAACTATAAGAAAAATAGAAGTCAAAGTGCTAGAATGAACAGTAGAAAAAGTCAAAACGTAACACTTATTTAGAAACGGAGGGAGTATTTTTTAACTCTCTCTTTTCCCCATATCATTTATTACCATTTTTTAACTCTCTCTTTTGGGATCCTGACCCATAACATTTATGTTGTTCTACTTGCTTCTCATCTTTTGGTTTTCCAATATGTTCTTTTTATTCCTATTTCTGCTTGATCTTTGAAGAGATTTTGTGAAAAATAGTTGGTTCTTTGTGGTGCCAGATCAATGGAGGAGTTACAGAATGATGGCACTGAGAAAGCCTCATGTCCAGCAGATGCTTCCAACTGCTCTGATGGTGCACCTGTTGCATTAAGAGATTGTTCTGGATATGACAATGGGAAAGATGAACAAGAAAGCACCACAGAAGCATCACACGGTGAAGCTCAAAAGATTAATGACCATTTTTACAGTGGACATGAGAGGGATGATGACATGGAAAGTGCTTTGCAACACCAGGCTCAACTCATTGGTCGGTATGAAGAGGAGGAGAAGGCCCAGAGAGAATGGGAGGAGAAGGCCCAGAGGGAATGGGAGGAGAAGTTCAGAGAGAGTAAAAATTGCTCACAGGTACGCTTTGTAATTTGTATGCATTGACTAGTTCACTCTGAGTTCAAACTTCAATTTTAGTACTCTAAAAGTGACTCATTTCAATTTCACCAGCTTGCATGATATCTGTGATAGGAGAAGCGGATTGTCCGTCCAATTTTGTTTTTCTAATGCTATTTCGATTTTTGGAGCTCCCTGTGTTTTGTTTTCTGAGCAAATATCTAGTAGTGAAATATTTTCAATTCCTTAAATTTCTGCTGCTCAAACAATGTTGATGGATTGTCAGGAGTCCTACGATCCTGGAAACCATTCAGATGTGACTGAAGAACGATATGAAATGGAGGTGCCCAAGCTGTCGCGGGATCCTGGGACATTGGATTTGGATAATGAAGAAACAAAGCACCATTCAGATGTGACTGAAGAACGATATGAAATGGAGGTGCCCAAGCTGTCGCGGGATCCGGGGACATTGGATTTGGATAATGAAGAAACAAAACACGCGCCCACTATTACTCAGTTCAGGGAAGAACCCCTAACTTGCGAGAACTTCCCATCTCCCACTGATGATGATCATGATGGAAACATGCAGGATGAGAAATGCAATTCATCAGAATTTTCATTTCCTACGACAAAGGAAAAAAATGATCATGAGCTTCTGGTAAAACAAGATGAGGCTTTCGAGGTCAGACAGCAACATCTTCCCAATTCTGTTACAACAAGACGTCCTCCACCAAATATTTCACTTTTCAAGAGAAGGGCAGCACCTCCTGCTGTTCCTGGTAGCTCTTCATCTCTTGATCTTGCAGTCATGCCTGGAGACACCTCGAACAATTTAGGATCTGTCCTAGAGGCACTTCAGCGAGCGAAATTATCATTGAATCAGACAATCCATCACACTCCTTTTGCAGGAGAATCTTCCAGCAACAGTATTACATCTACCAATCCCACAAAATTTATTTCCGACAGCTTTAAAGTGCCCATCATTTCTCCTGGTCTGTTCCGACTACCAACTGACATTCAGTTTGAAGCAACCACTCTAGCCAATCCTGGTGTAAGCGTGCAAGCAAGTGTTCCCAGTTATCTTCCCGAAATTGCACCTGGTAGATTCATTTATGAACCTTCAGTTGGGTCTAGAAGTGCTTTCTCCAGCGGCCTATTTCACACTGCTCCCTATAGATCCTCCACACCTGAGTTCCGGCCGGGAGCTCCTCCACAGAGGTCTTTCAGCCAGCCTCGACTGAATGAAGGTACATCGTCTTTGAGCAGACTGAGTCATCTGGATCCTTACACAAGAGCTAGTCATCCAACAGTTGCAGACACATACCCATATCTCCCGGACATCACACTTGGCTTACCCTCGAATGACGAAGGGACATCACGTGCATTTTCCGTTTCAGAATCTGGATTGCCTCCCGTAATGCGGCTGTCTCCATACAGCGACCGGTTTAGACCAAGTATGCACTAGATATATAGGTTTTTCCTGCAGGTGTAGAGTCTCTCCATGGGGCTATTGCCCATTATTGCTTGGGTTATATATGCTCGAATAATTGTTGTGGTGAACTTGTTATGTATGTATGTATGTATGTATGGTAGGGTGCCCCCAGTGTCTATGTTTATGTATTTGTCATTCGCCCTGAGTTTGTTTATTAGTCTCTTATGGGGAAGATTGATTAATGAATATATATATATACACACACACACACACATACATGCATGATGTGATGCGCAATTGCTCATTTTGAGCATAGAGTTTAGTAGGTTGTGCAGTTAGAAATTTTTGTTGGAGTCATTGTATCGGGAGACTTGTCCTCAGGTGGGGAGACTTTAGTTTGTGTGATTTTATTCGGTGGGAACTTATTTGATGAAAATTACTGTGAAGTAGTATAAGATGATACTTCGTGTGTATTTGGGCTTTCGTGGTTAAAAGAAATTCATGAAACAAAACAAGTGTAATGAAATAGTAGTATAGTACTACTCCATATTGGTGGTTGAGGTGATATGTGAAGGTTGTTGAATCTTGATGATGACCGGTTCTTGATCTGAAATTCTCAATTGCCTAGGATGTTGACCAAGACCAAGACAGAGAGAGAGCTAATAAAGGAAACGAAGCAAGGCCACTACAACAGTCCAACCTTTGGCTTAATTAAAGTCTGGCTTCATCAGCAATGCCCCTAACTAAAGTCACAAGTCACAACTCCTCAATTACATTATTTAAACTACTAGTATTATACTTCTACTAACTTTTCGATTATATTTTTAAGAATCCCCTTAAATTAAAAATAGTACTGATAAATTTTAAATTTATTTAAATAACCTAGAATTTGCTTGTTTATTTATTTTTTTAAAAAATATGGGCTATGTACACACCTTATTTTTGCTAAACACACTATTTACTAAATTAAAATTATCCCTTAGTTAGCCGTGCTCTGTTTAAAAATGGGGAGTGGTTATGGTACTACCAATGTGAATGGTAGTACATCAAGACAAATCATCTCAACCATACAAAAATATCCAATGACTGTAAAATAAAATGGGTAGAATTGTCAAACATAAATAATTATATCTTTAGAAATAAATTCATTCACAAAATCAATTTAGTGGTTAATCCTTAAATAAAGATCATATAAAAAAAATTACATAAGTTAACTCTCTTTTGACGCAATTCATGGCATAATAATAGAGAAATTATCTTTATTCATCTCTTTCAGTCGTCAGTCTTTCATTCCTCTTAATTTTCTATTTTTCTATTTTGAATTTCTAAAATATGATAGGATATTTAGATTCCTTGCATCGAGTAGATAAATTTTCATATAAAGAACGTCCAAATCCGAGCTCATTTGAGAAAGTTAGAGCCATTTAAAATTTGTAATATAAATTTTGTTGTATATACTACGTCGCTAAAATGCATAGGCTATGTCGCTGAATTGTAAAGGCTCCATCGCCGAATTACATAGCTACCGTCGCTGAAATGTAAAGACTGTGTTTTTTTAAAATCGTAATGCACTTCAAATGGCTATAATTTTCTCAAACGAACTCGGATTTTGACATTCTTTATATGAAAATCTACTTACTTGATGCAATGAATCTAAATTTTCCATCAAATTTTGGAAATTATAAATAGATAAATACTAGATTTTCAAAAGAAAAGATATTTTATGCTCGTTGTTTTGAAAATATGATATTTATATGTTTAGAATTTCTTAAATCTGATAGGATATTTAAATTCCTTGCATTTAGTAGATAGATTTCCATATAAAGAACGTCAAAATCGGAGCCCCCGTCGCTGAATTGTAAAGCCTCCGTCGCTGAATTACATAGCCACCGTCGCTGAAATGTAAAGGCCGTGTTTCTGAAAATCGCAATGAACTTCAAATGGCTCTAACTTTCCCAAATAAACTCGGATTTTGATATTATTTATATGAAAATCTACCTACTCGATGCAAGGAATTTAAATTTTCTATCAAACTTTTGAAATTACAAATAGATTTATACCAGATTTTCAAAGAAAATGATATCTTATTCTAGTTATTTCAATAATATGATATTTATCTGGTTAGAATTTCTAAAATTTGGTAGGATATTTAAATTCATTGTATTGAGTAGATAGATTTTCATATAAAGAACGTCCAAATTCGAGCTCATTTGAAAAAGTTAGAGCTATTTGAAGTTTGTCATAAAAACTATGTTGGATAGACTATATCGTTGAAATGCATACTCTATGTCGCTGAATTGTAAAACTCGCGTAATGACTCTAACTTTCTCAAACGAACTCGGATTTTGACGTTCTTTATATGAAAATTTACCTACTCGATACAAGTAATCTAAATAACCTATCAAATTTTAGAAATTCCAAAAAGAAAAAGTAGATTATGAGGGAGAGAGAAGTATGGGCATGAGAATTGAGAAAAATGAATAGAGATTATTTGGATCTTATTGAAATTACAATAGTACCCTTTGTATTAATCTTACCCATTGATTTTAATATTTAATCAATGGCTTGTATGTGGCACAGTACATCAAGAGACAAGTGTGTCCGCACCCTAACCAAAGCCTTAAAGATGATCTTCCCTTTTGTTTTCAGTGGATCAGCAATTAAATTAGGAGATGCAGATGGCAAGATCATTTGGCCCAATTCGCAAAGGGGAAAGTCAAATGTATCCTTAACTGGTTTCAAATTTTGCAAATTGAGACATTCTAAAACCATGTTGGAATAGCAGAACCGAAATCAACGAATCCCACAGCCCACAAGTCACAATGAGAGAAAGAGAGAGATTGAAGACCCATTGTTGGGTTCAAGCTTCTGCTTCAGACTTCACGGGACAGATCCCCCACCCTCGGAGGTGAATACGTTGCCCACTTCTCGAATTTCACTCATTATCTGTTTGCTTTTTTTATTTATTTACTTTCTGTACTTTGGGATGAAAATTTCAGTGGGCACACTGCCGTGAATGTTGGCAAATCAAAGGTTGTATTTTTCGGTGGTCTGGTGGACAAGAAGTTTCTCAAGGACATTTATGTTTATGATATAGGTGAGCTGAAATTCTTGATACAAGCTGCGCAAGCGGTTGGGTTTTTGGTGCCTAACACTCTATCCTGTTGTTATCGTCACGGGATTGTGGTTGATTAATGAGAACTTGGAATTGAAGTTCAGAATTTGAGACCAATTCTCTCTTTAAAGTCTAAACTGTGTTTCAGAAAACTGCCACTTAATATGTGTCAGTTATGTGGATTTGATCCGAAGTACAGAATTTATGTTAAGGGTTTTTCTGGCAATTTAGGAGGGTTAAGATATAATGATTATATGCAAAAGCCTAATAGTAGCAGGTGTCTTGGAGCATTAAATGTTAACTGCTGTATTCTACTTTTCATGTCACTTCAGTTGTTAACAACCCGAAGGGGAAGATATCTGTATTGTGGTGTTGCTTACCTGAGTTCATACAAGTATGTTTAAATGAGAGATGGGTCCTCTGATAAGGCCATCATTTGGCGATCTTATTACTTACGATTAGAGATTGTCGCACAATAACAAGGCTGGCTGCTCGATTAATCTGGCTTCCAAAATGGGTTACTTAGCACTTCTTACTGGGAAAAAAGGAAACAATAATGTAGTAGCTTTGAACACTGAATATGGTGCAATTGACCAACGGCTGAAGATACAATGTTTATTTACTAAACCTTTGATACACCAATACAGGAGATGCATTGGAATGGTATTATCTCAGAATCCAAAGGAAAAACAATACAGGACTTGGATAGTGAGATAATAACCTACCAATGCATCTTTGTTTTGTGCGTCAGAATTGCTTCATTTCTTTCTGCCTCTTTAAACAGTTTCAATTTTCTGTATCTGGAATTGCTTTAATTAATAAAATGCATATCAAGTTTATGAATTTGGATTGCTACAGACAACAATATGTGGTTTCAACCGGAGTGCACTGGCAATGGGTCTGATGGAAATGTGGGCCCAAGTGAACGTGCTTTTCATATTGCCGTTGCCATCGATTGTAACATGTTCATATTTGGTGGAAGATCCGGTGGCAATAGGTTCTCATTAAAACTCATTTCTACATCTTCCAAATAACATACATATAGAGCATGCATACACTGGATCATTCATGAAAAAAGATTGTGATTTACAGGTTAGGTGATTTTTGGGTTCTAGATACTGGTAAGCTTTTCTATTCTGCATTGTAATATTGGTGATTATCTGTTGATGTGGAAACCAGAAAACTACTCTATTTCTTGCTCATTTATTTGGTCACAGATATATGGCAATGGTCAGAACTCACTAGTTTTGGAGACTTGCCTTCATCAAGGGATTTTGCCGCTGCTTCAGCTGTTGGAAACCGTAAAATTGTGATGTGAGTTTTTCTATTATTGTTGATCATATGTTAATTTTTTGCTCTTATCTGTTGCATCTGACTGTTGCCATCCAATACAGGTATGGTGGCTGGGATGGTAAAAAGTGGCTTTCCGATGTCTACATCCTAGACACAAGTAATACTGATATGTTCATGACTTCTAAGTTTTAGTTGCTTTTTCTCATTACCACAGCGTTGCCAAATCCTTGATATTCGATTTCTTCTCGAGCAGTTTCACTTGAATGGACAGAGTTGTCAGTTACAGGGACAATACCTCCACCAAGATGTGGTCATTCTCTCACAATGATTGAGAAGAGGTTGCTCATCTATGGTGGTCGAGGTAATTTAGCATTCTGTAACTACTATGAGGAACTGAGATATTATTTCTTCCATGCGATGCAAAAAATTTCAATCATTTGAAGGTTTTGAAGGCCTATGTTATTTAATTCTCAGAGTTCATTGATAACTTTGCCTTTCTTACACATGTTGAGATTAAATTATGGACATAGGAAAGGCAATTTTCTCAAGTTTCTAACTTTCTATCTTCCGTGACATGTTGATTATTATTGCATGTTTTTGGGTTATTTACAGGAATTGAGTTTTTGAATTTCCACTGACACTTCATCCGTTTCAGGTGGTGGGGGACCAATCATGGGTGATCTATGGGCTTTGAAGGGACTCATTGAAGAGGGTACAGATTCTTCTTTATTTTACCTCTCTCACAGTCTCAGTTATCACCTAGCAGACACAATTACAGAAACATTTTAGGTATTATTTTCAATCACGGGGTTTCCTTTTAGGACAAAGCCTTTTTCCGCTATTGATCGAGCTGGAAGCAGTCACATATTTACTAGATTTGATTAGACCTAATTGAATTTATGAACCTTCATTCGATTTGAGTGGTAGGCTAAATTGCTTGAATGATTTAAGGTGTAAACATAGGACAAATGTTCCTGAATCAAGCTTTCAAAAGAAAATGGGTGGAAGAAGGATAATTTTTATTTATTTACTTTTTTTTAATTTTTTTATTTATAATTTTATATAACCACCTACGGAACTCCTCAACCTAATGATTTGCTTTGTGTTTCTGATCTTTAGTAGTTTTCAGTTTTCACTGAGTCATACACAAGTTTTCAGGTTTCTGAGGGTTCTGTTTATGATCTTTTCATTACTCATCATACACAAGTTTTCAGGTTTCTGAGGGTTCTGTTTATGATCTTTTCATTACTCATCAATTGTTCTCATTTAGTATACACTTTTTCTTTTTCATGAAGTGATTTGGAGTCTTTTATATGGTTATTGAGTTTAGAATAAAGGATCATTTCTTCCTACTCCATTGAAGGTTAGACAGCGCTCTCTTTATGAGGTGATATTAATATATACAAGATTTGGAACCATATGAAAAAAATTCTGCTATTATTGAAACTCTTTTATCTGCTAAATGTAAAAACTTAATGTTATGGAACACAATCCTAGGAAATAGCAGCATGATCTTAAGAATAAAGGATCTTTTCCCCCATATATTGAATAGAAATATAGAATAACAACATACACTATTTATAAAGTGAGGGTACAATGGTAAAAAAGGATAAATCATAAAATCAATAACCATTGAATAATTTCTGCATTTGACATGTTTAATCTGTTTTGTGATTAATGCGACTCTCTTGTGGAAGGAAGAGAATGAGCCCCCTGGATGGACCCAGTTAAAGCTTCCCGGTCAAGCTCCTTCACCACGTTGTGGGCACACCATGGCTTCTGGAGGGCCCTATGTAATTATTGACATCCTTAATTTTACATAAGTGTCATATTTTTTCTTATCAATAAATTACTTTTATGTCCCCATATGTTTATGCTACACAAATCCACCTTATAGATTTCAATGGCTATTTTGATCATTTACTGCTGTTACAACATTATTCCCTTAGAGCAAATTTATCCTTGTCTTTCTTTCACTGTCCAAAATGCATGCGCGTAGGGCTATGCCTGTGTAGTTTTGGCCACATATTATAGTACAAAGGTTCATTGATTCTACAAAATCAATATTCTATTCATGAAATGGATTACAAATGAACATATCTGATTATTTAATACTGCTCATCAATTGTCTATGACTTTAGTTCTTTAAGTGACAAATAGAAAATAATATAAAAGGAAATAAAGAAGAGAAGTTCAATAAGTACAGCAGTTCTCTCTCATGCTTTCTGTATCATTTTTTCAGCTTTTGTTATTTGGAGGGCATGGAACTGGAGGTTGGTTGAGCCGTTACGACATTTATTACAATGACTGTGTTGTTTTGGACAGGGGTTAGTATTATTTCTGACCTGCCATGAACTTTTTAATTCAGTTGTTAATGCTATTGTCTTTGCCATCAATCATAATCTTTTCATTCTCTTGTTTTGATCTTTATAATTATTCCTTGAGCTTATTGTCTCATATAATATTATATTAGTGGGCTTGTTCAAGTTGTAACTGTGTTGTTTTGGACAGGGGTTATTATTATTTCTGACCTACCATGAACTTTTTATTTCAGTTGTTAATGGTATTGTCTTTGCCATCAATCATATTCTTTTCATTCTCTTGTTTTGATCTTTATAATTATTTCCTTGGGCTTATTCTCTCATATAATATTATATTAGTGGGCTTGTTCAAGCTGTAATTGGCTTTTAGATATAAAACAAGAAAAAGAGAGATTCAATTGCCAGGTGTCAAATTTTCTTGTTATTTCCAAAATCCAAAGCTTTGGGTAATTATTTTTAGAACCTTGTTTTTAAATGTTTGGAGTTTCTTTATCAATTGTTATGGGAGATGTATGGATCGATTATAATGCCTTATTTTAATTGTAAATTAAGTTTGTTCTGTATCAATTTGGTGAGGGTAAATATTCATGATGGTACATTTGATGCACCCAATGAAAGAAGTTGCTAGCCCACACCCTATCGATGTATAATGGGTACTCCTCTCAGCTGACACGTCACATGGGCCATATTTTGCCTGAGGGCGTTGAGGTCTCGTGTCTGTTCACATGTCTTTAAAGTTTGCACTGGTGCAGGAAACAGCTGATAAAGTAGAAAGCTAATATCCACACAGGATTACTTGACCCTAAGAAATATCTTAAGCTCCATTGAAAGAGTAGCTGAAATTTTCTTGACCTGTAAGACCATGTTTCCAGTTCCCTCTGTGCCATTTGTGTTTGCTGCCGTGTGTTAATTTATCTCTTGTTTTCCCCTTTTATTGTGGCTAAAAGTATTTGTCCTCTGCTTGACATAAAATCTCTGTATCCTCGTTTTTCTTTTTGGGGAATATGAAATTCAATGGTTATCTATGCTTTTAATCACATGCAGTATCTGTGCATTGGAAACGCTTGCCCACAAACAATGATCCCCCAGCTACTCGTGCATACCATTCAATGAACTGCATAGGTTCTCGGTATTTGTTATTTGGTGGTTTTGATGGAAAATCGACTTTTGGTGATCTCTGGTGGCTTGTACCTGAAGGTATATAATACTTGCTAAATGCTAATTTTGATTCTTCATTAAATCTTGCATAAAACATCAAACTACATGTAGAAAACTTCTTGTGAACTTGCATATATTATTATTCTCATAAAGCTTGCTAGATGTGTGTGTGTATAATATTTTACGTTTTGAAAATTGTTAAATCGTATTCTACCCGTATGCCTGTTTTCTCTTGAGTCTCTGTGATGGACGATGGAATCTACTTCAGCAACTTTTGATTACATAATATTAATTTTTTAATTTAGTGCATTACATTTTATACGACGTGCTCAATGACAGATGATCCTATTGCAAAGAGATTAGTAGCATCTTCACCTGAAGTCATGCCGGGAACAAATGCTACTTCTGGAATGAAGGTAAAGACGTGGAGATGGTTTCCCCTTTTATATGTCTATTGTTTATTAGCCAAAAGTTGTTGCTCCCTGCCATTTGTCAGTGAGGAGTTTGTCTAGACTGTGGTCTATTCTCTGTTTACATTGTGTTACTGTTCTTTTTCTCTGAAGAATTGACTTCACTTTTCTTTTGAATGATATGAAGTATAAATATATAGTACTTGAACGTACAAGAGGACTTAATTTCTTTTTCCAATGTGGATACTGTTTCCTTCTAGAAGTGTTTTGGAAAAGGCTGTCAGAGGTATCTGATGCATTGAAAAAATCCATAAACTGAATCCTGTATGGAAAAAAAAAAAGAAAAATCTGGTTTTCCAGGACCATATAAGAACCTAGAATCGAGGACATTGCCAAGTTCCAAGTGAATTCTTCACAGTCTGGCCATGTAATTATTCTACTTGAATGCCAATTAGGGGTGTGCAAATTTTGGTCGAAACCGAACAAACTGACCGAACCGAACCGAATTTTGCAATTTGGTTCGGTTTTTGGATTTCGGTTTGGTTTTCGGTTTTGAAAATCCAAAATTTCGGTTTTCGGTTCGGTTTTTGGTTTTTAAAAATCTAAAATTCGGTTAACCGAACCGAACCGAAATTTGAATTATATATTTAAAAAATATATATATAATACATTATGCCATTATACAATAAACACAAAATAATACCCCTATTTGGTGACTGTTTGTGTGGATGGGAAGTGAGAACTACTGTTGAGAGTTTTCAAACTTTTATATTGTTTCGTATTTGAACTATTCGGTGACTGTTTCTTTATTTTGTCATTTCATTTGTGTGTAATTTGAACAAGACAATTTGGAATGGTTACTATTATGCACTCATAGTTATATGTAGATATGATGTTTTTGTTTGACAGGGCGAATTTACAGGTTTGAAAATGGTAATAGAGATGTTTTGATCAAAAAATATTTTATTTTTAGAAAAGCAATTCGGTTCGGTTCGGTTAACCGGTATAACCGAACCGAAATATTTCGGTTCGGTTATTTCGGTTTTCAGTAATTTTGGTTCGGTTTTGGTTTTTAGAAAAAATTCGGTTTTTAATTCGGTTTTGAAGTTTGTTTCGGTTCGGTAACCGAACCGACCAATGCACACCCCTAATGCCAATTAAAATAAAATAGAATAAAAATAAGAAACCGGGGGATCCGATGAAATTGAGCCAATTCTATTGTTGTCATTGTTATTTGAGAAAAAAGTTAGGATTAATTTATTTAGAATTAGAATTATTTCTTTATGGAGGAGAACGGCAAGTGACACAGTAAGTTTCTTTGTTTCTTTCTTTTCTCCAGGAAGGTCAGAGAGGAGATTCCGCAGTTTTAGAGTTACAGAAAAGATTACAAGTTTCAACCTCATTGTCTGAATTCGATTGTATTGTGAATGAAATGGATGATAAGGAACTTATCCAACTAGCATCAAAATTTAGTGGTGAAGAGGCTGTCAATAACTTGCAGGTTTTGCAATATATAATTTATATTTCTGAATTTTAACATAGCTGGAGTATATCTGCCATGTTTGCTGACCCTTCTTATGGTAGGTTGTGCAAGCACTCCGTGATCATTGGATGAAGTCTGCACCACAATCTATAACATTGAAGGAGCTTCACCCATTACTTCGTGACTATCAACGTTTAGTTGCCCGTAATCATATGTGAGATTGAGCTCTTTCCCAGTATATCTCCACAAAATTATGAATAACTGATTTCTGATCATCTAGCTAAGGTTTTTGTAGTTTTGTAGTTGTAATTTAGTCATTTTATTATGCCCTGGGTCTTGAGACACAATCAGTAACATGTCTAGTGGAATTGAAATTTAAGACTTCAAAATCTTCAATAAAACTGAAAAATAGCATGCTAATAAATGTGTGGGGGCATTTTACGCTAATAAGGTGATTAGAATGGTTTGAGTTATTGCATGAAAAGTAGGGTTTTACTCTCTAAAATGACCTCATCTAAGCTAGCTCATGTTGATTTAAACAATCCTATTTGTTCTCATAACAAATTGGTCCTTAAAGTTTGGTTCTGTTTACATTTTTTTGGTGTACATGAGACACAAGGCCTTTTGCAAAGGGGTGGTGAAATTCGACCATCCAATCATAATGTTGGAAGTTAAGGACTTGCCCACTAAGCCAAGTTCCAATTCCCATTCTGTTCACATTTCGTTATAAGTTTTATGCAGGATTTTCTATTTAAATTTGGATGGCCTTAAGACAGTAATAACTTCACTTAATAAATGTCACTGACTCACTGTTATACAGTTGGCTTTGAATTTGCTAAAAGTGATTTATAAATAATAATATTATTGTCTCATTGTCTCTGATCAACTCTATTTGAAACTAGGTATCGAAGAATATTACATTGATTTTTGTGGAATTCACCTGCTCGTGAAACACTTGGTTTTATGAAGATCTATCTAATTATGTTGTACATTGCTTGGACTAATATTTTCTGGCCTATTTTATTCTCCAACAGTGGAAAAGGCGGATTTAATTTAGAGCTGTCTGAATCTGGGTTTCCTGGAAAATTTACCTTTCGCTTCTATCATGTTAAAGGTGCTTCTCAGGTACATGATTACATGTTTAATATTCACTGAGTTTTTTATGGTTTGTCATTTCAATTCAGGTTGTCCTTTGGATTTTACTTAGTCTTAACAAGACTTTGGAATGACATATTTCACTCCCTACTTTTTTTTCCCTTGAGTATAAAATCTGACTATTGAAATGACGATTTTTGAAACTGTGTAAAGAAAAATACTTCCTCCGTTTTTTTAGATGTTACGTTTGCATAGTAATCATTATTCATTGAGTAACTTTAATTCGACTTTCTAATACAATTATACTATATGATAAAATATAGTCAAGTGAGATCTTGCTGGATTCGTCTAATCGCATATATTTAGAATATCAAATTTTCATATTTTTTACTTTTATAAGGTTTGAGATATTAAGCGTTAAAAATTTGTCTTGGAGTGCGTGAAATCATGAAGTGTAACATCTAAAAAAAATGGAGCAAGTATAAATTAATTAATCCATGAATCCCAGGTGGATTGTCTTGGATGCAGGATCATTTATATTCTGAGTCTTTAGGGTTTAGATTTGTATGTTTTATCTTTTTGGCATTTTAGTTCACACAACATTGTGTATACTCATATGAGTGCTCCACCAGGGAACTTCATGAATTCTTAAGTTTTAGTAGTTCTAAAGATGATGAGAGTAGTCCCTTGGTTCCATAGCAACTAAATATTGAAGTGTGATTAACTACTTAATATTCTGATTTTCTAGATGATGTTATTTACTTCTCTTTGTTTGTCTTACGCTGATCTGGGCAGTCATTGTCTTTGTATTTGATTTTCAGCTGCGCTTGAATGACATCCCAAATCTATTGACAGAATACAAAGTGCTTCTCTCATCTATAAACATTAGTTGATGTGAAGGCCTAGGTCAAACGCGGTCCATATGCCCAACTCAAATGGAATTGCTAAAGGAAAAATATGCAGAAAGAGACAGGTACTCACTACCTTTCGGAACTGAGAATGCATGTTAAAAGGCTGTGTGTCATTACAGAAGGGTCCACGCAATGGCTTTGGCATTCCCTTTGGTAACCATATGATTTCAGCATCATAATTCATCAGTTAATAGCACTTTGTCCAAGAATCCAATAATCATACTAGTTCAACTGCATGTTTATTTATCATGTACTCTCGTGAGTTGGTTATGTCGTAGTGTGTATCTCTGAGGGATGTCAAAAGTCTCAAAGGCGTGTACTGATCCATTTATCATGCACACAAACACGCATGTATATAGCCTCTAGATGAGAGCTAAGTGTACTGTTCTGTTTCCCCAGAAGTTTCTTCCCCAAGGCCTCAACTTATATTGAACATTTTGCTTCATCCTGTACTGATGCTGATATAGTCTTAAATTTGTTTCTTAGAACTTAGTAAGGGTCAATCTGCCATTTATTGCCAGTGATTTCTTGTTATTCTCAAGTAGGAATATTTTTGTTGTTGATCATGCTATGCCTGGATTTATAGTTTCTCACCTGCCAAACATTTTAGCATCATTATATATCCTAAACAGAACCCGAGGGAATGTATTTGCAATAAGTAGACCACATGGAAATGAGCCAAACATACTGTTTCAATCGTTTTTCTTCTCTTTGACAAATAATGAGAAGTACTGTAGGCATCAATTTTTATTAATTGGACTTGATTGGGATATTGAGAAAGTTGTTGAAAGCATAGATTTGTGTTCATTGAAGAGGGGAATGATATCCTGATTCCATGTTGTTGCGAGAGAGTTGGTTGATTTCTTGCACCAACCCGTCGATCTCGTCTTCACTTTGCATCCTCAAAGCTTCACCCACTTGGGCAACTTTCCCCCTCTAGAAATAATATCGCCATTTTTGACAACCAAAACCTCCTCCCTAATGACCCTCCCAATCTCCGCCGCCCTTGCAAACCTTCCTTTAGCATCCCTACCCACCTCCACCCCTACCCCCAACCCCACAATTAGTTTCCCATTTATTGGTTGATCAAGATGCAGCGGGAGAGCACAGGTGATATGGTAGTGAGGAGGGAGTTGAGGCAGGGCAGGGAGATGAAGCTCGACGAGGTTGATGGAGGGGGAATAATTTGGAGAAGGAAGGAAGGAGTTTGAGTTAATCCCAGCTTGCTGAAATCAAGACAGGAGTGGAGTGGAGCAGCAGAGGTATATATTGGTTCACATGCTGGAGTTATTTTTTCCAGTATATGCTGCAATTTATTTATAACCATTGCATTACACTTTTTATTGGTGTAGAAAATGCAAGGACATTTATGTAATTTTATCTATTTTATACTTTTTATGGGTAATGGTGGAGAGAATAAGAAATGACAGAGATTCAATTAAAAATTTTGGCTACATAGATTCTATTAAAAATTAATACTCATATTTTGTGGGATATGTAAAAAAAAATCAGACAGAATATTTACTACTATAAAACAGAATGGGTACTACTAGTAAACAGAATGTTTAATATGTACGTATTAAAATTTTTTGCATACGAAAATAGAATGTTTAAAAAATGGAATGTTTACATATGAATGTGTGATTAGAAAATAGATTGATTATTACTTAAAAGCAGAATGGTTACTATTAGAAATTAGAATGTGTAATATTATAAAAGAGAATGTGTAATATTATAAAGCATAATTTGCATATGTCACAATGTGTGATATGAGTATTAAAAAATAGTAATTCAAACTTGGGTATTCAAAACAAAAAAAAATGATGATATGCAGTCTAATTTTTTATTATTTAAATTCATGAATGTGAGAAAAGACACAATTATCTCTACAATTGATATAAACCATTGGATCAATCTTTGCTGAAAATTACTCCAATACATGTTTCCCGAGCACAGGAACCCAATCGATGAAAGAAAGGGTCTTGGCAAGTTGGTTGGAGGAAGGGAATATGATGTGGCCATAGGCCAGCCATGGATGGCACTGGCAGCAGCATCACCACTTTTATTTAGGGTTGGGGAATTTGGGGATTCCATTTCCATTTCTTACAAGAAAGCAAGGTAAAGCAGTGATGATTGTATAGCAGTTTGGATTAAATGTTTTTTCATTTGTGGACTCTGTCTCTGGTGCATTGTTGGTTGGATTAAATTATTACTACTACTCATGTACTTGAATTTTTTAAATTTTTTAAATTTTTATATATATTTTATTTTTTTTCTTGCAACTGTAATCTTTAGGCCCAATGGCAATGAACAATGCATAGACTCTTTTTTTTTTTTCTAAATACTCCTCCGTTTGGAAATAATTGTAATATTTGCATAATTGTTACTATTCAATAAGTAAATTTGATTCAAATTTTTAACACAGTTATACAAGATAAAACATAGTTAAGTGGAATCTTGTTCGATTCGTCTAATCCCGTAGTTTTAGAATATCAAATTTTTATAATTTTTACTTTTACACAATATGAGATATTAAGCATTAAAAATATGCATTGGATAACGTGAAACGCATGAATGTTATAATTTGAAAAACGGAGGGAGTATATCAGTACATGCTTCAGTATATTTCAACCCAATTTTTGACAAATTTTTCCATGTTTCTTTTCCCAAACTAATACAGTAGTACTGTACATTAAAAAGATCGATTTCTATCATTTTTCTGTATATTTCTCTCCTTTATGTTTCATTGGCACAATTAAGAATTATGCATTATTTAATTAGCACTATCTTTTTGGGCTTGAATAGCAGTACTATTTGGCATTTAAATATGTTTAGAAAAGATAGTATATGTAGGTGTTTGTATTGATTAGCATCCCCCTATAGCATAACAAAATAAGTATATCGAAGTGCATGTCAAGCCATGCCTCCAGCGATCTCATTACATTCAAAGGCGAAAAAAATGTTCAACAGTTGAAATTAAACGAACCCCTCCTTTGGCTTGGCCAATGTATTATGTACTAGTATATGAATATCCCTACATCAAAGTGAGATGAGAGATGTGTAACATAAAGTTTTGTCTTACTATGAAACTTGGAGATAAATATATATCCTCATTACATACCTTTTTCCAGAGATGCAATAAGACCTGCAAATTAAACAGACCCTTTTTATTTAGTAGTATTTCATTATACTTCATATAATTGGACTTGAGATAGTGCATATTAATGGCTTGGTTAGATGATACCCTTCTTCTCACATCCACACAAGATGTTGATTTCTTGTACCAACCCATCAATCTCCTCTTCACTTGTCCCCCTCAATGCCTCCCTAACTTGCCCAACTTTTCCCCTCAAGATATCCCCTTTCTTGCCATCCAAAACCTCCCCTATGACCCTCCCTATCTCCCCCCTTACAAACCTCCCTTTCTCATCCCTACCCACCCCTACCCCTACCCCCAACTCCACCAACATGTTCCTATTCAAGGGCTGATCGAGATGCATCGGCATGGCTATTATTGGCACCCCAAACTCTATGCTCTCCATCAATGAACCCCACCCACAATGGCTCACAAATCCACCCACACTTGGGTGCCCTAAAATTCTCCCTTGTGGTGCCCATTTCTCCACCACTCTCCCCCTTTCCCCAACCCTCTCCATAAACCCCTCCGGCAGTGCTTCCTCGGCCGGGATTTCTTCCCCGGCCGGAAACCTAATCACCCAAATGAAGTTTGCCTGGCTGAGCTCCAGCCCCTGTGCTATTTCTTCAATCTCCTCCTTTTTCAAAAAGTACTCACTCCCAAATGATATGAAAACTGTCGAATTCTCCTCCTTTTTCCCTAGCCAATCCATGAGGTCTTGATCGGCCCGATTGTTGTCATCATCGTGGCCGAAATCGCGACAGACTAGTGCCCCAACAGGCATGATTTTCCATTGAGTAAGCTTGGAAAGATAGTCTATGTACTTACCTTCGATCGTCCTGGAAGTTTTTATCAATGTCATCAATGGCTTGGACGACACCGGCCGATTCGGAGGAGCTGGTTCGGAATTTTGTTCCCGAGTTTTGTTTCTCTGTGACTGGATGTAATGATTTAACATGTCCTGCTCAATACCCGCGAGTTGAAACCCCGGGAAAGGGTAAACAGCTCCGTTGTCCGGATTCATCATGGAATGAACAAAGTACGAACACATGGCCGCACCGGCGGTCAAGAAAGAAACAGCAGGAATGCCGCAGTGGGATGCCATATCGGGAACCCATCTTATCATAACATCATGAATGACGAGATGAGGCTGGAGGGTTTGGAGGATCGTGGAAAAGTGGAGTCTGGAGGAGGGGGAATCGAGGGCTTGGGAGAGTAGGGCGTTGAGATGAAGGGGAAGACCGTTGGTTGTGTGATGGTGAGGAGGGAGTTGAGGGAGGGAAGGGAGATGGAGGTCGACGAGGTGGATGGAGGTGGAATAGTATTTAGGAGGGATTTTGGCCCTGATGGAATCGAGGTTGACAGGGGTGGAGCAGAGATGGGTTTGGATGTCGTTTCTTGATGAAAGCCTCTTGGCAAGTTCGAGGAATGGACTGATGTGGCCATACGCCAGCCATGGCAGCATCAACACCTTCAGCTGCTGCTTTGCAGGGCCGCATGATAATGGATTTGGATTTGGATTTGGATTTGGGGATTCCATTTTTGTGATGAATAATTGTGAGGGGAAAGGAAAATGAGGACGGCTAGGTAGGTTTTATTAGCTGCTTGACATTGAATTCAAGTACTGAATCCAATTGAGGAAAATTCAAGGGTTTTGTTGGGGGCAAGAAAAGACATATAACTACAAGCATGCATGACGTCATTGTGTTAGTTTAATACTCCTCCGTCCCGCGCGAGATGTGGCTATTTTCTTTTGGCCACGGTAATTTAATTTAGGTGGTGGGGTTTAGTGGTTAAAGTGGTATGTGTATTTGTGTTTAAAAAGTTAAATAAATTTTGACTTTGTTTATTTTTTAACTTTGACTTAATACTATTATAATGATTTAATTAGAGAAAAATAGTCAAGTATGATCTTGTTAGAATCGTCTAGGCATTTAATTTTAGAATATATATTTTAGGGTGAAAGTTGACTGTGGCCTGTCAGACCTCGCCAGTTACTTTTCTGCCCGCCGCTTTACTGCCATTAGTTTTTTACCCGAAAAGACTGAAAACCCTTTGGCCCGGATGCTTGGCCCGGGCCGGGCCAAGCAGATAGAACCGGGCCAAGAGTAATCCAGGCTTATCCAAAATTGTTCTTGATTAGAGGTGCTTGACCCGGAACGATTAAGCTTGGCCCGTCGGGCCAAGTTGTTGAGTGTCCCGGCCAAGACCTTGGCCAGTGCCTATTTGCTTGGCCGGTGTCATTTTGCTTGGCCCGTGACATAATGTGTCCGGGCCAAGCGCTTGGCCAGTGCCTGTTTGCTTGGCAGGTGGCCTTGTCTCTTGGCCCGCGCCTAAATTGTTCCGGGCCAAGCCTCGGGAAGGCCGAAAGCTAGTCAATTGTCATTACGTGCAGCATTTATTCCCGTCCTGTGAGTGCATGGAATATATTCTTCTCCATAACCTCCCCCACCACGCACATTCATTGTTCAACTTCCTCTCCACCATTTTCGTTCAAATTTTTTGGACAGATCTAGATATTTTCAAAACACTGCCACCAAGGAGATACCCCGACGGTGATATACCACCATTCGCACTGCCACCATTTTCGCCGTCCGACGTGCATGCTCCTCCGGTTGAGCTCGGGTTCGTTGAAAAATTTTTCTCGTTCGTATTATTTTGGTTGCACTATAATTTTTTTGTCGCACATTTGCTTTCTATTGATTAATCTCTTGTTATTATTTCAGATCCGACGTGTAGGGCTAGCGAAAGTTTGAGTTTGGGCGAAGATCCGAACGACTAAATATCTATTGTAAGTTTTTTTTTTTTTTTCTGATTAATTGTTTAAATGAATATGTTTCATTTTCCGTGTTCATCAAAGAGATAACCTAAAAGATTTTTCGTGTGAAGTCATGAATTTCTGTCTAAACTACTATAACAATAATTAACTCGAGGGTTTTATGCTATAATATCGAGAAATGTTAGTGTTTTATGCGATTTTGTTCATGCAACGCCCGTGGGCCAAGCACTGTCGAGCAACCAGTGTTTGGTTCTGCATCC